>CM056049.1:158180287-158607593 GCA_029574335.1 Rana kukunoris
AAGCAGAGTTACACCCAAAAGTGGAACTTCCACTCATTTGACAGGCATCCTGTCACCACTTCCAGGAGTCCAGGCTGTGGCAAATTATGCCAGCAGCTCAGCTCCCTCCTCCTTCCCCCACCACCGGGCCTGTAGAAGAGTGCAGCAGAGCCTCACGCATGTGTAGTAGGGACCCGGCGTGAAGGCGTAATGCTACACTGCCGGGTTCTCTTACCCGCAAAGGCAGTGGCAGCACCCGAAAGCTGAATGAAACATCGCTGGACTCCAGGACAGGTAAGTGTCCTATTATTAAAAGTCAGTACAGTATGTGTAGCTGCTGGCTTTTAATTTTTGCAGTGGTGGGCGGTCCTCCACTTTAATCATAACTCATTATTAATAAATATTATGGCCCGGATTCACGTAGAGCGGCGTATATTAATGCCGGCGTAGCGCATCGTCTTTACGATACGCCGGCACAACGTAGAGAAGCAAGCATTCTTTTCAAGAAGAATATGCGCTCCATGTTGCGCCAGTGTAGCGTATAGTTGTCGGTGTAATCCGACGTTAGTCAAAGTAGGTGGAAGTGGGCTGGAAGTGGGCGTGATCTATTTAAATGAAGCTCGACCCCATGCAAATGATGGCCACAGCTTCAAAAAAACTGTGCATGCGTCATCTCTTGGACGCATCCCAGTGCGCGTGCTCACAGTTACGTTAAAATAGCTGCCTAAGATATGTCGAACACTGCCTACGACATGAACGTAACCTACGCACAGCCCTATTCACGTAGTACTATGTAAACGGCGTATGCGACGTAAAATTCGACGGCCTTGTTCCCTGGCCCATACCTTTGTATTACCTGCGCCTGCTATATGAGGGGTAACTTTACGCCCAACATAAGCCTTACGCAAATCGCGTATATGAAGCGGCCGGGCGCATCTACGCTCGTGAATGGGCATATCTTACTCATTTGCATATTTAAAATGGGATCGCCGAATGCGTCCAGCGTAACTATGCGCCCACGATACGGCGGCGTAGGCAAGTTACGTCGGGCAGCTGAAGCCTTGCTTTTCGACGTATCTAGCTTTGTGAATCGGCCCAGAGATGCGACGGTGCACATTTGTACTTATGATGGCGTATCTTTTGATACGCCAACGTAAATCCTTTGTGAATCCGTGCCTATATATATATATATATATATATATATAATGTAAGTCCATATCATTGCTGCGTGACAAACATTTTTATTTTGTTTATAAAGAACATACAGTATCAAGATGAATGCTAAACATAATCGTTAATATTAATTAATTATGAAGATGATGCTATGACATTTCCAGTGTAACAAGCATGAGAAGTGTCAGAAACACTCTTAGGATCATTACACTGATTTGTACAATTATCTCCCCTTTGGATGATGCATTATGTTTTAATTAAAACTGACTGTGACTGTTGGTAAATGATAAACATCCATAACTTTAGTAAAGTCAAGAAAAAAGTTAGTTGACACCTATTAATATTATTTCAACATTGCCATGGTATAAAAGATACATTTCATATAAAAATTAATTTCAAAGGAAATGTTAAAAAATTCTGGCAAGTAATATGTGCCCTTGTTAGACTTTTCTCTGACATACTTCTAATATTTAGAGCTGAAATGATACAACACAACAATCAATAAAATTTGGTTGTGGGCAATGCATGTTTTGAACATCCCATATACAGTAACATGGGAATTCTTCAAAAAGACTGTTTGTGACCTCACTGCGAAGTATATTCCCATGGGCAATGCGTTTAAAAGGCTACAAATAAAACCTATGTGGCTCATGGCCAAAGTTAAAAAAGCTATAAACCATAAGAAAAGAGCTTCCATCTACCCACGGATCCTAAAAGAATTGAGCTCTGTCATGTCAAAGCCATTGTATCAAATTTTGAATGACTCTTTAATACCAGGAATAGTACCACTGGATTGGCGTAGAGCCAATGTGGTGCCTATATTTAAAAAGTGATCAAAGTCTTTACCAAGTAACTATAGACCTGTTAGTTTAACTTCTATAGTTGGGAAGATACTGGGGAGATTAATAAAAGACCACATAGAAGAGTTCTTGCTGTAAAAAAAAATATTTTAAGCAACAGACAGCATGGATTCATGAAAGACAGAAGTTGTCAGACAAACTTGATTTATTTTTATGAAGAGGCAAGTAAAACCCTGGACAGAGGCGTAGCAGTGGACGTGGTATACTTGGATTTTGTAAAAGTGTTCGATACAGTTCCGCACACACGGCTCATGTGTAAGGTAAAGTCCACAGGCTTGGAAGGAAATATCAGTTTGTAAATGGATAGAAAACTGTCTGAAAGACAGAATTCTGAGAGTCGTGGTTAATAATTCTTTCTCTGAGTGGTCTAAGGTGATCAGTGGTGTACCCCAAGGTTCAGTGTTGGGACCCTTACTTTTTCAATATCTTTATAAATGATATTGGGTCTGGGATCAAAAGTAACATTTCTGTCTTTGCAGATGACACCAAGCTATGCAGTGGAATAATGTCCTTACAGGATGTCTCCAATTTACAAGCCAACCTCTATGCTCTGTGTAATTGGGTGACTATGTGGCAATGGAGGTTTAATGTTGATAAATGTAAAGTTATGCACTTGGGGGCTAAGAATATGCATGCATCATACATACTAGGGGGAGTAGAACTGTGGGGATCCATAGTGGAGAAGGATCTGTTTTTTTTTGTAGATCATTAGCTCAATAATGGCATGCAATGCCAAGCTGCAGTTTCCAAAGCAAAGAGAGGTATGGACTCCAGAGAGAGAGATATTATTATGCCCCTGTTCAAATCATTAGTAAGACCTCTTCTGGAATATGCAGTTCAGTTTTGGGCACCAGTTCTCAAAAA
Source organism: Rana kukunoris (assembly GCA_029574335.1). Classification (NCBI taxonomy): domain Eukaryota; kingdom Metazoa; phylum Chordata; class Amphibia; order Anura; family Ranidae; genus Rana; species Rana kukunoris. Next base: position 158,183,164 of record CM056049.1, read on the forward strand.
TTATATTGGGGAACTATAGAGAGTGGAGAGAAGGACAACCAAACTCATAAGAGGCATGGAGGAGCTCAGCTATGAGGAAAGATTAGAGGAACTGAATTTATTTACTCTGGAGAAGAGGAGATTAAGGGGGATATGATCAACATGTAAAAATATATAAGAGGTTCAAATAGGGAACTTGGTGTTGAGTTTTTCACTTTACGGTCAACACAATGGACAAGGGGGCACTCTTCCTCTACATCTAGAGGAAAAGAGATTTAATTTTCAAATACGGAAAGGTTTCTTCACAGTAAGAGCTGTGAAAATGTGGAATAGACTCCCTCCAGAGGGGGTTCTGGCCAGAGCAGTAGATTCCTTTAAAAAAGGTCTGGATTCTTTCCTAAATGTAAATAATATAACTGGGTACTAACATTTATAGGTAAAGTTGATCTGAGGGAAAATCCAATTGCCTCTCGGGGGATCAGAAAGACATTTTTTCCCCTGCTGTAGCAAATTAGATCATGCTCTGCTTGGGTTTTTCGCCTTCTTCTGGATCAACTGTGGGTATAGAATTGGGTATATGGGACTGTATGACATTATTTTTTTTTTATGGTTGACCTTGATGGACTTTTTTCAACATGACTAACTATGTAACTATGTAAAATATATTTTGTATAGGGTGTTTTTCAAAATGTCACAAATTAAAGTGAAACTAAAATACGCTAGAAATCAACTACTAGGATATATAACAAACTGGTAGACAAATATGCGTCTATGCAACATAAATGATAACGTATGAAGTACTTCCTGATGATGGCCTTGTGATTGGCCGAAATGTCGAGGTACTACTTCTTCCCCAATTGAAACCACCAGGGAATCGTGCACCACACCGCCGCTACGAGGACTATCCCCTTCAGGGCCGATTATCCTTTTAATCAATCGCCTGCTATACACACCCGGTGCCAGGACTATTAGGCACTCAGCAATTTAAGTGTAACCTTTTTTTATTTTGTGGAATCAATAAATGTTTTAAACAGCATTGTGCAATAAGGTTCTTTCTCTTTTGATCCCCATTCATCCCTATGAGCAACATCTCTATCAATAAGACGTCATCCTAAAGATCTGAGTTTGGGGTATCCCCACATGCCTAATAGACCACATTAGTGATAGTTGGTCCACACATTGCAGTGAGTGCACATCTATGTGGGGCACCCAGTCTAAGCACCAGTCCATAGGAGTCTTCATTGAGCACGAGCACCATATGAGATCATCATACGTTATCATTTATGTTTCATATAAATATATTTGTCTACCAGTTTGTAATATATCCTAGTAGTTGATTTCTAGCGCATTTTTCTTTCTTTCAATCTATATTGCTCTGTTGGTACATAGCAAGTTTATTTTGCAGCTGATGTCAGGTACTTTGGGTACTCATTCATATCCAAAGTCCCTTTTTAGTTTATATAAAATCTGGAAAAGTTTTTGGGGTATGTCCCCTTCTTCAAGGTCCAAGCAGTACTGCTTGGACTTTGAAGAGGGGAAATTACCCCGAAAGCTTGTCCTGAACATTTTTATGTTAGTACAAAGAAACAAAGTATCATGGTCAGTACTTAATTTTCTCTGTCACAATTGTACTAATATGGCTACAATCACCTCAAGTATGGTGTAAAAGAAATAGAGACAGAGGCCCAGATTCACAGAGCGATTACGCCTGCGCAACAGGAGATGCGCGTGCGTAAGTCTAAATGTGCGTGTGCGTTTCGATGCACGGCATCCCCAAAACGAGATACGCAAGAAATCTACTTTTTTTTGTCCGTCGTAATTTCGTTAGACAGGCGCATCCGTCCGCGCAAAACTGCGCTAGACAGACCATTGATTTGCTAGTCAAATATGCTAATGAGGGACTTACGGGGATCCACAAAAGAACGTTAGGGCAGCGCAGGCTACGCAGTGTGCGCAACAGCAAAATGTCCTGTCTAAAATTAGACCATATAAAAGCTGGTCTAAAAAGAGAAAAAAAGTCTACTTGTTAGATAAAGCAACACTGTTAGTGAGGAGCTCAGCAGTCACACGTGTTGCACAACAATCTGTATGCCAACATGCCAGGGGCATCGTCGCGCATAGCTATACTACTGACTTTAGATGAACAAAGAAGGATGAGGGCACTGAGGAGGGCACTAAGGAGGGCACGGGAGATGTTTTTTTTATTTTTATTTTTTTATTTGCTTATATAAACTTTACAATTTAATCTAATCTAATACAATATTCTTATCTGATACAAGCCCCTCACTCTTCACTTGATATATCACACATGCATAGACATCTTTGCCATGAGTGATTCTGAGGTGTCTTGCATCTTCAGATTCACCCCTCATGCCATCATGGAATTACCACAACCTTGCAGGAGGACATCAGCAGCCCAACACATGGCACTACCCATGACACCCATGACAGCTACATATACAGTCAGAGCCCCATCCCCACAGATTTCGAACAGAACATGTATGGGGACAGTTGGCTGGTTGGTGAGTGACATGGGTGGCAGGCATGACTGTCCCCCCCCATGATGCACACATCACAAGGGGCACATGCACTACTAACATCCTCCTGTCTTTTCCCTTCAAGGTGACTCTGCATATGCACTGGGACCCCATCTCATGACCCCATCTCATGCCAGCTCACATTATGCATCTTTGCACGTTAAACACACACATTAATCATCGCACAATGAGAATGCATGCATGCACACCACTGTGGTCCCTAGCACAGACACATCACATTCTCATCACATTGGATTGGCACAAGCCCACCATGCAGGACTTGTGAGCAGCAACGCCATGCCACAGCTCCAATTATATCACTGTACATTCATACACCATTCACACAGACCTGGGGATCACTTCTCCACCACAAATGAGGGTGACACCCCTTTTCCCGCAGGAATATCACCCCCACATTCCAAAATCATACACAAACAGAACCAAAAAAATAAAATAAATGACGAGCAAAAATAAAAAATGCCCCAGCAAAAATATAATTTAAACAAAATAACAACAAAGAAAACACATAAAAGACAAAAATCACTCTGCAAAACAGTCCCCAAATATCTCAAAGACATGTCACAAACAAACAAATGCTAATAAACAAAAGCACCTTGCTGTATAGGAAGGGAAACAAAGGGATGTACTTTTGCAAAGGAAGTGCGTTTGTGTCTGTCTATTTATGCTGTTTGCGTAGTTCACAAAGTTGCCCTAGTCCATTTCCAATTTCACTGATTGCGCCGCTCCCGAGTTGTGAGCATGCACACAGCGGAGCTGACCATGGTCTCCTTCAAGCGCGCATGCGCGAGCCGGCCGGCCCTTCATTTGCATGGGGTCACGGCTCATTTCAATGTAACACGCCCACATCCTTCCCAATTTGTATTACTCCACCTTACGCCTCTGAAATAACATTACGCATGCGCAATTTTCTGCGCAAAAGCTACGAGAATAGGGTGATTACGCGACAAAATTGCGCAAGTCTAACGTAAAGGCGTTGCGCTACGCCGGTCCAATAATGCGCAGATGTACGTGAATCTGGGCCAGAGAGCTAGAGAGACAGAAAGAGTTTTCTACACTTGGAAGATATTGTACTTTTAAGTTGAGATAAACTCTATTAAGTATTTATCCCAGTAATTGGTTACCTAAAGGATACATTAATCTTTCAAACAAAATCAAACACCATTTCCTGTATATTACACATTCTAACGATTACTGGTATTTATGGCTGTTTACAGGAAATTGTATTTTATGTCAGAATTGTGCCACATAGGTTACCTTGTCCAATGGCATTAATTAAGTTAATTAACTCTTGTAACTGTTTCACTCTGGCACTTTGAAACATTGCCACAAATGTAAATGATGTCAACTGTTGTAGGCCTGGTGCTAGGTTATTAGAGCAGGCAAGACATTAAAATTATCCCCAAATTATACTAAAGAAATCAAACATCGTTTTACCTTTAATATTATATTAATATTTGGAAACAACTGTATTACTCTTGGGCAACCTTTACATGTAATAAAGGAATGTAATTGATTTATTTTTGTTAATTAATTTTGGCGTGTCTCTCGGAATGCACACAGGACAGGGAGCTCAACAGGCGAAATCAAATGCCTCGTACACACGGTCTGACTTTTTACCGTGCAAAAGTCCTCCGTGAGTCCGTCAGAAGTCCGATGGAAAGAAAGAGAACAGGTTCTCTATCTAAGGTCCGTCGGACTTTCCGACAAAAAAAGTCTGATAGGCTACACACAGCCGTACTTTTCGAGAGAAAAAAAACGTCTGACTTTTTCTCTCGGGAAAGTCCGGCCGTGTGTACGAGGCATTAGACAGCGCTGGGTAAGCTGGAACTGTTTTTATGTTCTGCGATAAACAGGGTTTTTGTTTTACTTTTTGTGAACATCTATAAGCTAATACTTTAATGTGCACAGTGTAGGCACAGGTTCACTTAAAACCATTATAATGTAAACTGCTCACAAAAAAAAGGGTACAATAATCTAACACGTTATCCTTTGCAGGTGAAAGCATTTTATATATGGAGAGGTTAAATGTTAGATTGTAACCGTTTAAGCAAGGTTTTCATATTATAGCTTTGCAACAGAGCAGATAAATTGAATTGCAGATTGTAACATGGCTCCAGGCGGACCCTCCTCCCTTTAGCTTTTGTGTAGTAAATATTCAATGGTGCATTTTATGTAGTTTGATATTATTCTAATATACATGCCTGTACGTTATATGAAGCTGGTATGGTTATTATAAAATTCATTAATTCTCACCAAATTTGTTCACATTTATTATTGGCTTATTATTATTATTTCAGGTACTTATATAGCGCTATCAATTTGTGCAGCGCTTTACATATACATTGTACATTCACATCAGTCCCTACCCTAGAGGAGCTTACCAGCGAAGGTCCCTAACACACATTAATACATATACTAGTGACAATTTTTTAGACAGGATCTGATTAAAGCAGAGTTCTAGGCTTTTTATGTTTATTAAAAGTCAGCAGCTACAAAAAGTGTAGCTGCTGACTTTTAATAAACAGACACTTACCTGTTCCACAGTCCAGGGATGTGGCTGCCCAGAGCATCGCTCCTCTTCCACTTGTCTCCGCCGGCACCTCCATTGACACTCTGGGCACCCGGCCATGACAGCTTTTGGCGTCACGGCCAGGCACGCACTGCGCATGCGCGAGTCATTCAGCGCACTCCGAGTGGTCAAGCAATGTTCTGGGACCTGTCATGTGTCCCACAAGATCACCTAGAGGTAGGGGCCGCCTAGCTGGAGAGGAGGAGTCGCCTAGGCGGCCCGTAGATGGAAAGAGGAAGTGGGAATGGAAGTCCCACTCCAAACGAAGCACCCACTCCCCCCCTCCACACACAAAAAATGACATGCCGAATGTGGCATGTAAGGGGGTGAAGGTTGCTTAAAGCGGAAGTTCCACTTTTGGAACTTGTGGAACACTGCTTTAATCTACCAGCATGTCTACAGAGGCTTATGTGTTGTTATGCAACAGCTGTATTGACATAAAACAAAAATCACAAATATGTTCATGTTTTGTAACATAATGTTATGTTCACTACAGCTGGAAAGTTAAAGAGACCCTGTCACCAACTTAAAAGTTCCAAGGAAAAGGACAGTAAAATCAAGTATTTTTAATTTCCTTTCCATAAAATATTTTGTATTTGTGTTCAATGTGCCTTTGAACTTGTTTATCCAGGAAGAGCAGGTCATAGCTCTCCTCTCTTCCAGAATTGTTTGATCACACTCTGTGCTGTCCTAGCTCCTCCACCCCTCCCCTCACCTCCCTATAAAACTCTTTCTGCAATTGGTAGAGAAGGAGCAAAGTGGAATACTATAGCTTGTCACTTGGGCTGCTGATATCACATTCAAAATGGTTGGGCTCAGCAGCTTTTGGGTGTTTACATAAGGGACAATGACATGCATAAAAAGTTCAATGCACATATAATTGTATAGATTATTTTTGTTGAATGATCTGGCAACAGAGTCTCTTTAAATACCAAGCCTCAAAACCTGATTCAGAAACATCTGTAAAAGCTGGTCTCCACAAGACAACTATACACAAAGTGCAGTTATGCAAAAATCAGATTACAGTATTAGCAAGATTAGACCAGTAAAAGAAGATTTTAGTTATTACACTTTGCACATTGTGTTTCACCATAATACAGGAACTATTTTTTCAGAATTTGGTATGCCTGAAAAGGATGTTTCAAAAACAATGATCATGCATTTATTATTTTCTATTATTTATGTTCCATTAATAAGTAAACCTTTTCTCATTGTCATAGGTAGCACTAAATGCAGCCCTTAAGTTTATTCCCTAATAAAATACAATCACAGGTTAAGCACTATCTCATTACTCTACATGCCCTGCTCCACAGAAGCCTAATTTTCCACAACTTCAACAAAAGTGCTAACAAGCTCAAAAGAGCTTTGCAGAGGTTGGATAAAGGCTCTCTGTATAGGTTATGTTTGACCTTTTGTCCTGCTGCATAGGTGGTTACTAAGGAATAAATCCGCATGTGTTCAACCACTATACTAAAATTAGAACTAAATCGTTTTTTGAATGTGTTCTAGAAAAGATATGTGAAAAACTTTTCTTTTTTCAAAATATAGACCATATGATAATAAAACAGGTGCACTATACCTTAAACCCCTTCCATACAGGGCATTTTCACCCCCTTCCTGCCCAGACCAATTTTTAGTTTCCAGTGCTGTTGCACTTTGAATGACAATTGCGCGGTCATGCAACACTGTACCCAAATTAAATTGTTATGTTTTTTTCCCCACACAAATAGAGCTTTCTTTTGGTGGTATTTGATCATCTCTGCGGTTTTTATTTTTTGCGCTATAAGCAAAAGAAGAGCGATAATTTAGAAAAAAAACAATATTTTTTACTTTTTTATGTAATAAATATCACATTTAAAAAAAAAAAAACATTATTTTTCCTCAGTTTAGACCGCTACGTATTCTTCTACGTATTTTTTGTAAAAAAAAAAAACACAATAATCGTATATTGATTGGTTTGCGCAAAAGTTATAGCGTCTACAAAATAGGTGATAGATTTTTTTGTGACCGTGACATTGCGGCGGACATATCGGACACTTTTGACACATTTTTGGGACCATTCACATTTACACAGCGATTAGTGCTATAAAACTGCACTGATTACTATGTAAATGTGACTGGCAGGGAAGGGGTTAACACTAGGGGTGCTGAAGGGGTTAAAATGTTACCTAAAGTATGTTCTAACTGTGGGGGGAGGGGGACTCATAAAGGGAGGAGACCGATGTGTGTTCCTCTGTACTGGGAACACACATCAGTCTCCTCACCGCTGACAGGAGGTGGATCTGTGTGTTTACACGCACAGATCCACACTCCTGCCGTGATAAGCGGTAATCGCGGGTGCCCAGGGGCTATCGCGGCCGTCGGGCGCGCGCGTGATCGCGAGTGGTGCCGCGGGCGCGTGCACGCGCGCCCTAGAACGCCAGGAAACAAAGGACGTTGTGTGATGTCCACTCTCATCTGCGAGGGGTTGCTACAGACGTCAATCCCCTATGACCTAGTATGGAAGTGGTTAAATAACAAAAAAACAAACACAAAAACAATGTAAGTGGGGGTGCATATCTCCACATGTTCTGGAGTTGTCCAGCAGTGGCTCAATTTTGGGGTGAAGTGGTGAATTCAATAATTTCTGCCTGTCCCTCCTGGTCTCTCCAAATGTGTTTTACTGGGAACCCAGGATAATAAACAGGGGCCTAAACTGTTGCGATTTTATTATGATAAAAGATAAATTATTCTCAAGTGGAATGCCTGTTCCCCTCCCTTCAGGGGCATACCTAGAGCATTTGGTACCCGGGGAGGATTCTATATCTGCCCCCCATGTTAAATTGTAAAAACATCCCACTGTGTCCCCTGCATACCTCTGCATTCTTCAATATCTCGTTGTCACTACTATGTAACCCCTCTCCACAACTGCACCTCTGGACCCCTTTACATTACTGAGCACCCTGCACCTCTGGACTCCTTTACATTACACAGCACCCTGCACCTCTGGATCCCTTTACATTACACAGCACCCTGTACCTATGGACCCCTTTACATTACACAGCACCCTGCACCTCTGGACCCTTTTATATTACACAGCACCCTGCATCTCTGGACCCCTTTACATTACACAGCACCCTGCACCTCAGGACCCTTTTACATTACACAGCCCCCCCAGCCCTGGACCCCTGCATGTCACACAGACATCTCCCGACATTTATGACCCCCTGCATGTTACACAGACACCCCAACAGTTCAGGACCCCATGCTGGTTACACAGATCCCTAACAGTTCTGGACCCCCTGCTGGTTACACAGAACCCCCTCCCATCAGTACAGACCCCTCTCATCATCAGTATAGATCCCCTACCACAGAATAGACACCCCATTCAGTACAGACACCCGATTCAGCACATTCCCCCCTACAGTGCACACACCCATTCAGTACAGACCCCTGATTCAGCACATTCCCCCCTACAGTACAGACATCCCTACAGTGCAGACCCCTCATTCAGTGCAGACCCCCTACAGTGCAGACCCTCCATTCAGAAAAGACCCCCCCATTCAGTGCAGACCCCCATTCAAGGCAGACCCCCATTCAGTGCAGACCCCCCTACAGTGCAGACCCCCCATTCAGAACAGATCCCCCTACAGTGCAGACCCCCCTACAGTGCAGACCCCCCTACGGTGCAGACCCCCCATTCAGTACAAACCCCCTACAGTGCAGACCCCCCTACAGTGCATACCCTATTAGGAACAGACCCCCCTACAGTGCAGACCCCTCCATCCAGTACAGACCCCCTACAGTGCAGACCCCCCCATTCAGTATAGACCCCCTACAGTGCAGACCCCCCATTCAGTACAGACCCCCCTACAGTACAAACCCCCTACAGTGCAGACCCCCCTAAAGTGCATACCCTATTAGGAACAGACCCCCCTACAGTGCAGACCCCTCCATCCAGTACAGACCCCCTACAGTGCAGACCCCCCACATTCAGTATAGACCCCTACAGTGCAGACCTCCATTCAGTACAGACCCCGCTACAGTACAGACTCCCATTCAGTGCACACCCCCCATTCAGTGCACACACCCCTACAGTACAGACCCCCATTCAGTACAGACCCCCATTCAGTACAGACCCCCCTACAGTGCAGACCCCAAATTCAGTACAGACCCCCCTACAGTACAGACTCCGCCCCATTCAATACAGAACCCCCTACAATGCAGACCCCACCCTTCAGACCCATAATGTACCTCAGATGATGATCAGCGTGGGACATGCATAGCAGGTCAGGTCCCCTCCTCCTGTGTAGACATAAAGGAGGAGGGGGGAGGTGGCTTCACTCTGCTCTGCTCACTCAGACAGCCCATGGCCACGAGAGAAGGGATCATTGTGGGCCCTGCCGACAGGTTTTTATTTTTCATCAAATGGACTTTTGCATATGGTTGCAACTTTTTTATTATTCTTTTATTTTTTATTCTTTGTTAGACTGTTTACTGCACATTCACTGGTCAAATGTCCATAAAAAGTGCTGTACTCCAATGCATTTCAATTAATTCTAATTCAATTCCAGAGCGTCCAGAGTAGACTATTGAATCATAGTGCTTATGTAATGAGGAATCCAGGGCACCTCAGCCTTCCAGATCTATGCCACTCACAGGACCCACAGAAGACGACTAGCTCAGTCTCTTACTTTACAACAGATGTATTAAAACATCAAAATAGTGCTGGAATTGGTAAAAGGCACATATTAAAAATAATATAAAAAAAACAAAGACCAAAATTAATAATGCTGCTGGTAGTTGGCACAGAGGTGCCAAGGTGAAGTGCTGGTGGTAACATTCCCGGAAAAAGAAATGGGCCTACTCAGCTAATGGCTGGCACAAAGGTGTCCCATTCATGGTGACGGGTTTATATGTTCCTCCCTCTGGTTCGAAACAGGGGGGGAGGATATGTGACGGTGGGACCCTGTGCTACCTTAAAGATTGCTGGTTTCAACCAGATTTTGGAGAGAAAGGCACACTGATTGCACAGCTGTGTGTTGGGCTATTTAGTTGTGACTTGACTATGACTCAGGTCTTCACCCAACAAACAGGAAGTCTGTGCATGGGAGTCAGATGGACTCCCATTTCTCTGAGAGGATTTAGAGGCTGCATGGGTGCAGCCAGAGAATGCGTGTCTGCAATAGGCAGATGCACTTGGTAATAGAGCAGCAAGTCGCTGATCAGGAGTGAGTTTAACTCCAGGAAACTGGTTCTGAGGAACAGACCTAAGGCCTAGGCTAAAGGCCTGAAGCAGCAGTATGGAAAGAATGTAAGCCAGGAGGCTAAAGTATTGTGTATACAAGATACAGTAATAGTGGAACCCCCCTGTGAGGGCTACTGATGTCTTTATGAACTTTTTTGTGCTTTTTAATAAAAATAGGCTACCATGTCCTTAAATATAGTTCCTGACTTGCTTGAATCACTGGAAAAACGCATCTACCACAAGAGCTAACCAACCCCCAATCTTACACCATCTTAAATTAGGAAGTCAACTTTTGGGTAACAGGATACTGTCCCTTAACCGGAACTGGGTGCAGAGAGCTATACACTCCACCTACTCCTCTTATGCAAGAGGGGTGGCCATTTTAATTCATAAGAGCTTATTTTGTACAATTGAACATGTGTTAACTGACCCGTTGGGACGCTATGCTATAGTAGTCATAAACGTTGACTCTCATCTGATAGCCATAGTCAATGTATATGTCCCCCCTCCTTTCCAAAAGGAGGTGTTGTATCAGGTGCTGGAGAAGGTAGCCGCCTTCGACCCTCTCAAGGTATTAGTGGCGGGTGATTTCAACAACATCCTAGATTACTCTTTGGATACCTCAGAATCTGGACCTTGGCCATTGGGCGGACTCTGCGGCCCTGGAGGAGGTCTGGCGTTGGAAACACCCGGGGGAGAGGGGGTATTCCTATCTCTCCCACGTCAGTGCCTCCTCTTCCCGCATTGACTTGGCATTTGCCAGCCCGGCACTGCTGCCCCATATTGCGGAGGTTGGCTATTTGGCTGGGGGACTTTTCGGATCACACCCCCCTTCAGGTGGTGTTGACACTTGCTGCGAGTCGCAGTTGCAGGTCCTGGAGGCTGAGTCCTGGTTGGGTTAGTGAGCCCTCAGTGGAGAACCTTGTTTCACCTCACTTGCAAGTCTATTGGGGTCATAATGAGGGCTCCACGGAGGGACATATTGTGTGGGACGCTTTTAAGGCATCCACCAGGGGGGCATATGTGTCAGCCATCAAGGCGGCAAGGCTTGAAAAAAACGCTAAGACTGAAGAGTTACAGGCCCACGAAGGGTGTTATGCCAAGGTACATGCTGATACGCCCTCCCCCGCCTCACTGGCTGCCCTGCAGATGGCTAGGAGGGCCTTACTAGTCTACTTCCAAGACCTCACCCAGTGTTGATGCACCAGTAGGGCTGAAGAATTGTTTGAGCTAGGTGACAAGAATGGAAAGCTTTTAGCGTATTTGACTGCGGATACGAAATCGCACGCAGCCATACCTTGTATATATACCTCGGGAGGGATTTTGATGCGGGACAGGGAGGAGATCATGCAGGCATTTGTGGAGTATTACTCTGCATTGTATACTGCCATCCCGCATTATGACTGCCAGGTGCTAACTGATTTGCTGGGCCCCCTTCGGATTCCGGTGTTGTCTGATGAGGCGGCGGCCAGCCTTGAGGTGCCCTTCACGGACAAGGAATTGAGGGCGGCCATAGCATCCTTCCCTAATGGTAAGTCCCCGGGGCCTGACGGGCTCCCGGCGTAGTGGTATAAACAATATGTGGAGCTTTTGTCACCCAGGCTCCTCAGGCTGTACAGTGCCTGCTTGGAACTGGGGGGCTTGCCACCTTCATTTTACGGGGCTCATGTAGTTTTGCTCCCCAAACCTGATAAGGACCCTCTGTACTGTTCTTCATACAGACCCATAGCATTGCTTAACATGGACTTAAAAATACTCACGAAGATGTTGGCCAATAGACTGACGACTGTAATTCAGGACTTGGTGTCCCCTGACCAGACGGGATTCATGCCCAAGAAGGCTACTGATATAAATTTACGTAGAGTCTATGCCCATACACAGCTGGGGGAGGAGATATCCTCCGGGGGGGCCATGGTGTTTTTTGACCTGGAAAAGGCCTTTGATTCCATTGACTGGAGCTATATGACCTATGTACTGCAGAGCATGGGGTTTGGCCCCACATTCCTCAAGTGGGTGTCGCTGCTGTATAAGCGGCCAGAGGCGGCCATCCGTGTTAACGGGGGGTCTCGGGGCCTTTCTCAGTGTCTAGGGGCACCAGGCAGGGGTGCCCTCTTTCTCCTGGTCTTTTTGCGCTTGTAATGGAGCCCCTGGTCGATTGCACTGCGCTCCTCCCCTTCAGGGCATTAAGGTAGGTTCCCTTACTGAGACCACGGCACTTTATGCGGACGACCTGGTCCTTTTTGTGAGTGACTCTGGGCCATCTCTACGGGCTGCATTGGATCTTATGGATAGGTTCACACGGGTTTCTGGGCTTAAGGTCAATTGGTCTAAATCCAAGGTGCTCCCTTTGTGTTCTCACCCAGTGCCTGACCAAGTGGATCCCGATATTCCCCTGCAGTGGGTCTCTCAGATTAAATATTTGGGGCTCCAGATTACCAAGTCGGTGACTGACTTTATCAGACTTAATATTGACCCTCTGCTCGTCTTGGTGTCTAAGCGGCTCCAGGCCTGGAAGAACCTCCCTCTGTCTCTCATAGGGAGAGTAAACTTAATTAAAATGAAAATCCTGCCCTCGTTACTGTATGTTCTTAGGAACTCCCCGGTTTGGATCCCTCGGTCAATTTTCAGATCGCTGGATGCAGTGGTCTCCTCCTTTTTGTGGCGGGAAGGTGTTCCCCGCCTTAAATTGGCAATTTTGCAGTAGCCGTGGGGGGAGGGGGGTCTGGCGGTTCCAAACTTTTACAAATATTTTCTGGCCGGGCAGTTGACGGTGGCCCATCGCTGGCTGACTGTTCCCCAGGAGGATGCTTCCGTCTCCCTGGAGGCGGCCTGTGTTGGATCTTACGAAGCACTGACCCATACAGGGGCCGGAGAGCTCCTTATCCTTTGACATCATTCATGCGCTCAGTGATGAGGGCATGGGTTGTGACCCAGGGATTGAGCTTGTCTGGTGTGACCAGACTATCACCTAACATGCCTCTGTGGAGGAATCCCAATTTAGCGCATTTTCTCGATTACCCTGACCCGGTAGTGTGGACTAAATATGGTATTAAGACTCTGTTCCACATTGTTTCAAATGGTGTTTTGGTGTCGTTTGATGACCTCAAGGTAAAGTTTGATTTGCCCAATACACATTTTTTTCGATACATCCAATTAAGGCATGCTTTTTACGCACAATTTGGGAGGGAGCCCCTGAACATTGAGCCCAGTGACTTGGAATTACTGACTTGTAGTGACTCCCTGTCAAAACCCGTTTCTCGCCTGTATAGGGACTTGTTTTGTGAGACTAACCTCTTATTGGGACCTTGCAGGAGAGCGTGGGAGGAGGTGGCCCCGGGACTGGACAGGGATGACTGGGACGACCTGTGGGGGACTGCGTTTCAGTATCTGGTGTCTAGCAGGGATAGATTAATACAGTATAAATTTCTGCACAGAATTTATCTCACTCCTGCCAGGCTGGCTCGAATGTTTGGGACTTTAATGGAGTTTGCAGTACGGGACCAAACTTTTCCCCTGTTCAGGAGTTTTGCTGTGAACCAAACAGGGTGGTGTTCCATGCAACATCCCAGTATAACCCCTTAAAACCGACGCTGCATATGTGCATATGGTCGGCGGTAAGAGGATAATGGGATTTTTACACAGTATTTGTAGCTCTTGTCTAAGTGCCAACTAATAGTGTCTCAGTATTATTTGCCATTACATAGGGGGCAATTAAATTAAGTGGAAAACAAATGTAAACCTCTCTCCCTCTTGCATCTTGCACATGCACACGAACATATACAAGTGCGCATAAACAACAATTGAGTAACCAATGTTGAGTAATGAAAAGTATAATTTTATAGTCATCATTTATGGTTAACTCTAAGTTGTGGCTCTGTGATGGCTTTTAAAACATTGACTATGTACACTTTTGATTATTGTAGTGTGTTACCATGTCAAGGGTGCATGCAGTTTTAAGCCTTGACATATTCACATGGAGTGTATTTGCATGCACTAAGATTTTTTTTTTAAGAGATTTGATAAAATTATGCCGATATACGTCAGCAGAAGGGCAAGGCTTGGCACAAGCATGTACCTGTACGTCCTCTTTAAGAGCCCAGCCGTGGGGTCGCGAGCGCTTTGGCGGCGGTGCGCTCGCGACCCGGTCCGAAGCTCTGTGACCATGCCCGCAGGACCCGATTGCCGCTGGTGTCCCGCAATCGGTCTCAGGAGCTGAAGAACAGGGAGAGGTGTGTGTAAACACACCATCCCCATTCTTCATTGTGGCAATGTCAGTGATCGTCTGTTCCCTGATATAGGGAAAGACGATCACTGACGTCACATGTCCAGCCCCTGCCCCCCTACAGTTAAAAACACATATTAAGCCACAATTAACCCCTTAAGCGCCCCCTAGTGGTTAACTCATAAACTGTGATTGTCATTTTCACAGTAATCAGTGCATTTTTATAGCATTTTTTTTACCAAAAATAGGTAGAAGAATACGTATCGGCCTAAACTGAGGAAAAAAAAATTATATCTTTTTTGGGGATATTTATTATAACAAAAAGTAAAAAAATATTGAATTTTTTTCAAAATTGTCGCTCTATTTTTGTTTATAGCGCAAAAAATAAAAACCGCAGAGGTGATCAAATACCACCAAAAGAAAGCTCTATTTGTGGAAAAAAAAGGATGCCAATTTTGTTTGTGCCGAAACGCAAAAAGGGGCAAGGTCCTTAACCACTTAACGACCACCGCACGCCTATTTACGTCCACAGAAAGGCCTTCTAGCGGGTCGGGGGTCCGATTGGTACCCCCTCCGCTGCGTGCAGAGGTCGGCTTACCTTCAGGAGCGATCCGACTCGAGGGGGCGGCGGTTCGTTTCTGTCCACCCCCTTATGATCGCTCCCAGCCAATCCCGTGCGCCGCCGCCGTGTCACTTTCTCTGCCTGTAAAATGTAAACATAGGCAGAGGAAGTGATGCAGCTCTCATCTCGGCGGTATTTTCAAACCGCCGAGATGAGAGAAGAGTCACAGTAAGTCCGCACAAACACTACACTGACACCAGTACACATAGGCACATTAACCCCTTGCGATCACCCCCCCCCCACCCCCTGTCACACTGTCACTAAATGCAGTGATCATATATGTACTGATCACTGCATTTAGTGTCAGTGTGACAGTTAGTGTGACAGGCAGTTAGTGTTAGGTCCAGGGTAGCCCCGTACCCCCCTAATAAAGTTTTTAACCCCTTGATCACCGCTCTAGTTAACCCTTTCACCCCCTATTACCAGCATCACTAAGCGATCATTTTTCTGATCGCTGTATTAGTGTTGCTGTTGCTGCTAAAGACATGTGGCTGAATACATTTTGGCCTAAATGTTTGACTAAAATTTAGTTTATTCAATTTTTCTTATAACAAAAAGTAAAAAATATTGTTTTTTTTTTCAAAAATGTCGCTCTATTTTTGTTTATAGCGCAAAAAATTAAAATCGCAGAGGCAATCAAATACCATCAAAAGAAAGCTCTATTTGTGGGAAGAAAAGGACGCACATTTTGTTTGGGTGCCACGTCGTACGACCGCGCAATTGTCTGTTAAAGTGACGCAGTGCCGAATTGTAAAAACGCCTCTGGGCATTTAGCAGCATATTGGTCCAGGGGTTAAGTGGTTAACCTGCATAATGGTCTGGGTCTTAAGTGGGTAATATTGTTTAATATAAAAAAAATGCTACAACCACCATTTTATTCCACAGGTTTTTGCTTTTAGAAAAGATAAAATGTTTTGTGTTGGGTTTTACGTAATCTTCAGGCATGTCCAAAAATGAAAAAAAAATAAAAAATGGCTCCAGCAGTGAAAGGACTAAGGAACGTGGCACAATATGATGAAGTAGTTGGAAATAAAACTAGTACAAATGACACAAACAGTAATGTATTTTATAATTTAACAGTAAATTGTTCTTGAGCCACAAAAAAAATGATTGTCCCAATTGATGTGATCATAAAGGGCAGTCACACCATAAATCATTTTGTCCTGTAATCATTAGTCATTGGGACACCATCACACCACATCTTCGTCATTTCCAACAAATTAAGAAACCTTAACTAATGTTTAGATTAGGACCTTGTGTTGCACATTGTGACTGCTACTCTGTCTATAATTTCCCTATCATGTTTTCTGAGTCACTACTTTCTGATAGCAGTCTTGTTAACACTCTAGTGGAAAGTTTGTATAAAAGGTCAGTTTTCATTACAGTAGCTTGACAGATGAAAAGATGTGTTTTGCTCATTGTGTTCCATAGAAAAAGCAAAGCATTGTTTTCACAAACTTTGAAAGACCTTGCAATCTTGGTAAATGCAGATTGATCTGATGAATAATACAGTTTTGTTTTACCTTGGCTTTTTTCTATTTTTTCTACTTGGTATTTAATATTTGAATATACAATGTATAAACTTCTAATGGAGAAACAAGTCAGGAAAAATATTTGAGAGTTGTATAACATCTACCGATTCTTCAAAATATATTTTTGGAGGTTTTTTAGTTTTTGATAGAGCAGGGAAGTTTGCTTGGATTTTTTTAAATTACTTTTTGTGTCCCCCACAGGGGAGATTCACCCTCTCTATTTCTCATTGTGAGCTGTGTCACCTTTACTAAAAGTGAGGGAAAATCCAATTTGGTTTTCTCATCTGAACAGGGAGAATTTTCCATTAGGAATTTTATTGCTGCAATATTTGGTGAGGATTTCCCTTACTTTGGATATATGTTTTCTTGCTATGTAACTGAATGGACTCTTATCAGAATCTGTGGACTCTATTATGGAGTCAGATTGACCTGTACCAGTAACATAGTATTTGTTGCTAAAACCCAAGTGATTTAATCAGATCCTTGTGGTATCTTCTTTCATTCTTTAATGGTGTATAGCTGTGGTCATCAACCCTGTCCTCAGGGCCCACTAAGAAACCAGGTTTGCAAGATAACTGAAATACATCACAGGTGATATAATTTGCTGTTCAGTGATTGCAGTATTCTGGTCTGCATCTCCCCAAGGTAATACATAAAACCTGGACTGTTAGTGGGCCCTGAAGACAGGGTCGATGACCACTGGTGTATAGGATATACAAAGCAATGATGTTGGTACAGGATTTCTCCTCCAACAGTGCTTTGGTTACATATTTGTACTTATGTACTGTATAAGGCAAATATCTACCTACACAAAAATAACAGCATATTCAAGGACATGCATTTAAAGTGTCTAGAATGTTGATGTGCTTCCACAGGACTAATGTAGTAACAGGTGACAGATCCTGGGGCACGCAGATTCACGTACCTGTACCTGTACCTGTACCTGTACAGGGACACTCTGGCCTCAGTGAAACTCTGCTTTCTCCCCATCACTGCAGCTGTCACACAGACAGCACATCTGTGAGGGGTTTTGTATCTGGTAGTCTGATCCTGATGGGGATTCACAGACACTAGTTCCTCATCAGGTTTGTTCCCCTTCTGATTGACAGCAGGCAGTAAGTGGCCCCTTAACCAATAGACAAACTTCTGTTGGATATAGAATATGCCCACTGCCTGCTGTCAATTACAGGGAGAGAATGGTGGTGAACTGGTGCCAAAACTTCCCCATAAGGCCCTGCCCACTGCATCATTACTGGTTGCTAGGAGGTGGCCTTAACAACCAGTGCCAGGGAGGAGGTGCCACTCTGCTACACTGCATACAGGGACAGGAATTCTTCCTGTTTCTGTACACCAACTCAAACAGGTCTTAATTACCTTCAGTGTTGTTATCTACATACTGGAGGTAATTATTTATTAATTTGTTGCATTCTTGTAAAATTATCAAAATGGGTGTCAGGAAACTAGTGCACAGTGTTCCCCCACCATTTCTCTTATTGTCAAGGTGAAAGCATGCACTGCAATTGTTTGAGATTGACGCAATTCCGATTACTTTTGCCGAAGGAGAGAGATTTTCCAGATTATGCCTGAGGCCGCGTACACACGGAGGGACATGTCCGCTGAAACATGTTCGACAGACCGTTTCCAGCGGACATGTCTCCTCCGGATTTTCGTCCGACGGTGTGTACACACCATCGGATGAAAATCCCCTCGGCCAGGGAACGTGGTGACGTGGCGGTGATGTTGACGCCTCCACGTCACCAAACGAGGAAGTGAAATCCTTCCGCGCATGCGTCAAATCCATTTGACGCATGCGCGGACAGTTCTGTCCGCTGGTTAGTGTATTAACCAGCGGACAGATCCGACGGACAGGTTTGTAGCCGACAAATTTCAAAAAGCATGCTTTGAAATTTGTCCGATGGACAAACCTGTCCGCTAGCCTGTACACACGATCGGAGATGTCTGCTGAAACGGTCCGTCGAACCAGTTTCAGCAGATAAATTCGATCGTGTGTATGCGGCCTAAGAGACATATTCTGGATATTTGCACAAAATATGCCATCTCTGGAAGGGCTGATCGAAGAATTGGAGAAAGGGAGTTCATTCTCCTGTGGGTTTCATATAGAGTTTACATTGAAGGGTCTAGTGTTCGTTTATGGTTATTTATAGGCAACTATATATTCATTGCTTTTAAATTATTTTAAATAATAAAGTATATAGTATATACATATTGTATATTCTTTATTGTTTTTTATGGCCTATTTATGGATACCCTTTTCAATCTCACTTTATATGATGTTGTAATTTATAGTCTGGAAGTCCATTTTAGTTATGAGTTAATGTATTAACCATTCTGAGTAAATAAATGTATATTAATTTTTTTTTTTTTATTTCTATAATTTCTTATAATTCTTTATATAAATCATTGTCTGTATTATAAATCTGGTAGCATTTTTAACTTGTCATATATAATATGAATAGGTTGCTCTAACTGCCTTTCCAGGGTTGTATCCCTTTAAGCTGCGTGGAAGAAGTGGTGCATCCGATTTCTATATAATTTCTATATAATACATGGCTTTGCCTCCAATGGGTTCCAATGGGTTGAAAAAGCGCATCATCATAGCAACCACATTGGTTTGTTCCTCCCCTTCTTGCTGCTGGTTCAATCTGTCTCCGTGCTTGGCACCGGCTTAGTCAGGCACATGTGCAGTGGATCCTGCACACGTCAGGTGGAGGATATCACTCTGTATCATCACTCAATTTTCAGTTGGTGTACTCATATTTGATCAGGACATGTAAATTCTATGTTATTGTTTTTAATTAATGAGATATAAATAAAAAAGGTGTTTTCATCGACTTAATTATGATACAAGTTAAAGCGGAATTCCACACAAAAAGTGAACGTCCACTTTTCGGAACCCTCCCACCTCCGGTGTCACATTTGGCACCTTTCAGGAGGGTGGGGGTTACAGATACCTGTATAATACAGGTATTTGCACCCACTTCTGGGAATAGACTCCAGCGGGAGTCACGCCCCCTCCTGTCCCCCCTGCTGTCTTCTGGGAAACCCACTGGTCCCAGGAGACAGCGTGGACCAGTGAGGACTGGCTGCGCCACTCACGCATACGCAGTAGGGAACTGGGCAGTGAAGCCACAATGCTTCACTTCCTGATTCCCTCACCGAGGATGGCAGTGGGGGCAGCCAAGAGATGAGCGATTACTCGGCCTCGGCTGCCGACATCGCGGGTGCGCTGTACAGGTAAGTGTTAATTTTTTACAAGTCCACGGCTGCAGTATTTGTAGTTGCTGGCTTTCAAAAAATGGTGGACCTCCACTTTAAGTGCCTGCAATGTCCCATTAAAGGCGAATATCCGCTTTCCATTTAGACCCTGCTCACCAGGCTTCACCTGGAATTATTGGATCTCTTGCATCATATACGTGCATGTCCTTCATTGACCACAATGATCACCACCCAGGGGAGGCAGCGAGGAATAGTGTGATAAGTCTGTCTGATCTTGGTTCATAAGAGTGCATTAGATGACGTTTTTTTTATTATCCACTAAATGATAATACACTAGGGGGATTGTGCACTCTGTTTTGTTTTAGTCTTTGGTTTAGATATATTGTATTCCTGCCCCCCAAGAGGAATCTGAGAGCTGCAGTGGCCAAGTTTTTAATGAACTTTTAGGCATACATGGACAGACTTTATCAGTTAAGATGGGATGTGAAGATCAGTGCACACAATAGTGTTTTTTTGTGTGATTATTGAATCTAGTGCAGGCCATTTTAAAAGGCCATTCTGCCAGGAAAGTGTCAGCATGGATTTCTTGAATTACCTTGGTTGTGTCTTGAAGAATGATTGCATATACTATATATTTAAAAAAATCTTTAAAATAGACTATACTGGGTTTGGATCAACTTTTTTTTTTAAGTTTTTCATCTAATATTTTATGTCTGTTTCTTCTCATAAATTTATAATATTGGATTAGCAGATTTCTATATGTTGGCTAAAGAAACAGAATAGCAAAAGCAGTTTAATTCTCTTTGAGCCCATCTCATGCTAAATCTGCCAGTTAGAGCTGCAATGCAGCTAGTGTAAATAGTTGACTATGGGCCAAATTCTCGTACAATAGCATTTTTTCTGCGTAGTGTAGCGTAACTCATTTACGCTATGCCTCTGCTCTTTTTACGGGCAAGTGCTGTATTCTCAAAGCACTTGCTCCGTAATGTGCGACGGCGTAGCGTAAATGGGACGGCGTAAGGCCACGTAATTCAAATAGGGAAGGAGGGAGCATTCTCTATTTAAATTAAGCGGGCCCCCTGCGCCGAACAAACTGCGCATGCCCCGGCCAGAAACGTAGCCCACTGCGCATGCTCCATAGTACGCCGCAAATACATTGATTTCGACAGCAACGTAATTAACGTACAGCCCTATTCGCGACGAGTTACGTAAAGGACGTAAACAATGGAAAAACAGGACGCTGTCCCGACGTCCATACTTAACATGGCTTACGCCGGACCTACGCAAGGTTACCCCTCATATAGCAGGGGTAACCTTACGCGTACGCAAACTACTTAAACTACGTCGATGGCGCGCAACTTCGTTCAGGAATCGTCGTATCATGCTCATTTGCATATTTGACGCTGAAATCGACGGGAACGCCACCTAGCGGCCAGCGTAACATTACAACTTAGATCCAACGGTGTAAGTGACTTACGCAAGTCGGATCTAAGCAAAATCTATGCGGAACTGATTCTAAGAATCAGTCGCATAGATACCCAGGGCCAGATACAGAGATACGACGGTGTATCTGGAGATACACCATCGTATCTCTTTTGAGAATCTGGCCCTATGACTTTATCTCATCTTATATCCTAATACAGTTTGCAGCAAATATGCCACATGCAGGCAGGAGGAGAGAGCAATAAGATGAGCACTTTGGATTGCTGTTGAACTTTCACTGTGCATTTGGAGGCTAAAATCTGACCAGTCTATAAAACAATTCCTATATACATATTTCAAATTGGGTTTAACGGTGTGTCTGGTGCTTAGCTTTAAGCTAGCCACAAACAATAAATTATGTTTGGACATGCATCCTTGATTTCATAGGAATCAAAGCACTTGCCAATTGCCTGATTTGCTAATCATTTTGCTCACAGCATAATGAGTTGCAGATATACCAGATTTGACACAATTACCTACCATTACAAATGTTCCTTTGATTTATAAATTATTGTCCTTCTCTTATCTTTGCCAACAAACAGGGCCAACATATTGGAATGCTGCTTTTTTAATTTAAAATTAAAATTTTATGGATAAGTAAAAGTGCTTTTTCTAAACCCTCAATTTCTGGAGATTAAAGATAATCCTTATTTAATGTGCATTCTAGATTTCTCATGTAGATGCAAATCTCTCTAAATAATTATTAATTGTTTGTAATAAAAAGAATGAAGAAGTGAAAAGAGCAGAAGTAATGGTTAGGAAAAGGATGCATATCATTATAAAAATTATATTACTTTTTCTCCCTTGACTATGTAAAAAATGAAAAGCATATTACGCACCTATCTGTACTGCTTCTCTACAGAAAAAATGAAGAGTGAAATAATTTTAATATATTTGGATAGCCAGGGCTAGACTGCCAATAAAAGCAGTATATTAACCTCAAGCAAAAGTTTTAACAGCTATAACTTAATCAACAACATTGCCTCTTTCTTTGTGTCGGCCAGTTGCTGCTAATATTTCACTTAACTTCTATTTCAAGTCTTCTAATAGCAATATTTAGCACAGTGACAACATAGCATACAACTTGGAAAAGTAAGACACAAGCAAGAATAAGGGTTGAACTTTAAAAGATAAGCAGTCTAGTCACAGAGGCAAAACGGTAAAGCTTGAATGTAGATCGATCATATATTATATAACCATATGTATCAGGAAGCAGAGTATCCCCCAGTTACAATGGCTTCTTGGAGGCTAAAGAAGTCCACCGCTTTATATCTGTAACGGTGTGACCCGTGACACCCAGAGACTTTTAAAGCGATGGGGGATACTCTTGTGCCAGCGGCACTAAGGACTCTTGGCTCTAAGGTCACCCTGTGCCCCTTTTGGGCATAGGGTGGCTGATAAATAATAATTTATGTATTGCAGGATATCTTGAGATATTACAAGTTGTTGGTTAATGTTGACCCACACCAGGTCAATAGACTCCTAAGATATTCCATGGTCCATTGTGTAAAGCTGTTGAGATGCTAATCAAGTCTGCAAAGGTCAATGTTTCATTCAATGTGGAATGGAACTTGTCAAGCTGTATGCGGAGACAGAACGTCTGTCTAAGATGTGGAATGTGACTTCTCAGGTGTAGTAATTAGGTCATGTTAAAAATGTCAGCCCGGTGCCGAAATGTCTGGATACTGATTAGTAAATAGCCCATCTGAAGGTGTATTGAAGCCCCAGGGTGTGATGAGGGGGGTGGAGAGTTGCTTTGTTCCTTTCATGCTTGAACTGTATAAGAACCAGCAGAGTGTACCATTAAAGCATTCATTCATTTAAAACCAGTAACCAGAGCTGTGTGTGTCTCGTGATTCTGGGGGAATGGATCAGGTCCTGTCGGCTGGTTTGTCGGGGTGTCGGCTAAGCTGTCTTGTCTTGGGTTGATGGAAGATCGTAAACGGTGGTGACCGTTACAATGTCCAAGTGGGATGTTGCTGAGAGGGATGGTAGAAATTATAGGCATTGCTGTTGTTGACTATTATTTTTTGTTTTAGAAAGGGAATTTTAAGCCCCATGTCCTTTATCAACAACTAATGTATGCCTTACCCATCGTTCTATATCCTGTCTCATACATTAAGTTCCATCCCTTTTGTATATAATGCTAACCATTTCTAATCTAAAGCGGTCCTCATTCCTATATAACATTCCTTCTCAGTGCTATTTGAAAAATAAAATAATACCAAAGCTAGCAGATGCCACAGGCGCTATTCTCAGGAAACAGCATGCTCCACAGCAAGCTCTCTGCTAAGCACAGCAGCAATGTGTAATCATCAATTCAGCCCTATGTTCACTTGGACTCTGTCATTAGGGGAGCATGTATCAGGTATAAAAACACACATCAGGGAGCTTCTTTCTTTTTTTTTGTGAAAGGGAATCAAGCATAACAAATATAAACTAAAAACTAAGGCCTAATTGAACCTTCAGTTTAAAATAGCTCAAATGGAGCAAGTCAGTCCACTGCTACTCTGTAGAGAGCTAGAGTCCCACTCCGTAGATG
The DNA here is from genome assembly GCA_029574335.1 of Rana kukunoris. Classification (NCBI taxonomy): domain Eukaryota; kingdom Metazoa; phylum Chordata; class Amphibia; order Anura; family Ranidae; genus Rana; species Rana kukunoris. Next base: position 158,207,134 of record CM056049.1, read on the forward strand.
TTGGCAGGGGGTGACTGTGGCTGATTTTAAAAGATAACAAACTCTAAGATATGTAATCCATTTATTAGCTGGTTTAAACTGAAGGTTCAATTGGACTTTAATCGTTAATAAGAGTATGTCAATTTTTCATAATGTCGCTATTTATAGGATTATGTTTATTACTTTAAGGCTGGAATCAAGTTGTCAAACATACTGTAATGTTACAGGTTTGACTAAATTGATGTAAATGGAAAAATGCAGGTCTACACACCCAAAGTGCAGCATACAAGACTTTTTCAATGCAGCACAATGGTGTGAGAATGCCCTATTGAAAACAATGGGCCAGATTCACAAAGCACTTACGCTGGAGTATCAGGAGATGCACCTGCGTAATTGGAAATATGCGCCTTCGTATCTATGCGCCGTATCCCCAAAACGTTATATGCCAGAAATCTAGACTTTTTCGACCGACGCATCGTGCGCGCACAAAATGCACATGACACACCATTGATTTACTAGGCAAATATGCAAATATGCAAATGAGGGATTTACGGCGATCCACAAAAGTACGTTTGTGCAGCGCAGGCTAAGCGCCGTGCGCATCAGCTGCACGTCCTGTCTAAAATTAGGCAATATAAAAGCAGGCTTTAAATTAGACAATCCGTCTACATTTCAGCTAAAGCAACACCGTTAGGGACGAGCTGAGCAGCCACACTTGCAGGACAACAATCTGTATGCCAACATGCCAGGGGCATCCTTGCTCATAGCTATACTACTGACTTTAGATGAGCGCAGAAGGAGGAGGGCATGGAGGAGGGCATGGAGGAGGGCACGGGAGAGGATATAGCGCACACGCATAGACCTCTTTGGCATGAGTGATTCTGAGGTGTCTCGCATCTTCAGATTTACCCCTGCTGCCATCATGGAATTAACCACAACCCTGCAGGAGGACATCACCAGCCCAACACATGACACCACCCATGACACCCATGACAGCTACATATACAATCATAGCCCCATCCCAACAGAATTCAAACAGAACATGTATGGGGACAGCTGGCTGGTTGGTGAGTGACATGGGTGGCAGGCATGACTGTCCCCCCCCATGATGCAGAAATCACAAGGGGCACATGCACTACTAACATCCTCCTGTCTTTTCCCTTCAAGGTGACTCTGCATATGCACTGGGACCCCATATCATGACTCCTATCCGGAACCCCCCACGGTACCCTGTTGTTTTCCCCAAACTTTGTATCCCAGATCATCGGTGCATGTTGCATGCTGCACAACTTCGCAGTGAGAAAGGGCCTGGAGATTGACATACGTGATGACCAGACCCCCGAACCAGACAATCCCCCCCTAACCGAGGCTACCCCGTCTTCTGAGGGAAGAGCAGCCAGGAGACAGATCACATTAGGCATCTTTGCACGTTAAACACACACATTAATCATGGCACAATGAGAATGCATGCATGCACACCACTGTGGTCCCTAGCACACACACAACACATCCTCATCACATTGGATTAGCACATGCAGGACTTGTGAGCAGCAACGCCACGCCACGGCTCCAATTATGTCACTGTACATTCATACACCATTCACACGGACCTGGGGATCACGTCTCCTTGGTCCTGGGGAACCCTTCTCCACCACAAATGAGGGTGACACCCCTTTTCCGGCAGGAATGTCACCCCCACATTCCAAAATCATTCACAAACAGAATAAAATAAAATAAACCAACATTAAAAAAATGCCCAGCAAAAAAAATAAAAAATGACCAGCAAAAATATAAATAAAAAAAAACACAGCAAAGAAAACAGAGAAAATACAAAAATCACTCTGAAAACCCCAACCAAAACGGTCACCAAATATCTCAAAGACATGTCACAAACCAACAAACGCTAAGAAGCAACAGAACAAAAGCACCTTGCTGTATAGGAAGGGATACAAATGGATGTACTTTTGCAAAGGAAGGGCGTTTGTCTCTGTCTATTTAAGCACTGTGCGTAGCTCACTAAGTTGACCGGGCCTAGTTCCAATTTCACTGATTGCGCTGTGCCGAGTTGTGAGCATGCGCAGAGAGGTGCTGACCATGGTTTGCTTCATGTGCGCATGCGCAATCCAACCGGCCCTTCATTTGCATAGGGTCACGGCTCATTTAAATGGAACACGCCCACGTCCTTCCCAATTTGAATTACACCGCCTTATGCCTCGGAAATTACGTTGCACCGACGCCAATACTACGAGGATACTGTACTTGCGCCTCTACATTGCGCCGGTCTAACGTAAAGGAGGTGCGCTACTCCGGTCAATATATGCGCCAATGTACGTGAATCTGGCCCAATGCATTTTTCACTTGCATTTGAAAATACAACATAAAATTCATTCAGTGTGGATAAACTATATTTACATTTGTTGTGTAAACAAATTTGACTTTAATACTGCTCAGAGATTGTCACACTATCCAGAAGGGCTTACCGCATCCACCCAGTAGTTATGTGAAACTGTGAACAATAAAATAGCTTGTAGTAAGTATTTGGCAAAGTATGTCATTTTATACCTCAGTTAAAGCGAAAAATAAATAAATATTAAATTGATATTAACATCAGCACACTTACCTGTCCTGGAGTCCAGCACCGTCTGCAGCAGAGGACGAGCAATCGCTCATCACTCTGCTGCACTCCCGCCATCCTCGGTGAGGGAACCAGGAAGTGAAGCGCTGCGCCATGCTGACTGTTTCCCGCTTTGTTCTGGGAGCTGTGTGTTTCCCAGAACACAACGGGGGGGGGGGGACAAGATCTGACACCTGCCCCCAGTCTACCCACAGACTGTGTGGCCAAAAGTAGGTGCAAATACCTGTCTTTAGACAGGTATCTGCACCCCCTCCCTCTGAAAGGTGTCAAATGTGACACCTGAGGGGGGGAGTGTTCCGATGAGTGGAAGTTCCACTTTAGGGTGGAGCTCCGCTTTAAGAACTAAACTATATTAGAGGCAGAACATTTAGGGATGGCATTTATTGATCACTTTCTCTTTAGGACTCTTTGTTATTGCAAGAAGCTAAAAAGTAAGAAAAAATAACTCCCATTTAAAAAAAGCCATTATAAAAAAAATATATTGTTCATACCAACCTATTAAAACAATCTGTACACCTAAAAGTTGTTATAGGTACATTTTTATATGGTCCAGTTTTAAAGGTACATCCTGCCATCTTGCTTTTTATTTAATTATTTACAAATATTGCTTTTTTTGTGACTTTAAGTTACAATTCCCAGCTTTTGACCTTTTCCACAGATCCTCCTGCATCAGAAATTGAAAGCCTCCTTGGTTACATTTGGTGCTTAAAATGCACATTTTTCTTTAGTGGCTTCTGGTTTCAGGACAGCATTGTCATCCGCATCCTCGCCAGAGATTCTTTTTAAACAGTTAGCTCACAGTGTCATAGTTTTGGTTTCTGATCTTACCCACCCACATGGAATTTGCGGTGTTCTAAGCCATTATACCAACCATAGCATTACCATCATATAAAAATTTAGCAAGGAGATAGATATATAACTGTAATGCCAGATACTTGGTCTCATAATTCAAGCCTTGCAATATAAGATACCATTGAGTGCCTAACTCAACTATAGGCATTAACCTATACAGGCCCTTTAAGTTGTGCATGCTTCAAACATCCAACCGTTAGAAGGGGTTCCTTTTTTTGATTTCTTTATCACTCGATTGGATGTTTTATGCAAACACAAGTTTGTTAAGTTCCCATTTAAGAAATCAACACATAGGAAAATTGTCCCTCACCTCAACGACCAACAAAACAACCAGCATTGATTTGTCCTACTTTGTTATGTTGTATTTTGTGTAATACTGTGTTTAATATTATAGTTAAGATTAAATATTAATTTATTTTAATAAAATATTAAAATAAGATTATGATTAAACAAACATAATTTTCTGCATCTGTACATTAAAAAACAAACAATGCATTTTGCAAGATACATATAAAATAACAGCTCTAAATACATTGATTTTCAAACCATTACAAAGCACAAATGATCTATTGAAAAAGTTTGTAAACATATTATATGGGGTATTTCTGCTTTACAAAGGTCCTGGAGGTTCTATTCTGCTCTTGTAAATGACTTACACACATCTGGCTGTGTCAAATGACCCGTTTGTTGAATACAAATAGATTGCTTACAGTATTCTATAAGAAAGAATTAATAAATAAATTGGAGTCAGTGTGAACCAAGGGATAAAATGTTTCTTTGTCCCTGGAGATCTAATTTCTCTTCAAGCATAATGTTAGTTATACAATAATGGTGTGCACTGTGACAAAAAGATTGCAAATGTACATTTTTATTTTGACTTTTACAGCTTTGACAGCTGCACATGGCAGGTAATAAAAATGTAAAAATCCAAAGATATTTCTTATTATACTGTTTCTACTACTAACGCATTTGCTCCAGTCTCTACAGAAACTATGCTTAGAAATAAGGGACTTGCTAGGGTACTAATATACTGAGACCCCTTTCACACTGGGTCACTTTGCAGGTGCTATAATGCTAAAAATAGCGCCTGCAAAGCGACCTGAAACAGCTGCTGCTGCAGTGCGCTAGCAGGATGGTAAAAAAAAGTCCTGCTAGCAGCATCTTTAGAGCAGTGAAGCAGTGGTGTGCATACCGCTCCTCCACCGCTCTTGCCCATTGAAATAAATGAGCACCACAGCTATATCGCCGGCAAAACGCCTCTGCAGAGGCACTTTACGGTGGTTTTAACTCTTTCTCGGACACTAGCGGGGGGGTTAAAAGTGCCCCACTAGCGGCTGAATAGCGCTGCAAAATTGGCACCACTAAAAATAGCAGCACTTCACTGCTGACGCCACCCCCGCCCCAGTATGAAAGGGGCAATCCAGAGCTTCTTAATTATTATGGAACCCAAAACATAGTCATAAAAAGTGGCTAAGATTGCTTCGTATTCCCTTTTTCATTTGTTTTCTCTCCATTTTCTTTCCTGCTTGCCATCTTCCCTCTCTTGGGTCTCTATAAATTCTTGCTTTACTGCCTTAAAATTTGAGCCATTACTGTTCTGGCCTTTTACTGACAGCAGTCACAGGACACAGAATCGGGGTAGTCAATGTATAGTTAAAAGTACTCTGCAACTCCCTTCATTCCACGATACCTCATACTGCATATCTGGAATATATTTAAATATAACATCCTTTTTGGTGAAAGCTCAGTCTAAAACCAACATAATTTGCACTACAAAATGGTCTTGGGCAGTAAAAATGTTTATATGTTTTAAATATGGGGACATTACAGAATCTTATTTATTAGCATTGATTAAAACATAAATTAATACAATTAAATTCAAATGCAAATTGCATGGTTACCCTTAGGCAATCCGTGCATAAAATGCATTAACCTGTTGCTAATTAGTGGGCATTAATCTATAAATATGCATTGTAAAATACAAGTAAAAATAGATAAACTGTAATTCTTTTTAAATTATACATTTTCAAATTGATTAAATAAACTACCAAACATAATTATAATGAACAGTGAGGGAAAACATCTGTTACTATTGGAGGTGTGAGAAGTTACACAATAAAAATGATGTACAAAGTTTATCAAAGACTAATGCATGTTTGACTACAGGATACTTCTTGGGTAATGGTAGCAATTACAGGGCACTCTTTAGAAGACCTAGGGCACATGCCATGCATGCAAGGCTGTGGCAACATTATCATTAATATGCTTATCTGTTACACTTACAGCAGTCGACTTAACGTACAATAGGTCAAGAATGTTAACACACGTGAATAATATTTAAGATTTAGTATCTCAAAGATATGATGTATGTTAAATGAGAGTGCTTCTGACCAGGAGTGAAAGCATTAACATAATAACATTTATTGGAGTATAGTTGGTAATCTATCTAATACACAGAAATTATTAGGTTAAAATAAAATAATTACATGGAGGAATACAGAGTATATTCTTTTAAAACATTAATGTACAAACATATTCAGTTACAAGTAAAACAGACCTTTTTCCATAAATACCCTTTAGTCCCATCCTGATGGCTGCCGTTCCATAAAGAAAGCTTTCCCCTCCCATCTGCTCCGAGTATATCCCTGTATGCTGATTCCCTATTGGTTGGCATAGCTTGGATTTGGATTGGAGGGCTTACTACATAAGTCAGCCCCTTTAATGCAAATCCTGGTGACTATTCTGGGCAGGAGATTTAATTGAATTTTCCTGGGAAGTTATGTATTGATCTTGGGTTGGCCCCCCTTCATTGCATATCCCAGCAGGGGGGGATCCTTTGAAGTGAGTATGTGTAAAACAATGAGGTTTGACTCTCCATTGTTTGTATATGCAAGCCTAGGCACCGAAGTGTCTGATCTTAACAAGCACTTCTGTGACACCCCTTTGCACGCCTTCCATAGATACAAGCTTGATGAAATATATTCATAATTGCAATATTTTACAGCTATTAATGGAGATTTCACATAACCCCATAAGGTAACAAAATGCACATGCCCCAGCCTAGTACTAGTACTTTTGGAAAGGACGGCAGTCCATAAAACTGATTATACTGTGCAATTTTTGTAGATAATCCAATAGGAAACATTTTCAGCAGCCTTGCTGCCATAATCTGATCTGTATTTATAACTAATCCAACAAAAAAAACATAGAAATAATGACAATAGAGACTTGTTACAGAAACATCAAACAATTCTGGGTACTGTGTATTCCTATCAAATTTAGAATATTTATTTTTGTATGGCTTGTATTAATGTCCTTTTTTTTCTCATTTGTAGATCCCTGAGGCGGGCAAGACCATCTACAGTCAGCAGCTACTTGCAGGTTTCTTAGATTTACATGCCTTAATGCTACTCCATATGGTGAACCATTGGATCAAGGAGGAATAAAAGAGAAGGGTTTCGTCGGTTACTGAAGCACAGCACAATGAGTGAAGATTTTCTCAAAAATGTGTTTGTTTAAAAGAACTTGGCCTTGAATAACTCACAGCCTACAGTATAGTTTGCGGCCAAGGTTTTCCATTTGGAAAGCAATGTAAAGCTAAGTAAATCGATCAGCAGCTGCACAATTTCCCAACAAATTATGTCAATATAGAAAGACAACGCAATCTAACAATCTTGAAAATATCTAGCATCACTGAGCCCCATTGTTTACTGAAAGCCACAGACAATATTATTGATATATTTTAAATATGTCTGAATGCTTTTCATTCTAGTTGAGGAAATATCTTTAATTAAAGCCATAGATGACAAAAGAGATGACATTGAGAGTAAATGAACAGCTGTATTGCAACAGTTGTGAATTGAAGTCAATGCATGTCAAATATCTGCACTGTCACTTCCATTCAGGGTAATGATATATGCCATAATTTGCACAGATGGACAGAAGATTAAAAAAAATCACAGTGCATTCTTCAGGGGCTTGCAAGACAAAATGGGTAAAGTTTTTCTTACATGGACGCCTCACCTGCCCAACCCCAAAGATTAATTTAGTTTTTATATAAATACATATGGTACATATGTACAAAAATAAAATAAACTATTAACAGGTTTATTAAACAAGAATACACAAAATATGCCAAATTATCTGTAAATCCATAATAGAAGATGATTTACTATGAGAATTATGTTTGTGCTGCCTCAGCAAAACCAACCAGGCTAAATGCTTCTGTTTTTTTTTTTGTTTTTTTTTTGAGGCAGTGTGAAATTTCCACTTTGATTGATAGTGTTATATACAATTTAACTCTGATTATATATACATGCCAAGAATTTAAAAAAGACTTGATCACAAAAATACCAGCTAATTGTAGATTTGTCTTCATTGAGAACCCAAGATCTTGTTTGTGTTGCATTAATGTTTTTGTTTGGTTACACAAGGAATATTTGCAAAATATCGTTTTTTTTTGGTCACACTTTTTTTTACACTTATATAATCTATATAGCCTATTGTTTTATGTTATATCTTTTGTTATAAATATAGGAACAGCTTTTATTTTACTTTTGGAATATTAATAGAAAGGCTTAAAAAAAAGAATGTTGATATGTTGGGCCACTGCAACCTTCAGGCTAAAAGCTTTAATATAAATACTATGTACCATATTGTAAAAAAATATATACTGGAACATTATATAGTATATTTCTACATGCATACCTGTACAAATAAAAAGAAAAGAAAAATATTTTTCACTGTAAAGATGCAGCAAATTTTTATTTTGATATTAAGAACATGATGGATAATCAAAAAATACATTTATGGCTGTCTGATGCCTGTAAAAGAAAAGAAAAGAAAAGGCATATTGATTAAAAAAAATAAGTTACAGTCAAAATCTATGTAGAGGACTTTTTCATGAAAATTTGCTTTATTTTTAAACAAATATAGTCTTGTACTAGTTTTGTTAATTTTTAGGTTATGTTTTAAAGTCAAACATAATCAGAAATGTTAACTGAGCCACTTTTTAATTTTGATCCAACGATGAAACTTCCTATTTATTCTCCAAAGTACAAAACGTGTGATATAATCTTTATGCACTGCACAGAAGATATAATGGTTTGTAAATTTAAAACTCCTATATTGCAAGTTTACAAAATTTCGTAATGATTTACATGATACTTAAGCATTGAAAGTTGAATATGCTTAACATCGCTCAATATAATCTGTTTTTTGATTATATGTTTCCCATCACTACAATATACTTACAGTAAATGGATTTTCTTGAAGCCTAACAATTAATGGAAAATTATGAAGTATGGTATATTACTTAGTAGCCTAAAAATAAGGATGAAAAAATATTGTATAACTAGAATATGTATCGAAATATCATTTCATACATGTGTAATTTTAATATTATTTTGGAATAAAACATAAAATTTTACATTTTTAATAAAATGTGTTATTTTCAAACTAAATGGAATGTTGTTGTTTTTTTTGCTTCTTTTTATTTAACATTTATGTAAACATGTTAAAAAATAAGAAATAAAAAATCTTACCACAAATAATAATTGTTGTGAAAAACATGTAGGTGCATTTGACCTGAACCCACACACAGCCCACTTTCCATTCATGCTTAGACATAACTTGACCGAACCCCTTAATAATCACTGCCAACCCCTTCTTATATTACTTGGAAAACATCAGAGGGTAAATAGGTGAAGTAAACTTGCAGCAGCACTAAAGAAAAGTATTGACGTAGTACATTTACAAGTTTAAGAGCTAGAACCCCCCCCCCCAACCCTTGCATCATAGGCGTGCGCACAGGGTGTGCCAGGTGTGCCTGGGCACACCCTAATCACACTGTGCTGCACAGATTCTCCCTGCTGTTTGGCTGCAGAAGAAGGGACTGGGGAATCTATGTCTTAAAAGTGAGATATTAGGTGTCTGTTTAGACCTCTGATATCTCGCCAAAACACCCAATGGAGCTCCTAAAAAATTGTATGTAAAAAAAAAAATAATAATATTGTATTAAATACAATTTAAAAAAAAGAAAAAAAGTTATGATAAAAAAATAAATAAAAATAAACTACTGACAGCAATCTCTTCCCTACTGACCCCGTCCACTGCTCTACTAATATATATACACACACGTGCGTTTGAGCTTTGGGTGCACATCCTAATGCCACGGTCTGCGCACACCTATGCCTTGCATGAAATTGGCCAGGAGCAGCAACAGACTGATGAGGTCTTCCCTTTGCTCTTTCTAATACCAGCAGTTTCCTAGTCTGCACATATGCATGCGAAGGACCTGATTGGGCTCCAGTGTTATCCCTTCCTCTCTCAGCATGAGTGCTGATATAACGAGGATTACATGACATTGAGATACTGGATCCATTTGAAATACATTAATTGGTGTTTTAATTTATATCAGGTTTAAACCTCAACAATCTAACACCAGAATTGCAGAAAAGGTTAAAGAGAAATTGAAACATCTGCTGGGTCAAATACACTTTTAACTAGGGCAGACAACCTGACAGGGTGGGAACAGACCTTGTGACATCAGATGCCAGGAGGCATGAAGGGGTGTGGCTACATGTTTTAAGGCTGCCTACCTGTGAAACACTATGCCGAAAAGTAAATGCAACCTATGGGGCTACAGGGTGCAGCGGAACTAACAAACAACTACAGTATTACAAGTAATGTCAAATTAATACTTTAACCTCCATGGGTATACAAACAGAACATAAAAAAGATGGAGACTGACAAATATAAAATATATACCAGAACTTATTTTAGCATTGAAAATAATGCAATAGTAGCCATATATGCAATAATCAACACAAACAAATTAAAATACAAATAAAGATAAAATGTATTAAAACTCCTGGAGAGCATAAAATTGCAAGAGTTACTTAAATTGTATAAAAGTATAATACATTGAGAGAATAAAACAATGTGTATATATACTAAAAAGAAGATGAAGGGAGAGGATGTGAGCATGCGACGTATGTGGGCGGGCGCTGCTGCAATGCTGCTTGTATGAGATCCTGATCTCTCTCTACCGATGGCTCCTTCTCCTCGCTGCTGATTCTGAGGGTGTAAAGGACGGTAAGGGGTAGCGGTGACTCCCCGTGGTAGCAGCCGTAAGTTGGAGGAGTTGGGGGGGTTCGACAGTTGGATTGGACTTGATTTGAACTCCGGCTGGTGTCCTCTCTACGTGAGAAACAGCCTCCCCTTACATTTGCAGTCCCTCCAAGACACAGCAGGGAGGATTAGCAGGGTTGAATTACAGCTGGTATCTTTTCCCTGTTGTATGTGCTGCACACCCTGCATCCCTCTGGACGAGATCCTTTCCCCAGCATGGTTTGATACACAGTGAGGCACTGAACTTTTTCTACTAAACTCCAGCATTCCAGGCACCCCAGAATTGCGGCTTATTTGAACTTACCTCTATGCACTCTCCTGTTGTTGTCCGCTGGCCGTGGCTGCTGTACGCTAGTCTGCCGTTTCTCCCACAGTGTGATCAGGATACCATTATCACTATATATCATCTATGTAAAGGCATCTGGACCCAATAAGGCATCAGACATGAGCTGGAGGACTCCCCGCCCGCCTTGGAACAGACTATAGAGATAAGTACATAACTGTACATAACTGTTGCAATATTCCTATGTTTTCTGCTGATTGTCAGTTATAAGTACTACATGGCTACATGACTGCTGCATAACGCCGTTGTTAAAGGGACAGCACCCCTTTTTTTTCTTTTTTTTCCCCCTTGGTGGCTATCACTGGGGTCTGTGTTTTTGTCTGTGATTATCCACTGCTGCTAGGTGTCGCTGCTAGGGGTTGCTGTGATTGCCTCTAATTCTAACTTCTGACTTTATTACCAACCTGCTGCTGTAGTGTGGAACTGGTGTGGAAAGTGCTGTATAAAGGACACTTTAGGGAGGGGAAAAAAAACAACTACTGGGAACGGTAAATCTACCATAAGTGAACTGATATGAGGTTAAATGGCACCAAGTAAATCGCGAGCAAAAACGCATGTACCAGCAGTGACACCTTGTTCTTCCCCCCAAGCTATGGCAGCAAAAACAGTTAAAGTGACAGGGGCTACAGTAAAATCTATACAGCCCGTACAATCCCCCCAGAACTCCCCAGCAAAAAGGATATCAGAAGGGACTCAAACCGGGAGAGAGGGGGAGATGGACTGTAGTGCCTCCAGGAAGGAGATACTGGAGGCTATCAAGGCAAGCAGTGATGTGCTGTTAAATAAAATTGATGCCCTGGCAGTGGATATATGCTCAATAAAACGAGAGTTCGATAAAATACAAAAAAAAACGGCAGAAATAGAAACCCGCATCTCCAAGGTGGAAGAGGAAATAAAAAAAGCATAGCAAAGGCTGGCATACACTGAAAAAACAAATAAAAGAACTACAGGACAGAGCTATAGATACAGAGGGCCGCATGAGGAGGAACAATGTACGTATCTTGGGCCTACCAGAGAGAGCGGAGGGAGACAATCCAGTCAAATTTGCAGAAAAACTATTAACTGAAATACTAAAATTAACAGAAGCAACTGTAATGTTTGTGGTAGAGCGAGCACATAGAATCTCGTTTCGTCTCCCCAAACCGGGAGCACCCCCCGCCCTTTTTTGGTGCGTCTATTGAACTACAGAGACCGAGATCAAATCCTTTCAACGGCAAGAGTAAGGGCAGACATCCAATATGAGAACACAAAGCTACTTTTTTTTCCTCACTACCCGATGGAAATTCAGCAGCAAAGAAGAGAGTATACAGAGATCCGTAGAAGATTGAGAGAGAAAGGGTTAAAATACAGTCTACTATACCCCAGTAAACTACGAGTAACGGACGGGACACGTGTCCTTTTCTTTGAGACCCCAATTCAAGCGGGGGAGTGGCTCGATACCAAATACAAAGACTGGGGAATTTTTTCTACTTTTCTTCCAAATTTTTTTTTTTTGGGGGGGATGGAGGGGAGGGGGAGGGTGAAGGTATAAATTGAGCTATGTGGAGAAATTGTACAGTGTTTAACATATTCATCCAGGGAAAGAGGAAATATGTATTTTTTTTTTCTTTTTTTTTTTTTTGTTGAATGAGTGATTAAGCACAAGTATGAATTGGAATATAAGTTATGACAGATTGATAGCAGTTAATAACAGTTAACCAATAATGAGCACTTAAACACTTGGGTATTAAAGAATATGTGAGAGCACCACATTTAAATAGGGAAATAGGAAATATATATTTATCTGTTGAATGAGGGATCAATTACGAGTATGAACTGGAATATGAATTAAGGCGGCCGATCAACAATAGATTATACACCTAAACACTCGATTAACCATGAGTAAGAATTGGAATATAAGTTATGGAGGATCGATAATAATTAATAATAGTTAATCAATATTCAATAATGAACACTTAAGCACTTGGATATTTAAAGATAATATGAGAGAGGTTTGCTTTCTGTTTTTTTTTTTTTTTTAAGGAGCGATTAACTATGAATACGAATTGGAGTATTGGTTATAATTAGGTAATAATAATTAATGGAAAGCACGTAAGCACTTGGTCACATAAAAATATGGGTGGGATGAAAGGGGGTGTTTTTTCCCCCCTCCTTGGAGTTTTTTTTTTTTTTTTAGGAGCGATTAACTATGAATACGAATTGGAGTATTGGTTATAAGTAGGTAATAATAATTAATGGAAAGCACGTAAGCACTTGGTCACATAAAAATATGGGTGGGATGAAAGGGGGTGTTTTTTCCCCCCTCCTTGGGGTTTTATTTATTTATTTTATTTTATTTTTTTTCTGGGGGAGGGGAGGCTTTAAGATATGAAGAAATATAGGTGTGTAGGGAGGATACGCAGTGAGTAGAGGCGCCCACCACAAAGTGAATGAGAGTTTTGAGAGCTAGGTGCTTCCCTTCCTAAAGCAGTAAGAAGGAAGGGTGGGGTATGTTAGATACTAGACCTAAAAAAGAGATTTGGGTCAGTAAAATAGGGGATAGAAGAAATTCCTCTCCACTCCCATCCGGGAATGGATGGAGGAAGCTACAAGAGAAGGGAGTGGGGAGGGGTAGGGTGGGTAGGGCGGGGGGAGGGGGAATGAATGGGGAAGTGAAGAGGAAATGGGAAAGACAATGGTGTGATTTAGGTACCCAAGAGGTATCACTTAAAAGAATGACGTGGCATAGTGAACAATGGAAGTATAAATCCTATATACTGTATATACTAGATACCATGTCTGGGAAGGATAACTGCTTTTCGATACTATCCTGGAATGTTCGAGGACTGAATTCAAAGTATAAACGTGCATTAATGTTTCAGTATATAAAAAAGAATTCTCCCCAGTTGGTCGTACTACAGGAGACGCACCTATTGGGGAAAAAATTAATAACGTTAAAAAAAACCTGGATACAGAAAACATACCATTCCACGTATTCTTCGTATGCTAGAGGGGTGTCGATCCTAGTTAATAAATCTAATATAGGAGAAATAGAGAAGGCCCATATAGATGTAAACGGAAAGTATGTTATTCTAGTCTATAAGATAGGTAAGCAGAGATATGTAACAGCTGCCGTATATATTCCACCCCCATTCTCGGTGGCAGTATTGAATGAGATAATGGAAAACACTATTCAGTATATGCCAGCGAGACTGATATTAATAGGAGACTTCAATGCTATCCTATCACCAGAGTTGGACAGACCAAAACCCCCTAAACAACATTCAACAGAACTATATAACTGGGCACAGGAAATGGGGGTAACAGAAGCTTGGCGATGGAAGAACCCAGGAGAAAGGGGATACTCGTGCTTCTCCACTTCTTACAAGACGGCCTCTAGAATAGACTTGGCATTTACGGATTCCTTGATGTTAGCAGATATTGAGGAGGCCAAATATCTACCAAGTGGTATGTCAGATCATTCTCCCCTATTTTTGTCAGTACGTATTCCAACTTCTAAAAATGCATCATTGTGGAGACTAACCCCACACTGGGTAGAACACCCAGAAATAGGAGAGAAAATGGAATCAATAATGGGGGAATACTGGGAAAACAATGCAGGATCAGCCTCGGTAGGGATGGTATGGGATGCGTTTAAAGCCTATATAAGAGGGCAATATATATCAAATATTTCAACAGTTAATAAAAAACAGAGGAAGAAGGAACAGGAATTAAAAACACAGATTGACATACAAAGGGAGAGATATGGGCAGGACCCCAGTAGCATCAACTTTGATGAAATGATGGCAGCATGTAGAAATCTTCATCTTCACATAGAAGAAATAACAAGACTGGAAATGCATAAAAATAGACAGAATATTTTTGAACAGGGAGATAGGGGGGGGGGGTAGATTTCTGGCTAGGCTGGCACAACAAGAACATCAAGCCACAACTATTGCAGAGATTGAAGATTTAAATGGACAGATAGTAAAAGAACCCAAAAAGATACTGGAGACCTTTAGAGAGTATTATAGTGGGCTTTACACCTCCTCTCTCCCGTCTGGCTCCTGCCTGGAGGACATGGCGGACCTTTTGGACCGGATTGCCCTGGGGTGGTTGTCAGATGGGGAGAGGAAAGAACTGGTCAGGCCTATAGGGGTGGAGGAGATTATAGAGGTTATACGAACATCCTCGGGAGGAAAGGCACCAGGCCCAGATGGAATTCCTGTGGAATTCTATAAGAGATATGGAGTATTAATAGCCCCCAAACTAGCAGAAGTATTCACAAGCGGGCTAATGCAGGGAGCCCTGCCGGACTCTATGAGAGAAGCACACATAACATTAATATATAAGGAAACAAAAGACCCAAAGATATGCTCATCATATAGGCCAATTGCATTATTAAATACAGATTTAAAAATACTGACAAAAATACTAACATCTAGAATACAGCCACTGCTTAGGAACATAATAGACTCGGACCAAACAGGATTTATGCCACAAAGGACAACAGATATCAACCTACGGAGGCTTTACACAAATATACATACACATCATATACATGAGGGATCAAGGACAGTGGCCTCTTTAGATATTGAGAAGGCCTTTGATATGGTGGAATGGCCGTTTCTTTGGGAAATACTTAGAAGGATGGGATTCCCCTTAATATTTATCAAATGGATACAAACAATATATGAAAGGCCAATGTCCGCAGTGAAACTAGGGGGAAAACTGTCATCGTTTTTTCAATTATATAGAGGCACGAGGCAGGGCTGCGCTCTCTCTCCGACGCTCTTTGCAATCGCAATAGAGCCAGTGGCAGGGGCTCTCAGGACCACAGCCAATATTCAGGGACTTCGGGTAGGGGGGCTGGAGGAGAGGGTAGCCCTGTATGCCGATGACATGTTGCTTTTTTTGAGAGATGCAGGTCCATCACTGGAAGGGGCTCTAGAATTATTAAATACATATTCGATATATACAGGGCTCAAAGTAAATTGGAATAAATCAATATTATTCCCGATAGATCAAGGAGCACTAAAAACCGCTGCTCCAAATACGCTATTAAAATGGGTATCGGAATTTAAATACTTAGGCATTAAAATATCTAGACAGATTGAAGATTTTCGAAAATTAAATTTAGACCCGGAGGTACAGGAGCTCGGGAAGAGAATAAAGATCTGGGCAACACTGCCTTTGTCACTACTGGGACGCATAAACCTGGTGAAAATGAAGGTGCTGCCAAAGTTTTTATATGCCTTCAGAAATTCTCCACAGTGGCTCCCAAAAAGCTTTTTTACACAGCTACATGGAATGCTCTCTGCATTCATATGGGCCAATAAACCAGCTAGAATTAAATTAAGTGCACTCATGAGACGGGAAGGGGAGGGGGGATTGGCTTTCCCAGACTTCCATAAATACTATACAGCGGCACAGTTGGTGACAGCAGGGAGGTGGTTAAACTCGGATGGGTATGACACAGCTACGATGTTGGAAGCAACAGTGGTCCAATCGGTGGAAGCATTGCAAGGGTTACTATATAGGGGTATTAAAACCAGGAGAGATTTAACGCCAGCAATGAGAACAACAGCAAAAATATGGAAAGCGGTCATAGGAAGAGAGAGGGGAAATAATAATCTATCTTCAAATACCCCCCTGTGGAGGAACCCGGAATTACCACATTTAGATCTGGTTCAGGATCCGGGAGCCTGGGCTAAATATGGGGTAAAGAAACTCTCACAGTTGTTACGGGAGGGAAAGTTTTTATCATATGTGGAGATGAGACAATTATGGAATATTCCCGAGAGCTACGAGTTTAGATATAGGCAGCTTAGACATGCCTTGGTGGCCTAGTTCCCTGAGGGGACTCCACAATTGATGGAATCAGATATAGAACAAATGATAAAAGGCGGGAAGAGGACAATGTCAAATTTCTATGGATACTTGATAAATACTACACCTTATGATCTGAGCAAATTAAGGGAGAATTGGAAAAGAGATGCCCCGGGTTTAGGGAACTGGGAGGAAGTATGGAAATTTCCACTGAAGATTCTTGTATCCCTCCAGGGACAAACTAATACAATATAAAATTGTACATAGAAGTCATTATACACCATACAAGTTGCATAAGATTTCACCAACTAACTCTCAGAATTGCTGGAGGTGTGTAGTTGCTCCAGGAGACTTCATGCATATATTTTGGCTATGTACCAAAATAGCAGTATTTTGGAGTGAGATTCTGAGAATGATAGAAAGAGTAACATCTGTAAGGCTGGAACAAGAAGTGGAGATCTGTCTCTTAGGATTAATAGGGGGTAATGCTATCTCAAAAGAAAGAAAAACACAGATAGGCCTGCTGCTGTTCTA
Source organism: Rana kukunoris (assembly GCA_029574335.1). Classification (NCBI taxonomy): domain Eukaryota; kingdom Metazoa; phylum Chordata; class Amphibia; order Anura; family Ranidae; genus Rana; species Rana kukunoris. Next base: position 158,224,416 of record CM056049.1, read on the forward strand.
TGCCAGGAAAGCAATAGTGCTAAACTGGAAAAAAACAGAAGCCCCCTCAATAGCACAGTGGAAGAACTTAGTAAACAGCAATCTGATATTATACAGAGAGACATATTGCAATAGAGGATATGGGGAGAAATATAGGAGAGTATGGGCAAATTGGATAGAGAACTCTACAACAGCGTCAGGATGAAGGGGGAACCGGGGTAATAATCACACCATTGGGAGAGTGGGGAAGGGTGAAAGTAGAATGTGTTGTGTTGTATGGGATGGAAGGATGGTATGGATGTCTTGGAGATATAAAAAGTTAATGTTTGAAGTAAAGGTAATTAAAATATAATGTATATGTATGATTTTATTTTTGTATGGAAAATGAGAAAATTTAAATAAAGAGATTTAATAAAAAAAAAAAAAAAAAGAAGATGAAGTGTCACTCGTCATCATTAGTACATACATGTACTTAACTGGAGAACATACAAATAATAACTATAAAAAGGTTATAATAGTTATTTTTAAAAGTTATTTTTGTGTAAAAAAAATTAAACAACATATATGTGAAATACCTTCATTCTTTTCCAAAGGAAAACGACTATAACAAGCACACAAATTTGGGTCAGGTTATATGTATCCTTAGATATAACTGCAGGGGACTAAGGTGATGATGCTAATCTCTATTTCCTCATTGAATCCAACTGGTGACAAAGAATTGAGTGTGTAGATCCAGAACATTTATCTAATTTTTTTTAAACACAGACCTGTAAACCCTAGGATCACTTCCTGTGAGATTTGGCAACGTTTCTGTGGACACTGTTTTTGATGTTACCTTCTTAAACAAACCATGCTCCCCAAACCCAGTAAGAAGGGTCCTAATTGTTCTGCCTACAGTGGGTGATATTGTGTCAATCTCGCTCCCTTTCTCGGCGAGATTGATCACCTGCGAGCCCCATTGCGGGAGCCAGTGCCGAGCTGGCTTGCCGCGATGGAGACAAAGCCGTCATAGAAGCGACGGGGATCCGACTTGGATTCCCGCCAATTCTACACGTGGGCGGCGTTCGATATGAATCCTGAGGGGGAACTCCCCGCCGGATTTTAAATAAAAATCTGACATGGGTTCCTCCCTCAGGAGCATACCGGGCCCTTAGGTCTGTTATGGGTTGTAAGGAGACCCCCCCATGCCAAAAAAACGGCGTGGGGGTCCCCCCACAATCAATACCAGACCCGTATCCTAAGCACGCCGGCCGGCCGGTCAGGAAGGGAGTGGGGGTGAGCGAGCGCCCCCCCTCCTGGACGGATTTCTTTTCCACTTACACCCTCAACAGCAAACATTTTCTGCTGCTTGGGGATTTCAACCTCTGGGCCAATTCCGCACAAGACCCCATTGCCGATGCCTGTATTAACCACCTGGTGGATCTAGGGTCACAGCAACTAGTATGTGGGCCCACACATGCTTCAGGTCACACACTCGATCTTATTTTCAGACAAGCTTTGGAAATAAAAATTTTGGAAAATGAAAAGTTGCCATGGACAGACCACCATGCAATTAAATTCATTATTTCCACAATCCCCCCCGCAACAAAAACATCAAATCCAGCGACAACACACTGGACTAGATGTCAGAAGAAGCTCCACTCGGAACTCTTCAAAACCACTTTAAGGGAAAAAATAGAAACAATTCAACCGCATCAAACGGCCGTTGAAACGCTGGAGGCCATAAATTCGGCCATGCTACAGTCAGCCGACTTGGTAGCGCCGAAACGCAAAACCCGCATCCGGAAAAACAACCGCAGCTGGTTTAACAACCAGCTGTCGTTACTGAAGCAAGAACGCAGAAGGGCCGAATCGGCCTGGAAAAGAAGTGCCTCAGAGCTAAACCTGTCCATCTACAAGGCGGCGACAAGAAAATACCACAAAGGAATTTTCCAAGCCAAGAAAAATTATTTTTCAGAGGCTTCAACAGCGCCTTAAACCGCCCCCGCGAACTCTTCAAGATGGTCACTCAGACCATGAAACCAGGATGTATTGAAGCCCCCAATACAGAACACAAAATTTTGCAATGAACTATCGGATTGCTTCATTAATAAAATTGAGGCAATCCGTGAAAGCATTCAGCAAAACAATCCCCCCTAGCCCCCCTGCAGCCTCTCACATAACACCCATAGTAATTCTCTTATATCAGGTAAGTTCACCCTGGAACCCATCTCCATCGAGGCCACCAAGAATGTTATTGACGCTTTGCGTAACGGCACAGCGCCAAATGACATTATCCCCACAAAACTGCTAAAGGAATGCGCCTACATCTTGGCTCCTCCCATCACGCAGCTTATCAACCAGTCTTTCTTGGAGGGCATAGTACCCTCACAGTTGAAAGAGGGTATAATCCAACCCATCCTTAAGAAACCCTCCCTGGACCCCAAGGACCCACTCCACCGCCGTCCCATAACAAGCCTCAATGTACTCTCAAAGGTAATGGAGAAAGTAGTGGTACAACAGCTGCAACAGCATCTGGATACCCACAAGCTACTTGACCCATTGCAATCAGGGTTCCGTCCCGGACACGGGACTGAAACCGCGCTGCTCAAAGTATGGGACGATGTTCTCGAGGCCGCAGACGAAGGAGAATCTTGTCTTCTAGTTCTGTTGGACCTTAGTGCAGCTTTCGACACCGTAGATCACAAACTGTTACTGACGCGACTTGCTGAAGTAGCCAGAGTCGCAGAAGGCGATTTATCTTGGTTCTCCTCTTTTTTGGAAAACCGATCGCAAACAGTGAAATTAGGACTATATTAGGATTATATGTATCCTTAGATATAACTGCAGGGGACTAAGGTGATGATGCTAATCTCTATTTCCTCATTGAATCCAACTGGTGACAAAGAATTGAGTGTGTAGATCCAGAACATTTATCTAATTTTTTTTAAACACAGACCTGTAAACCCTAGGATCACTTCCTGTGAGATTTGGCAACGTTTCTGTGGACACTGTTTTTGATGTTACCTTCTTAAACAAACCATGCTCCCCAAACCCAGTAAGAAGGGTCCTAATTGTTCTGCCTACAGTGGGTGATATTGTGTCAATCTCGCTCCCTTTCTCGGCGAGATTGATCACCTGCGAGCCCCATTGCGGGAGCCAGTGCCGAGCTGGCTTGCCGCGATGGAGACAAAGCCGTCATAGAAGCGACGGGGATCCGACTTGGATTCCCGCCAATTCTACACGTGGGCGGCGTTCGATATGAATCCTGAGGGGGAACTCCCCGCCGGATTTTAAATAAAAATCTGACATGGGTTCCTCCCTCAGGAGCATACCGGGCCCTTAGGTCTGTTATGGGTTGTAAGGAGACCCCCCCATGCCAAAAAAACGGCGTGGGGGTCCCCCCACAATCAATACCAGACCCGTATCCTAAGCACGCCGGCCGGCCGGTCAGGAAGGGAGTGGGGGTGAGCGAGCGCCCCCCCTCCTGGACGGATTTCTTTTCCACTTACACCCTCAACAGCAAACATTTTCTGCTGCTTGGGGATTTCAACCTCTGGGCCAATTCCGCACAAGACCCCATTGCCGATGCCTGTATTAACCACCTGGTGGATCTAGGGTCACAGCAACTAGTATGTGGGCCCACACATGCTTCAGGTCACACACTCGATCTTATTTTCAGACAAGCTTTGGAAATAAAAATTTTGGAAAATGAAAAGTTGCCATGGACAGACCACCATGCAATTAAATTCATTATTTCCACAATCCCCCCCGCAACAAAAACATCAAATCCAGCGACAACACACTGGACTAGATGTCAGAAGAAGCTCCACTCGGAACTCTTCAAAACCACTTTAAGGGAAAAAATAGAAACAATTCAACCGCATCAAACGGCCGTTGAAACGCTGGAGGCCATAAATTCGGCCATGCTACAGTCAGCCGACTTGGTAGCGCCGAAACGCAAAACCCGCATCCGGAAAAACAACCGCAGCTGGTTTAACAACCAGCTGTCGTTACTGAAGCAAGAACGCAGAAGGGCCGAATCGGCCTGGAAAAGAAGTGCCTCAGAGCTAAACCTGTCCATCTACAAGGCGGCGACAAGAAAATACCACAAAGGAATTTTCCAAGCCAAGAAAAATTATTTTTCAGAGGCTATCAACAGCGCCTTAAACCGCCCCCGCGAACTCTTCAAGATGGTCACTCAGACCATGAAACCAGGATGTATTGAAGCCCCCAATACAGACACACAAGAATTTTGCAATGAACTATCGGATTGCTTCATTAATAAAATTGAGGCAATCCGTGAAAGCATTCAGCAAAACAATCCCCCCCTTAGCCCCCTGCAGCCTCTCACATAACACCCATAGTAATTCTCTTATATCAGGTAAGTTCACCCTGGAACCCATCTCCATCGAGGCCACCAAGAATGTTATTGACGCTTTGCGTAACGGCACAGCGCCAAATGACATTATCCCCACAAAACTGCTAAAGGAATGCGCCTACATCTTGGCTCCTCCCATCACGCAGCTTATCAACCAGTCTTTCTTGGAGGGCATAGTACCCTCACAGTTGAAAGAGGGTATAATCCAACCCATCCTTAAGAAACCCTCCCTGGACCCCAAGGACCCACTCCACCGCCGTCCCATAACAAGCCTCAATGTACTCTCAAAGGTAATGGAGAAAGTAGTGGTACAACAGCTGCAACAGCATCTGGATACCCACAAGCTACTTGACCCATTGCAATCAGGGTTCCGTCCCGGACACGGGACTGAAACCGCGCTGCTCAAAGTATGGGACGATGTTCTCGAGGCCGCAGACGAAGGAGAATCTTGTCTTCTAGTTCTGTTGGACCTTAGTGCAGCTTTCGACACCGTAGATCACAAACTGTTACTGACGCGACTTGCTGAAGTAGCCAGAGTCCAGAAGGCGATTTATCTTGGTTCTCCTCTTTTTTGGAAAACCGATCGCAAACAGTGAAATTAGGACCTTTCACATCTGAGAAACGCACAGTAACATGCGGAGTCCCTCAAGGATCGCCTCTGTCACCAGTGCTGTTTAACATTTATCTTCGTCCTCTTTTTGAGATTATCAACAGCCAAAACCTGCTGTATCACTCATACGCAGACGACACGCAACTTTATTTCCGCATTTGCAACAGAAAGGATCACCACCTCAATCTAGAGACATGCCTCTCTTTGATAGAGGACTGGATGACAAAGAGTTATCTTAAACTCAATGGAGCGAAAACAGAACTTCTTCTGTTTCACGCCAAGCAAAGGAATCAACCTGCAACAACCTGGACACCCCCGCCCATTCTGGGCAAAATCATCACCCCTAGCGCCAAAGTCAAAAGTCTCGGGGTCATCTTTGACTCCTTTATGACAATGGACGCACAAATAGGATCAGTAGTCAGCGGATCTCACCATCTGTTGCGCCTACTACGCAGACTTACCCCCTTCATCCCCAAAGAAGACTTAGCGGTCGTGGTGGGAGCAATTGTCAACTCCAGATTGGACTATGCAAATGCCCTTTACCTCGGACTCCCCAAGTACCAAATCGCTCGTCTGCAAGTCGTTCAAAATACGGCCGCCAGACTTGTGACTGGAAAAAAACCCTGGGAATCAATCTCACCTTCACTGAGATCCCTTCACTGGCTACCAGTTAAAGACAGGATTGCTTTTAAAGCTCTCTGTCTAACGCATAGATGTGTCCATGGGAATGCCCCCCAATATCTATGCGATAAAATAAAAGCTCACAATCCCAATCGCATCTTGCGATCCACCAATCAGAACCTACTACAGATCCCAAAAGCCAACTACAAGTCCAAAGGAGAAAGAAGATTCGCCGTCCAAGGTCCCAGACTATGGAACGCTTTACCAGCCAGCATTCGGTTGGAGGCGAATCACTTAGCCTTTAGGAGAAAGATCAAGACTCATCTCTTTTGATATCAAAGGAGACAGGAACAACAAGCGCCCAGAGGCGATTCAGTTCGCATGTGCCGCGCTCTATAAGTTTTTCATTCATTCATTCATTCATTCATTCATTCATTCATACCAGGCAGCATGCCCTCAGCTTCTGTCACGTCTTCTTCTTCTCTTCTCCAGATGTTGACTCGACGCTTCCTCCCACTGTTATGCCGGGCGCGCGGCTCCCAGTGACTTATATAGGCCTATCTTGTGACGTCGCAGTCCCATCATGCTCCGGTAGGTACCACGTGGGTAGGTACCGCGTGGTACCTACCGGAGCATGATGGGACTGCGACGTCACAAGATAGGCCTATATAAGTCGCTGGGAGCCGCGCGCCCGGCATAACAGCGGGAGGAAGCGTCGAGTCAACATCTGGAGAAGAGAAGAAGAAGAAGACGTGACAGAAGCGGCGGCCAGTCCTGAAGAAGAAGAAGGCACCGGAGAGCGCCGAATCAAGAGCGGAGAGCGGGAGAAGACCCGGAGAGCAGAGAAGACCCCCCCGAGAGCGGAGAAGACCCCCAGAGAGCGGGAGAAGCCCCCGGAGAGCAGAGAAGACCCCCAGGAGAGCGGAGAAGACCCCCCGGAGAGTGGGAGAAGACCCCGGAGAGCGGAGAAGACCCCCCGGAGAGCGGAGAAGACCCCCGGAGAGCGGAGAAGACCCACCCCCCGCCGAAGATGTCGAAAGAAGCCCGCCAGGGGGGGCGCTTTTATAAAAGCGACCACACACCCATCCCCGGCGGCCAACTAATAAAATATTTTAATACCCTGTGTGGTTTATTTGTGTTTACACTTTTCTTGCAGGTGAATGGGTAGGGGTATGATGTACCCCATACTCATTCACTTAGGGTGGGGGGCTGGTATCTGGGGGCCCCCTTATTAACCCCCCTGCGCCCCCCCCCTGCGCCCCCCCCACCCCAGAGCACCCTGTCCCCATGTTGATGAGGACAGGGCCCCTTCCCGACAACCCTGGCCATTGGTTGTCGGGGTATGCTGGCGGGAGGCTTATCGGAATCTGGGAGCCCCCTTTAATAAGGGGGCCCCCAGATACCAGCCCCCCACCCTAAGTGAATGAGTATGGGGTACATCGTACCCCTACTCATTCACCTGCAAGAAAAGTGTAAACACAAATAAACCACACAGGGTATTAAAATATTTTATTAGTTGGCCGCCGGGGATGGGTGTGTGGTCGCCTTTATAAAAGCGCCCCCCCTGGCGGGCTTCTTTCGACATCTTCGGCGGGGGGTGGGTCTTCTCCGCTCTCCGGGGTCTTCTCCCGCTCTCCGGGGTCTTCTCCCGCTCTCCGGGGGGTCTTCTCCACTCTCCGGGATCTTCTCCCGCTCTCTGGGGGTCTTCTCCGCTCTCCGGGGGTCTTCTCCGCTCTCCGGGGTCTTCTCCCGCTCTTGATTCGGCGCTCTCCAGTGCCTTCTTCTTCTTCTTCAGGACTGGCCGCCGCTTCTGTCACGTCTTCTTCTTCTCTTCTCTTCTCCAGATGTTGACTCGACGCTTCCTCCCGCTGTTATGCCGGGCGCGCGGCTCCCAGTGACTTATATAGGCCTATCTTGTGACGTCGCAGTCCCATCATGCTCCGGTAGGTACCACGTGGGTAGGTACCGCGTGGTACCTACCGGAGCATGATGGGACTGCGACGTCACAAGATAGGCCTATATAAGTCGCTGGGAGCCGCGCGCCCGGCATAACAGCGGGAGGAAGCGTCGAGTCAACATCTGGAGAAGAGAAGAAGAAGAAGACGTGACAGAAGCGGCGGCCAGTCCTGAAGAAGAAGAAGGCACCGGAGAGCGCCGAATCAAGAGCGGAGAGCGGGAGAAGACCCGGAGAGCAGAGAAGACCCCCCCGAGAGCGGAGAAGACCCCCAGAGAGCGGGAGAAGCCCCCGGAGAGCAGAGAAGACCCCCAGGAGAGCGGAGAAGACCCCCCAGAGAGTGGGAGAAGACCCCGGAGAGCAGAGAAGACCCCCCGGAGAGCGGAGAAGACCCCCGGAGAGCGGAGAAGACCCACCCCCCGCCGAAGATGTCGAAAGAAGCCCGCCAGGGGGGGCGCTTTTATAAAGGCGACCACACACCCATCCCCAGCGGCCAACTAATAAAATATTTTAATACCCTGTGTGGTTTATTTGTGTTTACACTTTTCTTGCAGGTGAATGGGTAGGGGTACGATGTACCCCATACTCATTCACTTAGGGTGGGGGGCTGGTATCTGGGGGCCCCCTTATTAAAGGGGGCTCCCAGATTCCGATAAGCCTCCCGCCCGCATACCCCGACAACCAACGACCAGGGTTGTCGGGAAGGGGCCCTGTCCTCATCAACATGGGGACAGGGTGCTCTAGGGTGGAGGGGCCACAGTGCGCCCCCCCGCCCCAGAGCACCTGACCCCCCCATGTTGAGGGCATGCTGCCCGGTACGGCTAAGGAGGGGGGGGGGCGCTCGCTCGCCCCCACTCCCTTCCTGACCGGCCGGCGTGCTTTGGATACGGGTCTGGTATGGATTTTGGGGGGACCCCCACACCGTATTTTTGGCGTAGGGGGTCTCCTTACAACCCATAACAGACCTGAGGGCCTGGTATGCTCCTGAGGGAGGAACCCATGCCAGATTTTTATTTAAAATCCGGCGGGGAGTTCCCCCTCAGGATTCATATCAAAATGCCGCCCACGTGTAGAATTGGCGGGAATCCAAGTCGGATCCCCATCGCTTCTATGACACGCTCGCTGGAATGTGCTTTTACTATTCCAGCGAGTGCGAGATGTCGGCACCCTGTCGCCGAGAATCAGCGCGATGCTGTCGTGCTAAAAACACATTCGGCAGGTACTGTACATATACAATAATAGTGCACATGGACATGACAGGCAGTAGACTATACATTGGGTGAAGCAATTCTGAAATGATATAACAGAGAAGGTTCTACTGTTGCCTTAAAATAATTTCTGACCATGTATTGCATGTCTGCCCGTAAAGAAACTTGAGAATACTACATTGGTAAATGTCAATTATGCTGGAAAACATACTGCCATGATCAGGCTGGGGATGTGAAGGAACTCTGCTTGGTTCAATTTCACTTTTTATCCTGGCAACTTTTCTACATGAAAACCTGAGTCTGTTTGAAATAGTGGATTTGAGGGGAGCATCCTGCATCAGAATGGAGCAGTGTTAAGAGATAACCCTCTCCATGCAATGGAATTGTGTATGGAATTGGGTGATGTACCTAACATCCTGATCCATTCTGCTGCCATCACCATCCTTGGATTCAGCAGCTAAATGATAAGAACCTGCTCCTACAACCTGGGATTTTGGGTAACCCTATTTAGAGAGTCTATTTTTCAAGATGGAACTTGGCCATACATAGTCCTTTTGCAGTGTGCAGTTATGGGGGAGTCTCTAGAACTTACTCTTTAGTAGATATGTGCATTCCTGTTCCTACGAATGTTATTTTCGTACGAAAATGTTCATTTTCGTACCCGCGGGATAATGTGTACATACGAAAATGGTAAAGCACCAAAATACGAAAACGACGGGATAACGGATGAGCCGCATAACGAACGACCGCAAATACGAACGAACGATCCGACGGGAAAAAACGACAAAACTAAAACGGCAAAATAACTAAAATGAAATCTGTATCAAAAGATTTGCATTGTGTATTTTGTTTGAATCCGTTTTGTGTTTGTTTTCAGTTGTATGTTCATTGTTCAATGACATCTAAAACAAAATAATTTCATTATGTATATTGAATGAATTCCTTTTTCTGTTTGTATTGTGTATTCAAAATACTGAAGGCAAATCTTTTGTTATAGGTGTCATATCAACATACGAAAATAAAAGAAAAGGGATTCAAATGCAAATCTTTTGTTTATCGTTTTTTTGAATGGCCAGAGAGTTAGGCTGGCCATACATGATACAATTTTCTGTGCAATTTTCTGTACAATTTTCTTTAGATTTACCTTCAACTATGTAGTGCAAGGGCCGGTCTGATTGCATACAATTGAAAGTGTTGTTTAGTTTGACCTCATATTATATGGTTTTTGGTAAATCTAAAAGAAAATTGTACAAGAAAATTGAACATGTATGGCCAGCCTCAGTGACTGAAAGCAGCTTCTCTTTTGTGCTGAATAGTGAGTACACTAGTACAGTAAAGCCAAATAAACTTTTCTGTGGATTTTCATCTGAAGGGAGATCAGTTGGCCAGATCTCCCTGAAAAAATGAACAGGAAAAAGGATTTTCGTCATTTTGTATTTTCCTAAATATATCGCGGGATTCGCAGCACTTTTAACACGCGGCTCATCCATATTAACTATTGTTAAGCCCCATACACTTGGTCAGACTGTTTTAACAACAAACATAAAAACGATAGTTTTCCGATCGTTCTCAGAAAATTTGTTCGTTTTTAAACTGCATCAGAAAACCATTTTTGGGTTCAAAAGTCTGGCCAACTGAACTCCCTTCAGATGAAAATCCACAGAAAAGTTTATTTGGCTTTACTGTACTAGTGTACTCACTACTCAGCACAAAAGAGAAGCTGCTTTCAGTCACTGAGGCTGGCCATACATGTTCAATTTTCTTGTACAATTTTCTTTTAGATTTACCAAAAACCATATAATATGAGGTCAAAGTAAACACTTTCAATTGTATGCAATCAGGCAGGCCCTTGCACTACATAGTTGAAGGTAAATCTAAAGAAAATTGTACAGAAAATTGCACAGAAAATTGTATCATGTATGGCCAGCCTAACTCCTATACACAATACAAACAGAAAAAGGAATTCATTCAATATACATAATGAAATTTTTTTGTTATAGATGTCATTGAACAATGAACATACAACTGACACTAACAAAAGAAAAGCATTTAAGATACACAGAATGCAAATTGACGAAAATTCACGATAACTATTGTCTAACAAGAAACGAACATGAATTAAACAGAATAACGAACCATGCCGCATGTACGAAAATAAAACGGTAACGGAAATACGAAACGATCGGAATACAAAAAAATCGTGTCGTATAACAAACGAACGGGAACGAACGGGAAAACGGGCGTCTTACGAAAAACGAACAGAAACGAACAGACGGGACCATACGAAACGGAACAAAAAAAAATAAGTGCACATGTCTACTCTTTAGTATATTTTGGATCCACATTGGTTGGTGACAGCTGGCATATTGTAAATATGAATTACATGCTGTAGGTTTAAAGTGTTTTTTGGTAGTGATTTCTGATACACAATGATCCAATTCAAGATCCAAAAATTCTAAAAAGGAACTGTCACATACATGTGAAGGAGAAACTAGAAGTATTTTGATTACATATTTGGGCAAATTGGTTATCTCAAATGACAACTCTGCCATTGAAACTCCAAATGGCCCATAGTTAAATCGGCAGAACTAGGAGCAAAATGTGCTCTCATAATCGTACCAGTTTTTTTGTAGATGGTAGCCTCCATCAATCTCAAAATAATTATGTTTCAGGCAGAAATATGTAGGCTTGAGGATAAAACTAGCCTGTCAATTATTTGTTTCACAATTGGTAGAAAGAAAATAGTTTACTGCCTGGAGACCTATCTCATTAGGTATAGATCCATTGTTGCTCTACATAAAGATAGCCTAGGCTATAAGAAGAGTGACAAGACCCTGAAACTGAGCTGCAGCACTGTGGTCAAGACCATACTGCATCAAATGTGTCTGCATGGCTGTCATCCCAGAAGGAAGCCTCTTCTAAAGATGATGCACAAGAAAGCCCGCAAACAGTTTGCTGAAGACAAGCAGACTGAAGACATGGATTACTGGTGTGTCTTGCCTACAGTCAAGCATGGTTGTGGGAGTGACATGGTCTGGGGCTGCATGAGTGCTGCCGACACTGGGGTCACAGGGCAGTATTCCAACATGATAATGACCCCAACACACACCTCTTAGACAACCACTGCTTTGCTAAAGAAGCTGAGGATAAAGGTGATGGACTGGCCAAGCTTGTCTCCAGACATAAACCCTATTGAGCATCTGTGGGGCATTCTCAAATGGAAGGTGGAGGACGGTGGAGGAGGAACATCCACCAGCTCTTAGATGTCATCATGGAGGAGTGGAAGAGGACTCCAGTGGCAACCTGAAAAGCTCTGGTGTACTCCATGCCCAAGAGGGTTAAGGCAGTGCTGGAAAATAATGGTGACCACACAAAATATGGACACTTTGGCCCTGTTACACAAGCTGTACACTCACTACTTTACATTGTAGCAAAGTGTAATTTCTTCAGTGTTGTTACATGAAAAGATATAATAAAATATTTACAAAAAGGTGAGGGGTATACTCACTTTTGTGAGATACTGTGTGTGTATGTGTATATATGTATATATATATATATATATATATATATATATATATATATATATATATATATATATATTCTAATAAAGTTTAAAGCAGAAGAATTGCAATAAAATAGATAACACCGTGCATCCATAAAAAGTAATAATACCTGCTTATTACAATGTATAACATACACACAGTCACTATTATTTTAAGGTGGGCTTTTTATACATTAAAAACCTTATTTATTTACTTATTTATTTATGTGCTGCAAGGCTTTCATTGAAAAAAAGGTTGCTGTTACATGTTACCCAAAGAATTGTAGGTCATAGTTTACATTTAACCCTGTGGGGTGCTTCAAAATATGCAATCAATATTTCAATCAAGAAAGAAAGTTTAGTTCCTATTTCCGGGGGAGGTACCTGAGGAATGGAGGAGTGAGCGTGCACGCTAAGGGGATCTAGCGGAGCTTGTGGTGTGTGTGCCTAGGAGAGCGGCAGATCTCATCCCTCTGCCCGTCCGCCCCTAACCCCCCCCCCCCGGATGGAGTGTGGCGTGCGGCGTGTTGCCGCCGATGTCGCGGCGAGGACGGAGCGCAGCAAAAAGGAACAGAGGAACGAATATTCAGCCCGGCCAGCCCGCTCATTCATACATCACAAGATATATGACGGTGACACGGGGAGAGCTTCAGCCTGCACGGACGGACCCAGGAGAGCGGGGAGATCGGGGAGAGATAGGGAGACACTCCCTCATAGAGCACAGCCTACCAGCCCCTGCAATAACCGGCTCCACAAAAGGCATAGACTGTTCAGGGAAAGAGGGAGCAGAGAAAACACAGCAGCTGATTGGGATCATGAAGGGCTGCGCTAAGGAAAGACAGCAGGTGAGCACAGGGGTGAATGGAGATGGAGATGTGGAGGCTGATTTAAAGTTGAATAGCAGGATTGAATCATTGACTGATGTGCCTTTATCTGACTTTCCACCACCAGTAGTACTGTATAAAACCTGTACACATCCCTTCTCACTAGATAAGACTGTCCCCCACCAGGTCACTCTATCTTGGGGTGAAATGACTTATGCTCACACTGCTCATACCAATCAGCTTGACCAGACTGATCAACCTGAATTAAATCAGATAATGAACCCACAACACATGTTACCGGCGCTGGGGGAGCAAGGGTTGGATAAACAAGCCACCCAAATGAACAGCATAGAGGCTCAACTACAAGAAACCCCCCCAGACATGACACAGCTTATGCGGCTGATTCAAGCTCTTCCAACTAAAGAAGACATACAAACAATCTTACTAAATGTCACAGGTGTAATTAGAGCTGAGATTGAGGAAGTACGCTCTAAAGTGGGGGAAATTGATCAGAAAGTGGAGGGCCTGGAAAAACTACAAAACACCACAGCAACCAGACTTTCTATGTTAGAAGACAAACTAATATCCCAACAGCAGCATATAATTAGATTGCAACTACAAGCTGAGGAGGCTGAAAATAGAAGCAGGAGAAATAATCTTCGCATTAAAGGTGTCCCTGAGGGCCTTGAGGGCCAGGAGTTAAGAAAAGTGACCACCACTATTTTTAACAATATTCTGAAAAGAGACCCGGACACACCGCTTGAGTTGGATCGAGTACATAAAGTCCCCACAACACCTCGGCAAGACTTAAATAACCAAGACCACCCCCGAGATGTGCTGTGTAGGGTCCATCACTATAGAATGAAGGAGGAAATACTGAGGGCAGCATGGGGTGAGGGCTCAAGAGGTGCATGGGAGGGCGCAGACATACAGATTTTCCCTGATCTGTGTTGGCAAACGAAACTTAGACGACGCATGTTAAAACCTTTATTGGATCATATTCGCAACAATGGAGCTACGTACCGATGGGGGTTTCCTCTAGCTTTAAACGTGAAAAGAGAAGGAAGATCTTTTTATCTGAGGGATCCCTCACAACTCCCAGCATTTTTCGAGTTCTTGGGCTCAGAGTCAATAACAACCCCTAATTGGCTGGATATATCCATAGTGGAAAGACCCTGAAAGTCCTTCTTTTTACAGAAATCTTATAAATACAGAGAGGGCCACCATAGCAACGGTGATACAACCATCAAAAGCAGAGGCACCATTCAGAGTGACCCTGCCTGATTTATTTTTTATTTTTTTTTATTTTTTTCTTGGTGAACGTATTGGTGGGATCTCCCTCCTTTTTTGCCTCCCTGAGTAACGATGGACATTGTCATTAAGTGAAAGGCAGGACTTTGGTTTGGATAGGTTCGATGGCTTGCTATGTTGTGTTTTTTTTTAATTTTTCTCTGTGTGATTTAGATATAGACGGGCAGTGTGCCCTAGAGAATATGGTTATTCATGTAGGGTTATGAAGCCCCTGTTTGACCTTTTTTGTCTTTATATACTTTATTTTTTTTATTTTTCCCTTGTGTGTAGTCAATCTCCCTTATAGGTATCTCCTGTGGGTGGAGGGAGAGGAGCAAGGTTAAGTGGGGGGGGGGTTTTTTTTTTTTTTTCACAGCACACACACTATTCAAGTAAACACACGGAGCAAGACACAGTAGTAACCATCACTTACTTATATATGCACATACATACACACATGTACACATACATACACACATGTACACGCAATCAATAACTTTTTTTTGAGTTTATAGAACACTCACTCCTATAGGAGGGACACTTAGGACACATGTCACACAAACATTTTTTTTTTCTTCTTCTCCCGTGGATTTGTGTGGGGGGAGTCAGATAAGGGCGGATAATGGTGGTGGGGTGGGATATGGGGGGGTATTGGGGCAAGATTGAAGTTAGTTTGGGGGAGGGCTGGGGGGGGAAGAGGGAAGGAGGGAGTCTGGGGGCGAGGGAGAACCTGTAGGGAGGTGGGTCGACACTAGGGGCCATGATCTGAGAGGAGACCGAAGGGGAGTATATGACAGCTTAGGTTGGGAAGCAGGAACCGCTTTCATGATGATTATTATCATAATTTATTTTAAGTGTCTTAGACTATTATGGAAGACCGCATATTTTGCAAAAATAGGGGCTTCCCCGAGCTTATAGGGCAAAGTTCTACCTGGGTTTTAAGGGTATTTGGAAAATCCAAGTGAGGCTTTGGGGAGGGAGTACCCTCTTGTAATTAATTGTTTTTTTTATTTTTATTTTTTTATTAATTGATAAACATAAATGTTATAAAAGTGTGAAGGGGGTCTATGAAGGTTAAAGGAGTCGAAGGTTGTATGTCTTGTTGTATGTCTTGTCAAAGATAATAGAGGTTGACATAGAACACGGGTGGAGTGAGTTGTATCTAGGAGGGAGTGGACTTGGTTTAACCGACAAATATGATGTGTAATGTTACAAAGGTGCGAAAGGGGATTCATGAAGGGTGAAAGAAGTAATGTGGAATGTTGCATGCCTTGTCAAAATAACATAGGTCGACATAGAACACAAGCAAAATGGGTGGTACTTAGGAAGAGCACGCAGAGGTGGAGGGGAACGTTGTCTCTCCGCGGCGATCCGCGCTCCTGGGGGGGGGGGGGGTTGGTGGGCGGATGGGAGGGGGGAGTAGCAGAATAGAAGGGGTATGCACACCCATGCAGAAGCATGACTCCCCGCTGTATCTCTATACCTTACCCCCAAGGCGTCTCTCCTCCTATTGGAGGGAAGTCGGAGACGCGCGTGTTTTTTTTTTTTTTTCTCTTCTTCCGGGGGGGCCGCGCCCCCGGAAACACCACTACCGTGAGGGGGATATAGATCCGAAGGTTCTACGGTAGCGGGTGTATCTAATACTCGGGCTCTTGGACAGAGGACCTGAATCCGAGGTACGGGGTTTATTATTATTTTTTTTTTTCTTCTCCTTCTGCTCCCCGCGGGGTCCTTCCCGGACCCTCCCCCATCTCCCAACGATTCTTTTTTTCTTTTTTTCTCTTTTTCTCTTCTCCTCTCTCCTCTCTTTAAACCGTACAAAGCCAAATGACTAAAATGGATAGAATTAATCTTACCACTTATAATACCAAAGGGCTAAATATCCCAGAAAAAAGAGCCAAACTAAAAATGGAGTTAGGGAGACTAAAAGCACAAATAGTGTTTCAAGAAACGCATTTTAGAAAAGATAAGGTACCTAAGATGAAGTGTCAAAGATTTCCAGTAGTATATGTGGGAGCTTCCCAGTCATCAAAAGCAAATGGGGTGGCTATACTGCTGGCCAAGAACATAAAGTGGAAAGAATCAAGAGTAACCATGGATGAAGAGGGACGATTTCTTATGGTCAAGGGGACAATTAATGATAAAAAGGTAACCCTAGTAAATATCTATCTCCCCAATGACGACCCGGTCTCGAGGCTGGAAAAATTTGCAGAAATGATAATTCAGCATAGGGAGGGGACGTTAATTGTGGGAGGAGATATGAATATGGTCCTAGATCCAACAATGGACTCCTCTAGGGGGGCCTATAATATTTCCAACCGTAAACTAATAACGGCAAGGGGAATTTTACAAAGCTTACAGATAGTAGACAGCTGGAGGACTTTGCATCCACACGAGAGAGACTATAGCTTTTATTCATCAAAACATAAAACATATACAAGAATCGACTATCTATTCCTTGACCAAAATGTATTGTTAAATTTAAGACAGACATCAATTGGTTCCTTCACACTCTCAGATCATGCACCAGTAAATTGTATTATTGACTGGGGGACACCAGGCCCTAGGGAGTGGATCTGGAGGATGAACGAATCATTAATTAACCACTTAAGGACCGCCGCATGTACATTTACGTCGGCAGAATGGCACCGACAGGCACATCAACGTATATATACGTTGGTGCCTTGGGGGGGATCGGGGGTACATGCGGCGGTCCGCGCGGCTGCAGGAGCGATCCGACAAGTGGGGGCGGCTATCCGTTTTCATCCGCCCCCTCCGGATCGCTCCCAGCCAATGCGCGCGCCCGCCTGACCTGTCACTTCCTCCTCCTGTGTAAACACAGGAAGGAGGAAGCGACGTGATCTCTCCCTCGGCGTTTGTTTCAAGCGCCGCTGAGGAGAGATCACTACAGAACAAGTAAGTCCTGCACCAAACAGCACACTGACACACACATTTAACCCCCGCGATCACCCCCCCCCCTCCCCCCTGTCACAGTGTCACTGAATGCAGTAATCATGTATGATTACTGTATTTAGTGTCAGTGTGACAGACAGTGTGACAGTCAGACAGTCAGTAGTGTCAGGGTAGCCCCCCCACCCCCCCCAATAAAGTTTTAACCCCTTGATCACTGCCCTAGTTAACCCTTTCACTCCCTATTGCCAGCGTCACTAAGCGATCATTTTTCTGATCGCTGTATTAGTGTCGCTGTTCCCGCTAGGTAGCTATTTTTTTTTTAATGCGATTTTTTTTTTACTAAAGACATGTGGCTAAATAAATTTTGGCCTAAATGTTTGACTAAAATTTAGTTTATTGGTTTTTTATTATAACAAAAAGTAAAAAATATTGATTTTTTTTCAAAAATGTCGCTCTATTTTTGTATATAGCGCAAAAAATAAAAATCGCAGAGGCGATCAAATACCACCAAAAGAAAGCTCTATTTGTGGGAAAAAAAGGACGCAAATTTTGTTTGGGAGCCACGTCGCACGACCGCGCAATTGTCTGTTAAAGCGACGCAGTGCCGAATCGCAAAAACCCCTTGGGTCATTTGCCAGCGTATTGGTCCGGGTCTTAAGTGGTTAAGGATATAAATTACGAGAGCAAGATAGATCAGAAAAAAGAGAGGTTCTTTGAGATGAATAAAAACGACGGGACTTCACCATTATGTAAATGGGAAACGCATAAGTGCTATGTAAGAGGGCTGCTTATCTCTCTTGGGGCGCATCGAAAGAGGGCCATCAGTGCAAAACTGGATCACCTGCTTGGGGAGATCCGAATAGTAGAAAATGAACATAAAATATCGCAATCAACAGATGTCGAAGAGAGACTAATGTCCCTCCGAGACAAATTAAATTTACTACTTACGGAACAAGCAAAGGCCAAATTGAGTACATGCAGGAGAACATTTTATGAATTCGGGAACAAACCAAGCAGGATGCTGGCAAATGCACTGAGAGAGACAACGGCTAAAAAACATATTAAAAAAATAAAAACGCAAGGAGATAAGTTGGTTAATTCATCACACTTAATAGCGGAAGCATTTAAAGCATATTATAGTGACTTATATCATCTAGAGAGTCAATCTACATCAATAAGAGGTCAGAATAGTGAAGAGAGAATAAAAAAATATCTCATAGACTCAGGGATGCCCACAATTCCAGAAGAAGTTACAGTGAGCATGGAGGGGCCGATTACCGCAGAGGAACTTTTAGAAGCAATAAAGGAAATGAAGTCAGGTAAATCCCCCGGACCAGATGATTATACTCTATTATATTACAAAACTTTTTTCAAAAACTGGCGCCTCAATTTCTAGAGGCCTTCAACTCATTAAAAGAGGGCCACTCGATGCGCAGAGAAACATTAGAAGCACATATAGCGATCATCCCAAAGGAAGGTAAAGATCCCACCCTATGTCCTAGCTACCGACCGATTTCCCTACTTAACGCAGACTTAAAGATTTTTGCCAAAATAATCGCCAATTGACTACTGCCCTATACAACATCTCTAATACACCCAGATCAGGTGGGCTTTACTCTGGGGCGTGAAGGGAGAGAGAACACACAGAGACTCTTGAGCACTATTTATATGTCACAACTCCATCAAAAGCCAATGGTACTTATTTCAACCGACGCTGAAAAAGCGTTTGATAGAGTGGATTGGGGATTTTTGAGAACTACATTACAACACATTGGATTAAGGGAAGGGATGCAGAACTGGATAACCAGTCTATACTCATGCCCTACGGCGAGGGTAAAGGTAAACGAGGCAATCTCGGATCCCTTCCCAATTCGGAATGGAACGAGACAAGGATGTCCCCTTTCCCCTATAATCTTTATCCTCACTCTGGAGCCGTTTTTGAGAACTATACGAGCTAATAGAGACATAAGAGGGTTTTGGTCTAAAGGAGTGGAATACAAAGTTGCTGCATTTGCAGATGACCTCCTGTTCTCAATAACGGCCCCAGAGTTGTCTTTACCAGCCCTTCTGAAGGAGATAAGGGACTATGGAATTGTATCTAATTTTAAAGTGAATTACAATAAGTCAGAGGCGATGGGAGTAGAAGTACATAGACAGACACAACATCAACTAGCCGCAAATTTCCCGTTCAAATGGACAGACTCCCATATATCATATTTGGGAACAAAAATACCAAGAAAATAAATAGAATCTTTGACCTAAATTTTGCCCCCCTGGTTAGGCAGTTTAAAACTGACCTCCAACGATGGGATAAGGAAACCTTTACATGGTTTGGGAGAATCGATATTATAAAAATTAATCTTATGCCAAGACTGCTTTACTTATTGCAGACCCTACCTGTAAGGATCCCTCTGGGGTTTTTGAAGGACCTAAGAGCTAGATTTACCAGGTTCGTGTGGGCAGGAAAACCGACGAGAATCCGTTGTGAGATTCTGTCCTTGCCAAAGAATAAGGGAGGAGTGGGTCTTCCTGACCCATTGGGGTACTATGACGCAGCTCACCTAGCAAGAGTGGTCGAATGGTGCGAACACCAGAAGACCAAACCCTGGATTTTTATGGAACAAAATACTACGAAGATTCCGTTGGAGGGATCGGTGTGGATCCGAGAGATAGATATCCCTCAAGAGGTGAAACATGACCCCACAATAGGTGCTACATTACGAGTTACAAAAAGGAAGTTTAATAAGACGAAGCTGTCACAATATCCAAGTCCACTCATTCCAGTGCTGGGAAACCCGAGGTTTCAACTAGGTCTTACAGACGTATGTTTCAACAACTTAAGACGTGCAGGAAAGAGCAGGTTAATACATTTTGAAATCAACAACCGAAGGGCAAATAGCGGAGAATCGGAAGGTGACCCTATAAGCGGATTAGATCCACTGAGACGACTTCAGCTGAGAGCAGCAATCAGAGCATTGTCCCCACAAGGGAACTCATCTAGAGAGCTCTCAGGGTTTGAGAAAAGATGTTTGGAGGGCAACCCATTGAGACATGGCCTGTCCTTAATGTATAGTCTCTTGATAGACCTAGAAGCCCCCAAAGATTTACCATACATACAAGCATTGGAAAGAGATTTGGGGATGAAATTCTCTGAGACCCAGAAAACAAAAATCTTCACCTTTACACATAAGGCCTCGTTAGCCACCAGATATCAGGAAGGGGGCTATAAGACTCTAACCAGATGGTATAAAACTCCCTCCGTCCTAAAACGCTGTTTTCCAGAAGTATCAGATCGGTGTTGGCGGTGTGGAGACGAGGAGGGCACAATACTACACATTTTTTGGCAGTGCGTAAAAATAAAAGAATTTTGGGAAATGATCACAAGCACAGTAAAAGAAATTACAGAGGTAGATTTAGGAGTAAACCCTGCTACGTATCTACTATTAGATCTCCCAATCTCAACGGTAAAATTCAGAAACTCATTGCTTAGACATCTCCTAACAGCGGCAAGGTCCTGTATTCCAATCTTATGGAAAAGCTCAGAGACGCCTACTAGACAACAATGGTTAACCAGAGTTACGGACATTCAGCTGATGGAGAAGCTAACGATGGGAATAAGAGAACAGGAGGAGAAGTATAGACATATTTGGAACCCATATATAAAATATAGAGAGCAGGAGTCCTGAAGGTGGAGGGGGGGCACCTGGGGAGCAGAGGGAGAATTTCCCCTTTTTTTTTTTTTTTGGGGGGGGGAAGGGGTGGTAAGGATAGGGATGTTCAGGGGGGAAGAGGGGAATACATAATAATGTCATAAATGGTAAAAATGTGACCAGGAAAACGGACAGTTGGTTAAGAATAACAAGGTCGAGATTACCGTAAAAAAACGATATACTGTGTAGCTGTTTGTGTAATCCCACGGGAATGTAGATTGTCAGATTAGAGATATAAGTTTGGCTGATATAATTGTAAGGAATTGTTATGGTGTGTAATTGCATGTGCAAACTCTTTTTGATTTATGAATTGGCCGAATGTTGTTGGCTATCTGCTTGAAAAACAAAAATAAAGAATTAAAAAAAAAAAAAAGAAAGAAAGTTTACTGCTCAGAGGTCCCAGGGAACTGCAAGGTGGAGTCCAAAAACATGAATAAGCACTGTATGATAGTGTGAAACGTGTCAGTTTTTCTCCTGATTTTTTGCTGTGATATGTTCATGCTGTGACCAGTTTTATTAAAAGGAACCATTTTTTTGGAGTACGGCCGTCCCAGTTTTTCTCCATACATTTTTGAATATTTCAATCAATATTAATAAAATGTGAATATTGAAACTGTACATTAGGGGCCTTTTCACAGTTTTGCATTTCACCAGCACATGATAAAAATAAAACTCATGGCAGTGCCTTCCGTACAGTGTGGTGCTTTTTTGTATTGTGTGTTTATTTCAAGGAACTCTGAGAAACAGAGCCATATAAAGTATATGCAATTCTATGCAATTGTGTGTAAACCAACACATGACAGTTCTAATAGAAAACTATACATCAATCCAAATCACAGCCCATCAATCAGTTAATAGTGGGAGATGAGTCCCATAATTAAAGTAAAGTAATAAGAAGAACGGGCTTAACGTTAAGTTATGAATCAGAAGAACTTAGTGAAAAAAATATTGCGAGCTATCACTCAGAAAAGTGATATTATATGGACAGCTGACATTGATCACGTCCCATAAATTTGTGAAAAGCTAATATAAATGTTAAAAAATGCCGCACTTAAACTGTAAACAATACGTGTATGGTAATAACTGGATAAAGTGATAATAGTGCAATAAAGTCCTAATCATGTGAATCAGACTGACATGATTAACCACTTCCATACCAGGCACTTACGCACCTTCCCGCCCAAGCCAATTTTCAGCTTTCAGCACTGTCGCACTTTGAATGACAATTGCGCGGTCATGCTATACTGTACCCAAACAAAATTGCCGTCCTTTTTTCCCCCACAAATAGAGCTTTCTTTTGGTGGTATTTGATCACCTCTGCGGTTTTTATTTTTTGTGCAACAACTAATAAAAGACTGAAAATTTAGAAAAAAAAATACATTTTTATTTTTTTCTGTTAACTTTTTTGTGAATAAGTATGTTTTCTCTTTCAATTACGGGCACTTATATGGCGGCACTAATGGGCACTGATGAGGTAGTACTGATGGGCACCGATGAGGTGGCACTGATGGGCACTGATAGGCGGCGCTGGTATGCGGCACTGATGGGCACTCATAGGTGGCACTGATGGGCACTCATAGGTGGCACTGATGGGCACTCATAGGCGGCACTGATGGGCACTCATAGGCAGCACTGATGGGCACTCATAGGCGGCACTAATGGGCACTCATAGGCGGCACTGATGGGCACTCATAGACGGCACTGGGAACTCATAGGCGGCACAGAATGGCACTCATGGGTGGCACTTATGGGTGGCACTGATGGGTACTTAGATGGGCACTGATAGGTGGGCACTGGGCATGGATTGGCACGGAGGGGTGGCACTGAAGGACACTGTGGTGTGGCACTGATGTACTTTGAGGGGTGGCACTGATGTATATGTTGCCAGTCAGTGCCCATGTGTGGGCACTGACTGGCATCTTTCTTTTTTTTTTTTTATCCTGTTTTTTTTTTTCTTTGCCCTGCCAGTGTGGGCATCCCTGGTGGTCTAGTGTGGGCATACGAGGGGGGGCTGCGCTGATAAACAATCAGCGCGAACCCCCCCTGTCAGGAGAGCCGCCGATCGGCTCTCCTGTACTCGCGTCTGTCAGACGCGAGTGAGAAAGAGCCGTCGGCAGCTCTTCCTGTCTACATCGTGATTAGCCGTGATTGGACACGGCTGATCACGTGGTAGCGAGCCTCCGCCGGAGACTCGTTACCGAGATCGGTGATGCAGGGTGTCAGACTGACACCCCGCATCAGTGATCGCCGCGCTGCGTGCCCCCACGGGCACGCGCGGCATGAAATCGTGCTGGACGTTTGAGAACGACCAGTCACGATTTCATAACCACTTCCCGGCCGTAAATTTGCTATTGGCCGGGCGGGAAGTGGTTAAATCACAAGTTCCATACAATGATAATAACCATAAATGATATGTAGATAAAAGTGACAGTAGTGCAATAAAGTGCTATTCATGTGAATTAAACTGACATGATTAAATCTCAAATTCCATACAAAGATGTTACCATAACATAAGTAAAGTGACAAATAAAGCGATATGGTGCTTGAATGTGATGCACTGACAGTAAATTACAAAAGTCAGTGCAACATAGTTAAAGGGGTTGCAAAGGTTCGTCTTTTATTTTCTAAATTGGTTCCTTTAAGCTTGTGCATTGTTGGTTCACTTACTTTTTTCTTCGACTTCCCTTCTAAATGTTTTTTTTCTTTGTTTGAATTTCTCACTTCCTGTTTCTCCTCAGTAAGCTTTCCACCATCATCCGAGCAGTGGAAAGTCATTTAGAACAGCTTACTGAACACCTTACTGAGGAGGAACAGGAAGTGAGAAATTCAGACAAAGAAAACAAAGAAAAAAAACATTTAGCAGGGAAATTGAAGGAAAAGGTAAGTGAACCACCAATGCACCAGCTTAAATGAACCTATTTTTGTGCAGTTGTTTCTTAATGTGATGATCCAAAAGTATTGATGTGTTCACACACTGGTGCTAGGTAATTAACTCTCACCTCAGAATGTGTGACCTCACACTTAAGTTCAGTCAAAACCCCAGTCTGTGGTGCTCATATGGAACTGGTGCTTCAGTTCCCCTGGAGACAGCTGGGGAGGGGACAGGAAAGTGCTGGAGACAGCTGGTCTAGCTCAAGGAGCAGAGAAATACAGTCTCACTTCACCCCAGCATTTTTGGCTTCTATAGAGTGGTGTACTGAAGCACCAGTTCCATATGAGTACCCCAGACTGGGGCTTGTGTTTAATAAATTTGTATATGCTAAAATGGTATCACACTATCCAGACTTTTTTGTTATGTTACATGTATATGGAGACAACGTCGTTGGGCAGCTCAGGATCCCACAGCAGTCACAGAACCCAGAGGTGGTTCAAAGGCATGTTTCGACTGAACTTAAGTGTGAGGTCACACGCTCTGAGGTGATTACCTAGGGGGGAGCACCAGTGTGTGAACACATCAACACGTTTGGATCATCACATTAACAACTACACAATGTGTTATGGACTATAAAAATGCACTGATTACTTTATAAATGACACTGGCAGGGAAGGGGTTAATCTTAGTAGTGATCACAGGTTAAATGTGTTCCCTGAGAGGTGTTTCTGAATGTGCAGGGAGGGGACTGACTGGAGGAG
Organism: Rana kukunoris; assembly: GCA_029574335.1. Lineage (NCBI taxonomy): Eukaryota > Metazoa > Chordata > Amphibia > Anura > Ranidae > Rana > Rana kukunoris. Next base: position 158,249,059 of record CM056049.1, read on the forward strand.
GATAGAGGACTCTATTCCTGATCACTAGGAACAGACGATCACTCTCTACCCCCCTGTCAGATCAGAAACCTGTTTGTTTACATTGACAGATCCCCGTTCTTGCTCTCTGTGGAACGCATTGGCTCCCCCCGCTGTGCAGTGATACACGTTCCATGCTATAGCTCTTAAAAGAGCCTATGTATAGTGTGAACTTTGGGGGTTCTTTAGCTCCGCGAGACAAGTGCGTAAACCGTGTCAGTAAAGCAAAAGGTCTTTATTGCGACCAAAACAAAACAAAATAATGCTTTCTTCAGCACCAGGAAAACGTCACAACAAAAAGTCCTGCTTGTTTCCAGCATAAATTAGAAAAAGTCTTTCTTCAGCACAGCAAAATAAACAACAGAAAGGCACATACGTTTTTGTAAGAAGTCCTCCAGTCCTTTCCTGCAGACACAGCTTCACTCCCAAACTACTCCACCCTCTGTCAGGACTTCCTTTCCTTTTAACTCACTTCCTGGAAGTGGTTAACCCCTTGTGTGTCTGAAGCCAGGGGTCAGAAGGGGAGGCTCTCTTCCCTCCCAATTGTCGCTTCAGAGCCTCCGAAATCCCGGACCCCCAAATATCATTAAAAGAAAACAGAGAGGACTTTAAGCCCGTCCTCTCTGGATCCACTTTATCTGTCCGGAACTTCTCACCCCCTTTGGGTGACCTCCTGAACCAGTGCTTAAAGGGACCAGATACCAAAAATTGGCGCTATGTAGCATCCATCCAGGACCCATCCCTGGCGTCCTGTACATATCCCCCCCTCTGCCTCAACGCGGAGGTGTTGGAGGCATCACTCACCATCATACAGTGGACTCGGGAGAGGGCATCGGCATTCTGATGCTGTTTCCCGGGTCTGTGCTCCACCACAAAGTTAAACTCCTGCAGAGACAGAAACCACCTAGTTACCCTGGCATTGGTGTGCTTGTTCTGTCTCATCCACGTAAGAGGAGCATGGTCTGATATGAGGCGAAACTTCCTGCCTAGGAGAAAATACCGTAGGGAGTCCAAAGCCCACTTGATGGCAAGACATTCGCGTTCCATCACCGCATAGTTTTTCTCAGCTGGCGTCAGTTTCCTACTAAGGAAAACTATTGGATGCTCCTCTCCGTTGATTTCTTGAGACAGAACTGCTCCTAGCCCTTCACTTGAGGCATCTGTCTGTACTATAAAATCCTTAGAAAAGTCCGGCGCTACAAGCACCGGGTCCTGGCATAGTGCTGTCTTAAGCCTTTGAAATGCCTTTTCAGCCTCGGCATTCCATTAGATCATGATGGACTTACGGCCTTTGGTGAGGTCAGTCAGCGGTGCCGCAATGGTGGCAAAGTTGGGGACAAACCTCCTATAGTACCCCACTAGGCCTAAAAACGCTCTGACCTGTTTCTTTGTCAGGGGCCGGGGCCAGCCCTGTATGGCCTCTACTTTGCTCATTTGGGGCTTCACTAACCCTCTACCTACAATGTATCCTAGATACTTGGCTTCCTCCACCCCAATCGCACACTTTTCCGGATTGATGGTGAACCCTGCCCTTCTCAAGGAGTCTACCACTGCCTGTACTCGGGGAAGGTGGGAATCCCAATCCGTACTGAAAATGACAATGTCATCCAGGTAAACGGAGGCATACCGTTGGTGGGGACGCAAAGTTTTGTCCATGGCCCTTTGGAATGTGGCGGGGGCGGAGTGTAAACCAAACGGCATTCTCTTGTATTGGAAATGACCCTCCGGGGTAGAGAAAGCTGTTTTCTCTCTGGCCTCTTTGGTTAGGGGAATCTGCCAGTAACCTTTTGTGAAGTCCAGTGTGGTGATGTACCTGGTAGGACCCAACCTCTCAATCAGCTCATCTACCCGTGGCATGGGGTATGCATCGAACTTGGAGACCTCGTTGAGTTTTCTAAAGTCATTGCAGAAGCGGAGAGTACCATTGGGTTTGGGCACCAATACGATCGGACTGGACCACTCACTCTGCGACTCTTCGATGACCCCAAGTTCAAGCATCCTTTTCACCTCTCCAGACACTGCCACCCTGTGAGCTTCTGGGATACGGTAGGGTTTAAGCCAGACTGTCACCTTGGGCTCGGTCACAATGTCATGCTCGATGACGTTGGTGAGTCCTGGCAACCCCGAAAACATGTCCCTATTCCTTTGCAGAAACTCCTTTGTTTGCTGGGTTTGGGGCCTAGTTAGGGTAGCCGCAACCTGCACCAGGTCGATCCCTACCTGGTCCCCTGACTGTACCGCCACCACTGCGGACACCGGTTCTCTGTCTTTCCAGAGCTTCAACAAATTTACGTGATAAATTTGGTAGGGTTTTCTTTTCCCTGGTTGGTGTACCTTATAGTTTACCTCACCCACTTTCTCCACTATTTCAAACGGACCTTGCCACTTGGCCAAGAACTTGCTTTCTACCGTTGATATTAGGACAGCTACCCTGTCACCTACTTGGAACTGTCTCACTTTAGCCGACCGGTTATATACCCTTCTTTGGGCATCCTGAGCCTTCTGCATGTGCTCTCTTACCAGCGGCATCACCTTAGCCACCCTTTCTCGCATTTGAGAAATATGTTCCACCACAGTTTTGTGCGGGGAGGACTCACTTTCCCATGTTTCCTTTACCAGATCAAGCAACCCCCTGGGCCTCCGTCCATACACTAGCTCAAATGGTGAGAAACCCGTGGATGCCTGTGGTACCTCCCGGATAGCAAACAATAGGGCAGGGAGCAACATATCCCAATCTTTCCCGTCTTTCTGAACGACTCTTTTTAACATAGACTTCAGAGTTTTGTTAAATCTCTCAACTAGGCCATCGGTCTGCGGGTGATAGATGGACGTCCGCAACTGCTTAATCTGAAACAGCCTGCACAAGTCCGCCATCACCTTGGACATAAAAGGGGTGCCCTGATCCGTTAATATTTCCTTGGGGAACCCAGTTCGTGAGAACATTTGAAATAAATCCCGGGCAATGGCCTTAGAGGATGTTTTTCTTAACGGGACTGCTTCTGGGTATCTAGTGGCGTAGTCCAGGATGACCAATATGTATTGGTGCCCCCTTGCCGATTTTACCAGGGGTCCTACAAGATCCATAGCGATCCGCTCAAACGGGACCTCAATAATTGGCAAGGGTACTAGGGGGTTTCTATAGCGAGGCACCGGGGCAGTTAACTGGCAAACAGGACAAGACTCACAATATCTTTTAACCTCAGCCTTCACCCCTGGCCAGTAAAACCGATCGGTTATCCTGGCCTCTGTTTTCTCCGCCCCCAGGTGTCCTCCTAGTGCATCGTTGTGAGCTAGATCAAGGAGCATCCGCCTATACGGTTGAGGGACCAGCAACTGTTCTATGGGTTCCCCTCGGCTCTCAACCACACGATAGACTAGGTCCCCCTTCAATGCAAAATGAGGAAACCTCTGGTCTGCATCTGGTATCTGTGAAACCCCATCAATGACAGGAACCTGCTATCGAGCATTGACCAGGGTAGGGTCCTGTAACTGGGCAGTGCCAAACGCACCCCTGGGTACATCCAGGTCTGGATGCACTGGCCTTTGGGATGTTTCCCCCTCACCCACCTCAACCGGGGTAAGCTCCTCGTCATCCTCCCCCAGCATGACTTGTAATGGGGAGACTTCCCCCCCCCTCAGAGGTCAACTCGGTTTTCAGACCGGACACAGGACTATTATTATTAGAACTAAGATTTCCTGCAGCGTCATTATCACTACCAAGTCTCTCTACATTAGAGGGGTGTGTTGTGGAGGTTTCAGGCCCGGATCCCCCAGACTCTGTCCCTTCCGAACTCAGTGTCCTTAGTTCTCCTGGCAGACCCGTCTGTACCTGGTTCCATAATTCCAAAAATATTGGACAGTCCCGCCCCACTATGATATCATGTATCAGGCTTTTTACCACCCCAACCTCCTGGGTAAGCAAAGTTTGACCATAGGACACAGTTACTGGGACCAAGGGGTACTCCTTGGTGTCCCCATGGATACATACTACCCGTAGGGTCTTAGTTACTGGACCAATCCTTCCAAGTACCCGGGCATGTACCAGCGTGACCATGCTACCAGAGTCCAGTAGAGCCCTGGCAGGAAGGTGGTTTACCCACACTTCACACTCGAACTGTCTGGAAGCCAGGTCAAGATGCGTGGCACACGCTCTTTGCGCATAAAAAGAGCTTCTTCGGGCAGCCCCGCAATCCATAGGCTCCTCCTGGAGCGGGCACTATGCCCGGGTATGCCCCCAGGACCGACATCGCCAACACTGAATGTCTCCCATCTTTGGCACAGGAACCGATCTCCGTGGTTCTATGGCAGACGGTGTAGATCTGCGGACGCCAACATCTGGCAAGGCTTCTCTCCTCGGTGTAGTGGCTGGTCTTGGCAGGCTCAAGCAGGTCCTCCACCACGGTGTACCGTTCGACCAGCTCGACCAGCTGGTCAGCGTTAGTAGGGTTTCCATGGCTTACCCAGCGTTGTAGGTCATCTGGTAGGGACCGTAGGTACCAGTCCATCACCACCCGTTCCACCATTTGTGGGCCTGACAACTTTTTCGGCTGCAGCCATTTTTTAACTAACTGAACTAGTTCATGCATTTGGGACCTGGGAGGTTGGTCCGATTTGTACCGCCAGCGATGCACCCTTTGGGCCCGGACAGCTGTGGTCACCCCCAGGCGGGCCAGGATCTCGGTTTTTAGACGTTCATAGTCTTTGATGTGCTCGGCTGGGAGGTCAAAATAGGCCTTTTGCGGGTCACCAGTGAGGAAAGGGGAGACAATGCCGGCCCATTGGTCCCGGGGCCACCCTTCTCTTTCAGCTATCCTTTCAAAGGTGGTGAGAAAGGCTTCCACGTCATCGCTGGGCGTTAGTTTTTGCAAGAAATGGCTGGCTCTCACAGACACTGGGTTGCTAACGGCAACGGCCGATTGCTCTTGTCCCTGAGCCAGCCGCTGTACTGCCTCCTGCAAGGCAGCCACCTGTGCTTGTGTGGACTCCTGCTGGGCTGTAAACTGAGCGGCTAGCAGCTGTGTGTTTTCCTGCTGCGCAGCTATAGCCTGTGCCAGGGCCTGCTGCTGCTGAGCCATCGCTTCCTCATGGCGACGGTTGGCGTCTGCTGACGCTTGCTGCTGGGTCACGGTGGCTTGTGCCAAAGCCCTAATGACCTCTTCCATGTCTTTGCGTGCTGTTTGTAATGTCTGGGCTGACTTCACCCAAGACATGCCATAAGTACACCGTCTCTTTAAATGTCAGTTTTTTTTTAAACGGTTTTTGCGCCTGCAAATGCACTTTGCCCGCATTCGACACCAGTTGTGAACTTTGGGGGTTCTTTAGCTCCGCGAGACAAGTGCGTAAACCGTGTCAGTAAAGCAAAAGGTCTTTATTGCGACCAAAACAAAACAAAATAATGCTTTCTTCAGCACCAGGAAAACGTCACAACAAAAAGTCCTGCTTGTTTCCAGCATAAATTAGAAAAGTCTTTCTTCAGCACAGCAAAATAAACAACAGAAAGGCACATACGTTTTTGTAAGAAGTCCTCCAGTCCTTTCCTGCAGACACAGCTTCACTCCCAAACTACTCCACCCTCTGTCAGGACTTCCTTTCCTTTTAACTCACTTCCTGGAAGTGGTTAACCCCTTGTGTGCCTGAAGCCAGGGGTCAGAAGGGGAGGCTCTCTTCCCTCCCAATTGTCGCTTCAGAGCCTCCGAAATCCCGGACCCCCAAATATCATTAAAAGAAAACAGAGAGGACTTTAAGCCCGTCCTCTCTGGATCCACTTTATCTGTCTGGAACCTCTCACCCCCTTTGGGTGACCTCCTGAACCAGTGCTTAAAGGGACCAGATACCAATAATTGGCGCTATGTAGCGTCCATCCAGGACCCATCCCTGGCGTCCTGTACAATAGCTACAGTGATTCGCGGGAATGAGCCAACTTGCCACAGTATAATGACGATTGCTGGTCGGCAAGTGGTTAAAAACTAATGTTTTTGTGTCATACATTTTCAAATGCATCATAAACCACACTACTGTGTCAAGGCACCTCTGTAAAACTGTTGTCCCTAACTTATAGGCCCTGTACACACGATCAGCCTGGTCCGATGAGAATGGTCCGACGGACCGTTTTCATCGGGCCACTGCTGAAGTGGTCTGATGGTCTGATGTGTGTACACACCATCAGTCCAAAATCCGATTGGGTCAGAACGCGGTGGCGTAGAACACAACAACGTGCTGAAAAAATGAAGTTCAATGCTTCCAAGCATGCATCGACTTGATTCTGAGCATGCGCGGGTTTTTGGTCCAATGCTTTTGTGTACTAACCATCGTTTTGGTCCGACGGTCAGGTGTCCATCAGACAGATTTTAAAGCAAGTTTTAAAACTTTGGTCCGATGGACAACGATCCGATGGGCCTTACACATGATCAATTTGGTACGATGAAACTGGTCTTAAGGCCAGTTTCATCGGACTGGTCTGATCGTGTGTACGCGGCCATAGAGTTCCAAACTATGAGACATATATTGTAAAGTTATAACCGGGAGTAGATTACTAGGGGGGAAAATACAATTAAATGTTTTTATTTGCAGCTTTAGTTAAAATAATAATAATATTAATGCTTAATAATGTTGATTCTGCTGTAAAGGTTTTTGTTTAGGCATTTTCTGTTGTAGGTTGACAATATTCTGTTCTTGTCTCTCAGCTCTGCTCCTGTAATGATACCCAGTAACATGGGCTTCCGATGGGGACTACAGGGGACCATTATAATACACATTGATAACATACCGTATATTCTTCTGTTACCCCTCTCAGGAAATATCTATAAAATATCCACATCTATTTCTGGGGTGATTGCATGTAAATATGAAGTGGTTGCAAGGAAACTGTGGTAAATAAGCAGCACTGATACAACAAAGAATGACAAAAGTGACACCAAGCATTTTGTTCCTAAAGCATTTAATTTTCTTATAATATACATTGCTTTAGCAAAAAAATAAATGTCAGTTACAGTAAGGTTTAATATGTGTTCAGATGCAGAGAGAGGGAGAGAGACTAGTGTTCTATATTAAATGGATGTACAGAGCAAACAGAGTTCTCTGTTAAGTAAGTGTGGGGAAAGCTTGGGATGTAATGTTCTTCTTTTGTGTTATTACACTTCAGAGCACATACAGTAGCAAGCAGTCTGGGGTTTAGAACATATTGTAGAAATGTAGAAAGTTTTTGGATAGAAATTTATAGTATTGAGGACAAAAGCAATACATAATTGAATTAATTAAACAAAGAAGGGTTGTTAGAAAACATGTAATGGATAATTTTAAAGCACTGTTATACCGAATGAGAAACAGATGGAGTGTAATATCAGAGATGGTTAAAGTAAGACTAGGATGGTCAAGTGTGCAGCACATTATTGAATGTAAACACGGTCCCAATAGCGAACCATTATCTGTGGGAATGTTGGGTTTATGATGGTGATGAGGGTTTACTGGTAAGTAATAAAGTTTACAATTATTAAATATTCCTATGCAGGTCAATAACCTGTTATCTTCTTATTATTTTTTGGAAGCTGTGTATGTGATTCTTTTAAATTCTTAACATTTTGAATTAGAAATCAATGCAATATTTAAGTGATTCTGATTATTGCAACCTACGTTATTCATTTTCTATGACAGCTTTAAATGAATCCATGATTATATTATCTGATTCTTGGTTAGCAAAAAGCCTCATATAATTAAATTCCTTATTCGTTGGTTTTATTATTGGTATTCCTTCATCCATATACCATAAGTAATGAATTATTTTATTTCCTGAAGCTAAAACTGCCAACATTAGCTTAAAATAACTAAGTAAGAGACCAAGAACATCTTCTGTATGACGTGGAACAGTCCATAATTCGAGAGATGCAGATGTACATACACATTGGTTAGATTACTAAGGCTTTGTTTAATAATATGTGTTAAATAAAGTGTTTTTCCTCCAACCACCAATGAGATTTAAACATTTTTTCCCCATGGGCCATTTCCATTTCAGGTTTGCATCCTTATGGTTGTTAAAATAAACAAATGCCAAACATTGTTTTATCAGTTTTGCTGTGCCATGATTACTATTTCAAATCAGTATATCAGGAAACAATTATCTTTTGATTTAGGGCAGTACAACAAGTTCTTATTTACCCACAGATAAGTTATGGCACACAAGAGACAATTTTGAGTATGTTTGCCACTCTGCATGAGACTTTGAGCACTTGAACAGTTTACACAGTCAGAATAATTGTCCCAGACCCCTAACCTATTCCTAACTGCTAACCCTGACACTTGATCCTCCACTCGGAGCGCTTATACACTGCGAGGGTTAAATGCTCAGTCTAAGTCTGGGAGGTTGCAGAAGAGGCTTCAATGTTAGCTGACCCCCCTGCTAGAGCGGGGTGTTATGTAAGTAATACAGCCCTATACCTAACAAGCATTTAACCCTTGCAATGTTGCAGGACCGACTGCAGTTTTTTTTTTTTGTTTTGCCATGGGTCAGGCTTTGATTGAATCCCTAATATTAACCCCACCATATACTTAACCATAACTGTATGTAAACCTTACATTGAACAACTTAACATGATTCTAACATTACATTTTCATTTCCAAATTATCTCTAGCACATAACATATTCATTGTTGCCCCTTTAGCACTGGGAACATAAAGGTATACATACTGTAGAAATTATAAAAATAAAAATGTTGGCTGAATTATTATGTATATGTTGTATATGTTATATAATAGTTTTTTTAACTGATTATGTGAAGTACATACTCACTAGGAAAAGCTTCAGGGTAAATAACATTTTTATCTTCTCACTACCCAAAAAAATGTGTAGAAACTGAGGTGAATTAATTGCAGAGCCCCCCCTGCCCTGAAGCACCCTCTCCTCCATGTTGAGGGCATGTGGTCTAGTATAGTTCAGGAGGAGGGGCTGTTTGTTCGCACACCCATATCATGACCTCCAGGCTGTATGATTTGATTAGAGTCTGGTATGGATTTTGAGGGGACCCCGCACAATTTTTTTTTCGATTTTGGCCTGGAATTCCCCTTCATATACAGGAGGGGACCCCACACCATTTTTTTCCTTGTTTTTTTTTTAATCTATATTGCTGAGAGTCGGCAATGCATTACAGCCGCAAGCAAGTTTGAATGATATTTTTTTCTTTAAATATGTCATTATTGTCATTATTGCTGCCGCTTGTTCTACACATCACACAGATGCACTACTTTACATGCAGACTAAGAGGACCCCTAGGCACGATGTTTAAAGGAATATTAGATTTTTTTTGTATCGGGTGCCTTATTCTGTCACTCATAACCCTACCACGATCTATTCAGGCTTACCAGCCTGAAAAAGGGGGAGAAATGCCTGTCATGTCTGCAGGGAATTTCTTCCCCCCTCCTTCTTCCTTTTTCACTGACTGTATCTAATGTAATGCGAGCTGACTCACACAGAGCTGTTCATTTTGCAGCCTCCCCTGTGTCCCTACTGGTAGGATGAAGAAAGCCAATAAAAGGAGGAGTTATTAAGGAACCAAATCAATGAGGCTTTAACAAGCAGCAGATGAAAAGGAGTCTGGAATATGAAGTCCCAGCACAAAGCTGCTTACATAGAAAGGAGAGGACGATGGGAGAGATTATATCATGATCTGCAGACAAGGCCCAAGGCCTCTTGTTTCCTGGATCTCATTGTGAGAGCACCATTCTGTTGCTGCGTAAGTGGCCTGCAGCCTATCAATAGGCACACAGCCTGAAGCTCCAGCCCAGAGGGTCAGAACATCACTTGCTTCAAGAAGGATGCTTTGTAGCAATGCTGAACATCATGGAATTGGCCAGTTTACCGGGTCAGCAGAATGAAAGCCATCACGACACATCTGTAGTCAGATGCATACAGGATTTGTGAGGGGGCTTTGCTCAGAAATTCAATTGCCTCCCATTAACACCACACTTGAACACTTTGCACAGACACCTGTTATCCAGATCACATAGAGGAGTGCTATATCACAGCACCAGCTATTTTACATTGCTTCTCATCACTCATATAAGCCTTTAAAATTAGCAGTTTTGATTTTTCATGTTCGTATCCCATAGACTTTAATAGGATTCGCATGTTCGCTAGAACTTTTTGTCTGTTCGCAGGGGTTCTTGTGCGAACCGAACCAGGGGGTGTATTCCATCAAAACCCACTGCTTCACATTTATTTTTTTAAATAGCACAATATACATATTTTAATTCATGTATTATTTTGTTGGTGGCTGGTCCTTATTCCTGAAAAGAGCGATGCTCACATAAAGTGTGGCAGCTGCTCTCTTCCATACTGCTGTGAACCCCCAAGGGATAATTTGTCTGTATGGGACAGCACTGGGGGGTTGATTAGGATTTTTTATGTGTATTACTAAAATGTATGTTTTACTTAAGTAGTTCGGCTCCAGAGCACTTTTATTTTTATTTTGCGCATACATGTAAAAATTTTAATTTTTGCCAAAAAATTACTTAAACCCCCAGAACATTATATATTTTCTGAAAGAAGACCTTTACAATAAAAAGGTGATAGTAACACATTTTATGATATTGGCGAAAAACATACATTTTAAGGAAAAAATATAATACAATTAATTTTAGTACAAAAACAAACAATATAATACAAATTTTTGGCTAAAATTTAAAATATGAGGTTGCATTGAGTAAATAGAGAACAAATATTGCATATCTTAAAGTTGCATGCACCCACGATATCGCCAAAAGCTCACTGTGGTGGCGATTTAAAACCTTTACAGCTCATCATTTTAAAGCTTACTAGGAGCTCTGGTGCTAGAATTCCTGTTCTCACTCTGACGTTCGTGCTGATATGTCACATGTTTGGTGCGGCCGCAGTTTAAGCATGAGTGCACGCCCTGGACTTGCATTTGTGTTTACACAGGTGTGCTGAGCAACTTGGGTTACAGCAAAAAAAACATTTATATATATATATATATATATATATATATATATATATATATATATATATATATATATATATATATATATATATATATATATATTGTACTTTTTCCTTTTATTTTATTTTTATTTTTTATTTGTACTTGATTGTTATCACAAGGGGTTAATAAATCCATAAATCCATCCAATAAGTAAGTATTGGGCAGGTGTCAGGTGCTTTTTATGGAGACATTAGGGGTCTAATAGACATCAATATCTTCATTGTCCTTCACACCATCTAACCAAGCACAGATCTGCCCACTAGCTGGCCAGAAAATGGTGGATTTGAAACCGGAAAAAAAATCTGGTTTTATGGTTTTGCCTCGGTTTCACAGCAATCTCCCTCCACTAGCCGGCAGTTGTGTTCTGGCAAGAGTATGAGCCATCAGTTGTGATTAAAGATTCACTATTTGGATGTACGTAGTGTGTCTAAAGAGCTGAACTGGTTCAGGTCCCCTTTAATCAAATAATATACATCATATACACCATGCCTAGTATAGTAGACAGTTTCACTTTAAACATTTAATAATAATAAGAAAAGTGACTGATAGCTCAGCTCAGAGAACATTTAAAATGTTTGGTCCCTTAACAAAGGAGACTGCAGCTATTATGATTTGACCTTAAATCTTCATGAAAGAGGGTTAATAGGATCAGTATGTGTTTTGTATAAATACTTTTGCTGACTTTTAAAGGAACATTTGTTCTTCATCCCACCTCCAAGAAAAATGTAGACAATATGAAACATAAAACATATCTGTGCCCATTTATGACCAACTTTTTTTTAAAACAATTTATTATGTTGCAAGCAATGTGACCATATTTAAAAGTTTTACAAACCTATTACATTTAGACATATAATTAAATGCCACAATGCTTCAGCATAAGAAAAGAAAAAAGTCCCCTATTCATGAAAGGTTTTTTAAAGAAATCATTAAAGAGTTCCTTATGTCGTTATATCTTGCTTGAAGGATCCCCTAGAAGTAATCTAACAAATGAACCTACAAATGTTAATTTGCTGGATGTAAATTGAGGATGACAATATTGTAGAGATTAAATCATCTTTATGTGAGCAAAAGTACAATGCAGCTTTATAGAAACAGATGAAAATGTAACAATATACCCATGACCACATTTATTTAATGATTCGATCTGTGCACTTTTATAGATCATTAAAGGTATCCTCCAATTCATGTTGTAAATTAAACTTTGAGATGCATGCAAAGTGCACAGCCTACATGTTTAGCAGTTCAGTTTTCAGTCACTGCGGTCGTGCATTGATTTTGATAGTTATTGGGTGATCTGAGAACATTATGCTATTGAAGTGGGAGAGTTATTCTCAAACACATCCTCTGCAGGCTGCCTCTTTGCTGTTTCCACCAAAAGGCTATAGTAAAAATAGGCGGCTTCCCAAAGAGACAGCACATCAGTATGTTTCCCTTTTTAGGCAGTGTTGTTTCTAAATGTAACCTTGAATAGTGTAAAGGATAAGTTACCATAGCTACAAAGTGCCCACATCCTTCACGCAGCCCTAAAGGAAATCACAGGTGCTTACCCACAAGTGCATCTTCACTCTATCCACTAGGTATACAGAGAAATGACAAGCCACACAGTGATGATGTCACTGAAGTAAGAACAACATTTCTCAACAGTGCCTCTATAATTAACCACTTGATACCCACCCGCCGTCAAATGATGGCAGACGGGATACTCTATGATCCTGAAAGCACGTCATATGACGTCCTGTCATTTAAAGCGGCTAGGGGTGTGTGCGCGCGTCGACGGCGGCGCGCGTGCGCACCCGACGCGTCACTGAGAACACGATGGCCGCCGGGCACATGCGATTGCCGACAATTGAGCTGGGACGTGGAGCTCTGTGTGTAAACACCGCACGGGCGATCAAATACCACCAAGACACGGTGGTTCATAATTATGTCCCTTATTTTGTAGGCAATATAACTTTTGCGCAAACCAGTCACTATACGGTTATTGCGATTTTATTTTTATTTATTTTTTACCAAAAATATGTAGAAGAATACGTATCGGCCTAAATTGAGATAAAAAATGTTTTTTTTTGTTTTTTTTTTTAAATGGGATATTTATTATAGCAAAAAGCAAAAAATATTGTGTCTTTTTTCAAAATTGTTGCTGTTTTTTTGTTTATAGCGCAAAAAATAAAAACCGCACAGGTGATCAAATACCACCAAAAGAAAGCTCTATTTGTGGGGAAAAAAAGGACGTAAATTTTGTTTTGGAGCCACATCGCACGACCGTGCAATTGTAAGTTAAAGCGACGCAGTGCCGGAAGCTAAAATTTTGTCTGGGCAGTAGGCAAGTGGTTAAGCATGGTGCCTACAGTACAGACCAAAAGTTTGGACACACCTTCTCATTCAAAGAGTTTTCTTTATTTTCATGACTATGACAATTGTAGAGTCACACTGGAGGCATCAAAACTATTAATTAACACATGTGGAATTATACATAACAAAAAAGTGTGAAACAACTGAAAATATATTTCATATTCTAGGTTCTTCAAAGTAGCCACTTTTTGCAGCAGACACATCTCTAGAACAACTGTTAAGAGGAGATTGTGTGAATCAGGCCTTCATGGTAGAATATCTGCTAGGAAACCACTGCTAAAGAAAGGCAACAAGCAGAAGAGACTTGTTCGGGCTAAAGAACACAAGGAATTGGCCTTTAGACCAGTGGAAATCTGTGCTTTGGTCTGATGAGTCCAAACTTGAGATCTTTGGTTTCAACCACCGTGTCTTTGTGCAACGCAAAAAAGGTGAACGGATGGACTCTACATGTCTGGTTCCCACCGTGAAGCATGGAGGAGGAGGTGTGATGGTGTGGGGGTGCTTTGCTGGTGACACTGTTGGGGATTTATTCAAAATTGAAGGCATACTGAACCAGCATGGCTACCACAGCATCTTGCAGCGGCATGCAATTCGGCATCCGGTTGGACCATCATTTATTTTTCAACAGGACAATGACCCCAAACACACCTCCAGGCTGTGTAAGGGCTATTTGACCAAGAAGGAGAGTGATGGGGTGCTGAGCCAGATGACCTGGCCTCCACAGTCACAGGACCTGAACCCAATCGAGATGGTTTGGGGTGAGCTGGACCGCAGAGTGAAGGCAAAAGGACCAACAAGTGCTAAGCATCTCTGGGAACTCCTTCAAGACTGTTGGAAGACCATTTCAGGTGACTACCTCTTGAAGCTCATCAAGAGAATGCCAAGAGTGTGCAAAGCAGTAATCAAAGCAAAAAGGTGGCTACTTCAAAGAAACTAGAATATTACATATATTTTCAGTTGTTTCGCAGTTTTTTGTTATGTATATAATTCCACATGTGTTAATTCATTTTGATGCCTTCAGCGTGAATCTACAATTTTCATAGTCATGAAAATAAAGAAAACTCTTTGAATGAGAAGGTGTGTCCAAACTTTTGGTCTGTACTGTATGTATGTATATATATATATATATATATATATATATATATATACATTCACTATATTTCCAAAAGTATTGGGACACCTGCCTTTACATGCATATGAACTTTAATGACCTCCCAGTCTTGGTCCGTAGGGTTCAATATTAAGTTGGCCCACCCTTTGCAGTGTCTATGGGAATGTTTGACCATTCTTCCAGAAGCGCATGTGAGGTCAGGCACTGATGTGAATGAGAAGGCCAGGCTTACATTCTCCACTCCAATTCATCACAAAGGTGTTCTATAGGGTTGAGGTCAGGACTTTGTACAGGACAGTCAAGTTCCTCTACCGCAAACTCGCTCATCCATGTATTTTATGGACTTTGCTTTGTGCACTGGTCCAAATCATTTGGTGGAGGGGGGATTATGGTGTGGGGTTATTTTGTCAGGGGTTGGGTTTGGCTCCTTAGTTCCAGCGAAGGGAACTCTTAAGGCATCAGCATACAAAGACATATTGGACAATTCATGCTCCCAACTTTGTGGGAACAGTTTGGGGATGGCCCCTTCCTGTTCCCACATGACTGCGCACCAGTGCACAAAGCAACGTCCATAAAGACATGGATAGGTGCATTTGGGGTGAAGGAACTTGACTTGCCTGCACAGAGTCCTGACCTCAACCTGACAGAAGACTTTTGGGATGAATTAGAGCAGAGACTGCGAGCCAGGCCTTCTCTTCCACATCATTGCCTGATCTCACAAATGTGCTTTTGGAAGAATGGTCCAACATTCCTATAGACACACTCCTAAATATTGTGGACAGCCTTCCCAGAGTAGCTGAAGCTGTTATAGCTGCAAAGAGTGGGTCAACTAAATATTGAACCCTACAGATGAAGACTGGGATGCCATTAAAGTTAATCTCATGTGCATGCAAAGACAGGTGTCCCAAAACCATTGATGGTATTTTTACCAGTTAAGCAATTAAAACAAATTAAAGATACACACCTATGATTAAAAAATAAACATAACAGAAAAAACAAATATATATATATATATATATATATATATATATATTCATATAAAAGAACCTATGTACATCAGCACATCAGGCTCTGCAACTACAAAGACAAGTTCTAATCGTAATACTAAATCAGAGAAATATATAAAAAAAATAGATACCCATTCATAAAAATAAATGTAAATCAAAGTCAGAAATCAGTCCCCTGGGATGCAGTGTTTCTAGTTGATGAATTCACTGCACTTCTCATTTTTTTTAACAACCAGTTCTTTATCACCCCTCTCTCATCTGTTCTGTGATATTCCGTCAATTACCATAAATTTCAGCTGTGAAACCTTCCGGGTAGTTTCAAGAACATAGAGGAGACCGCATGGGTATTTTGTCATATAGATCACAAATGAATTTTGACATGTACAGTACCCTCTGATTTTAGCATTGGTGCCTCTATGTGGGTGAGAAAAATTCTTCCCTTGTATCATGCATTCACATTGGATGAAATTTAAACAAGGATAAGGCTCAGTTTTCCGGTGGTTCTTAAAAAGTAATAGCTGATATAGATGGGTGATATTGATTGTATCTGACTAATCTATTGTGTATGGTTCTACCATATACTGTAGATTTGTGTTTTTAATGATTCCTTCCCAATCAAATGTGTGGGATAACCTCTCTCCATGTCCTTAAGTTTCATCTCCTGATCCTCTGTGTTAGTAATTACTGTGACAACATGGGACATCTGATTCCTCAAGATTGACTTATAGACTCCGGGAAGATGAAAAGTTTTAAAATGTAAAAGCTGTTTATGATCTATTGGTTTTGTAAATAGATCACTGTCAATATGATCATTTTGCTACTCATGGTAATGTTACATTTCAGATCTGGTATTAGGTAAGTCAAATAAGCATGGAATAGAATTCAATGTCGCCAACCCACACTCCACTCCTCCATCCTCCTGCAATTTTATAGTATGTTTACATAGCACCTTCTGCAATGTCTAAAGCCCCTTTCCCCTATTAGAAAAGTTCTTAAAGTGGTCTTTTTGTCTCGAATGATGCCTCTCATCAGGAAGTCTCTCAATGTGGAGGCAAGGGTAAAGACCACTTTGGGTTTTGGGGGAGACACCATCTCCAATTTGAGGTCCTTAAACAGAAGACAATAACTTTTAACTGTCCTAACAAGTATTCCCTTAATTTCACAATAAGGGGCATGTATGTTATAGCTGCAAAGGGTGGGCCAACTCAATATTGAACCCTATGGACTAAGCCTGGTATGCCATGGGATGCCTGACTTTAAACACCATTAAAGTTCATGTGCGTGTAAAGGCAGTCATCCCAATACTTTGAACAATATAGTGTATGTCTTTGGCAGACAAATAGTTAATTCTATATTTTTCCACTCCCGTAATTGCAAAGTGTGGAATGGGAGGGAATAGCCATTGGCCGTTTCTAATTGTTAATTTGGGCATATTCATGGGCACGCCCATGTCACCATCTTCTTAATATACATTGTTACCTTGTCTTTTCTTCTTTTAATTAGAAAAGATCCAGCTGTATAAGTACTGCTCCTAGAATATCCATATCATTTTATTAAAACTACAAATATAAATGATTATATTTAATAGAGATACACAGGAAAAATACTTGAATGCTGTAATTTAAATCTAGCCCTCTGTCATCTTGCTTAAATTGACTATGATTACACTATTGTATTTTGGTATCTTTCAAAGCAGCAGGGTCACTTTCTGAACACTGGTTGCTTATTACTGCCATTTCAATATTTATTTGCTACAATAGCTGTCACATTTTTTAATATCATATACCTTGTGTTCTATTTATTCCTGAGTATTTCAACGTAAAATGTGGAGTGACAATATATTAATCTCTTGCAGTTGAAATAGATCATTATGATCATCTCCTATTATGCTGAAAATGTCATTAGCAATGAATTTTTAAAAGACTGTACAATATAGAGGTTTTGTATACTTACTTTCTTTCTTTGTGATAACCATAGCTAAAAAAAACACTTAAAAAATAGCAGGTGTTCTTGGTTCCTTGTGTTCTCTTTTTTTTAAGCTTCCACTGAATCTCCAACAAAAAAAAAATGTTGTTTACAGAGCAAAGTAAAATTTACACCACAACCTAAAAACTTAATTAGTGATTTCACCTCATCCCTCCCTCTCTCTTTCTATCTATTAATTATAGGCAGTGTGTCTGATAAGGAACAGCTTCTGCAGCAGCCAAAATCACTGGAGAACTGAAAGCTGACTTTCAGGCCCTGTACACACGAGGAGACATGTCCGATGAGACAGGTCCGACGGACCGTTTTCATTGGACATGTCTCCAGGGATATTTTGGTCTGATGTGTGTACACACCATCAGACCAAAATCCCCGCGGACAGAGAACGCGGCGACGTAGATGACACCGACGTTCTCAAACAAGGAAGTTCTATGCTTCCACGAATGCGTCAAATCAATTTGACGCATGCGCAGGATTTCGGTCCGATGGTTGGGCGTACTAACCATTGGACATGTTCGACGGACAGGTTTCCAGCGGACAAGTTTCTAAGCATGTTTAGAAACTTTTGTCTGCTGGAAACCTGTCTGCTAGGCCGTACACATGATCCAACATGTCTGCGGAAACTGGTCTGCAAGTCCAGTTTCAGCGGACATGTCTCCTTGTGTGTACGCGGCCTCAGAATTTGGGATCAATAATTAATTCAATTGAACACAAACTGGAAGGAACGGTGGCCTCATCAAATCAAAATATGAACAACTGGATTTCTAGAATTGATGACCTCGAGAACAGATCTTGCAGATAAAATATCAGAATCAGGGGGCTCCCAGAAAAAGTTCTAGATGTATCATCAGCAGTCCAGGAATTATTCAGAAACTTGCTACCTACTGTACCTCATCACCGTCTGGAACTTGATAGGGCCCATAGGGCTCTGGGACCCCCAAGGAAAGATGGTAAACTCAGAGACATCATTGTCAAACCCCACTATTATTCCATAAAGGAAGAGGTAATGAAACAGGTCAGATCCTCCCCCCAAGTGTTATATCAAGGTCACGAAATACAACTATTTCCAGATCTCTCCCCTTCTACTATCCAGCGCAGGAGTGCACTGAAACCATTACTTTTGGTCTTAAAGCGGAGGTTCACCCAAAAATCAACTTTCTGACATTAGATCCAGCATACTGCTAACATCTGCAGTATGCTGTTTTTTTTTTTTTTTTGTACTTATCGTTTTATGAGCCGTTGTTATCCGGCTCCGAGCGGGGAAGCCTGCGGGGAATGGGCATTCCTAAGCCAAGAGGAGTTGATTGACGGGCTGCTAAGGCGTGTCACGCCTTCCGAAAATACCCAAAGTGACCCTTAGCAGCCCGTCAATTAACTCCTCTTGGCTTAAGAACGCCCATTCCCCGCAGGATTCCCCGCTCGGAGCCGGATAACAACGGCTCATAAAACGATAAGTACAAAAAAATAGCATACTGCAGATGTTAGCAGTATGCTGGATCTAATGTCAGAAAGTTGATATTTGGGTGAACCTCCGCTTTGAAGCCGCGTACACACGGGAGGGAACCTCGACGGGCAGAACACATCGTTCCGCCCGTCGAGGTTCCCTGCCGGCCGTCGAAATCGGCGACCCGCCCGTCGGGAATGGCAACCAGCCATTCTTCCAGGCGGGCCGTCGAGCAAATAGAGAGCGTGCTCTCTATTTCTGCTCGACGGGCTTCCCAACGGGAAGCTCGCCAAGAGTGTACACACGGCCGAGGTCCTCGCTGGAATGCAGCTTCCAGCGAGGTTCTCGCTGGTTTCCAGCGAGAACCTCGGTCGTGTGTACACGGCCTAACACAACAATGAATTAAATACAGATGGTCCTTTCCTTTTGGGGTCAAATTTTCTGATAAAGGAAGAACCTACGCGTTCTCTAGTTTTTTGTCATGTTCCTATTTCGGATCTAGAATCCGAACACAAACCTATCTGTAACCATTGATGGATGGAGGAGTTCCTCTCCCCTTATTTTTAAACCTAGTTCTTTCTCCCCTCTTATTTTTTATATGTATATATATATATATATATATATATATATATATATATATATATATATATATATATATATTGTAATATTGGGGTTGTTTAGCTCTTGTGGTATGGGCGTTTTTCAGTGATTCACTCCAGCCAGGAAGTATGTTTAAGGGCATGGTAGCCCATTTTTTATTAAAAAGGCAAAATAAAAGTCCAAACAAAGGTTTCC
Organism: Rana kukunoris; assembly: GCA_029574335.1. NCBI lineage: Eukaryota > Metazoa > Chordata > Amphibia > Anura > Ranidae > Rana > Rana kukunoris. The sequence continues at coordinate 158,268,760 of CM056049.1, forward strand.
CATGCAGGGGGTTCTTCTCCATTAATCATACAACAGAAAATGTTAGCCCACCTGGCTCTCTGTAGCAGTACTTCTGCAGCAATACTTCACACGTTTTCCTGGTCGCCCAGACCAGCGGAATCCTCAACATAGATGCTTCCCGTCAGCATCTACAACTCTGCCTCTTGCAGTCACTGTTCTGGCTGTCTCTTACAGCCTCAGACTTCTGGAGACCTGCTGTCTCCAACTGGGAGCCATGAGATCTCCCTACACAATGATTATAAAGGGCTGTGCTCACCTGAGCACAGACCCTGCTGGTCATCCACAAGATCTGGAGACAGGATTGGAGATTCCGTCCCACCCAAGACACTATGGAATCTCCATACTACAGAGCCGAATGACAAAGTACCAAAACCTGGAGAAAGTTGCAAAGGCAATCTTCTCCAGTCCACATCTACGCTCTGTAATCTTGCACCTCTAAAGTGTGCAAACCCTGTGTCCAGTTTACAGTCACAGTAGCCCCTACTGTTACATACCTCCCCCCTTGTTTTGAACCCGTAGGGGGTGGAACACACGAGCCCGAATCCTTGATTGGGGCAACTCTGCGCCAGCTGTAGGCCCAATCTTTTTTTCGGGTGCGTTTCCAGGCACGCCCTACCCTGGATCGCAACGGGGTCCTACCGCTCTGTATCCCCAGCCTACTTCCTCTGTCCTTGTGGTTCTTGAACTCACATTTCTTTTCTGGTGGCCCCCTGCCTTTCCTGCTACTTCCTTTAACCACTTGCCCACGGTGTCATAGTAAAAAGACGTCATGACTTTAAAGATGGATATCTCGGTAACGGCAGCAGCTGCTGCCACAACCGAGATATCCATCTTTTCCGTGGGCAGTGCTGTACACGATAATGGCGGTCCCAGCGGCGGATTCGCCGCAAGATCGCCGTTATCGGTGGCGGGAGAGGCCCCCCCCCTCCCGCCGCTCTCCCGCGCTCTCCGCCGCTTACCGGAGCCGTCGGTAACGGCGGAGGCGATCGGGTCCTCTTGCTGGCTGTGTTGGGATACGAGTGAGGGAAAAATCGCCACCACCCGTCCCCCACAGCTCTGCTGGGCGGAAGTGACGTCAAAACGTCAGTCCCGCCCAGCGTCTTAAAGAAACATTTTTTTTTTCTGAAATTTGAAAAATGAAAAAAAATTTTTTTTTTCTTTTTTTGCATTTAAGCCTAAATATGAGATCTGAGGTCTTTTTGACCCCAGATCTCATATTTAAGAGGACCTGTCATGCTTTTTTCTATTACTGTCCCGTCCAGTCCCGCCCAGCATCTTAAAGAAACATTTTTTTTTTCTGAAATTTTTTTTTTTTTTTTCTTTTTTTGCATTTAAGCCTAAATATGAGATCTGAGGTCTTTTTGACCCCAAAACTCATATTTAAGAGGACCGGTCATGCTTTTTTCTATTACAAGGGATGTTTACATTCCTTGTAATAGGAATAAAAGTGATAATTTTTTTTTTTTAATTTATTTCGATGTATAAAATTATAAACTAATTACAAATAAATAAGAAAACAAAAACAAAAATGTAAAACGCCCCGTCCCGACGAGCTCGCGCACAGAAGCGAAGGCATACGCGAGTAGCGCCCGCATATGAAAACGGTGTTCAAACCACACAAGTGAGGTATCGCCGCGATCGTTAGAGCGAGAGCAATAATTCTAGCCCTAGACCTCCTCTGTATCTCAAAAAATGCAACCTGTAGAATTTTTTAAACGTTGCCTATCGAGATTTTTAAGGATAAAAGTTTGACGCCATGCCACGAGCGGGCGCAATTTTCAAGTGTGACATGTTGGATATCATTTTACTCGGTGTAACATTATCTATCACAATATATAAAAAAATTGGGCCAAATTTATTGTTGTCTTATTTTTTTATTCAAAAAAGTGTTTTTTTTTTCAAAAAAAGTGCGCTTGTAAGACCGCTGCGCAAATACGGTGTGACAAAAAGTATTGCAATGACTGCCATTTTATTCTCTAGGGTGTTAGAAAAAAATATATATAATGTTTGGGGGGTTTAAGTAATTTTCTAGCAAAAAAAACTGTTTTAGTCTCGTAAACACCGAATCTGAAAAACAAGCCCGGTGGGCAAGTGGTTAAACTCAGTTTCTGGATTCTGTAAGTAACCTACTCCAGACACTACGCCCGATGAGAAACCATCTTTTCTCCAATTACAAACAGTGTCAGTTATTTCTTGCTCAGGGTTTGTTAGGACCAGGCCCAAGGAGGGACAACACACAGGTGAGCAGCTATCCCCTATGGGACCTTCACAAGGCTTCACTTCACCCGTTGTCCAAATCTCTGTGGGCAGTTGTTCTAACAACTGACATTGAACAACGCATGACCCATTCCTAGCAGTACCAATTTTTGCCAACTCAGACTTTTCCATGTCACAATGTTTGTTCCTCTCCATTCTATATTTGAGAGTGTCTCCGGGTACCCCAACTTGTACCTCTTTGTAGGTAAGAGACAAAATATCCGCTATTGCTGCATCCATATCTGGCCCTTCATTCTTAGGAGGTGTAACAGGTGAGGCAGTATCCGCGCCATTTACTAAGCACTGCTCTGCCGTACCTCGGACCGCACTAGCAGACATGTCCATCACCACATCAGGCGGAGAGACCTCTGACATCTCCAGCAGCCTCCCAGAGCGCCTTCCGTACTGAACTGTATGCAGAAGCACCCTTACAGGAAACCGGGAGATCACTTGCCACACTATCAGAAAGCACCGTACTAACCAGTTCCACTGGTGACTAATTTTAACTGGCACAGGTTGCACTACCTGGCTCCATCCATTGGTACCACGCAGCACCACCACCTCCGACTGTAATGGAGGCACCCAGGTATACAAGGACTGTGCTTTCACCAGTTCAAGCAAATCCACTAGCATATCTGTAATTTCTATACACTCCACATCAATATGCCAAACATTTTTGGGGACCTTAACCTTATAAGAGACTTGAAGGGGCTCATTCACTCCAGCTTGGGGGTCCGAGACATTTAAAGGGGCCTCCACCTCACTGGAGGTAGCCATCACAGCCGGATGCTCCCCTGGGACACCGTCAGACACATGTCTCCCACTCCTCTCCTCCAACTCAACAATGTGCCTCTGCAAGTCAACTTTTGTTACATTGTCACCTTGACACTTAACATTCAGCGGCTGGGCTGTGAACACCACATCTGCCATGCATGCGCCCTGATCTGGTCCTTCTGACTGGAGGGAAACAACCCCTGCAGAGACCAATGCACCATCAACCATTGGTCGCTCTGCAATCTCCCTGTCTGGCATATCAGTGGTTGTATTCACACCCCTGTCGCCCAACATCGCCTTGTTTAACATGGCTAGTAATTGTTTGGCCCAACTGTCCCAATCTGTTGTACCTCCATTCTGAGGGCTCAGCAGCACCTCATCACCTGCTTTAGGAGGCACCTGAGATTCTGCATCACACACAGTACCTTTGTCAGCTCTAGATAAATCACATTTTGTCAACATGCTATAACTGTTTGCTAATGCTTCATCAAACAAGGCAGGCTGCAATACACCATCACTACCTTGCTCTGGGAGTGCTAACACACTCAGCTGGGTACCTTCAGCTTTGACCATCTGACTTAACCCCTTACCAACTGGATTGCACATAGGGTGAGTGGACTGCTCACACAAACTTTCATTTTTCACAGGTTGTGTTAACCCACCATTTACTTGCACATTTTTAGTACTAGCAGCTTGCACTAACCCATTATCATTACGTGGTACAGTTCCACGCTGTGCCACCAGAGTGACATTGCAGTTGTCCATGGCAACCTCCAACTCCAATACATGAAGTTCCCTGGAGATTTCTGGGGACAACTGTGCTGTCTTACCACCAGTTGCTACAGGCAACGGCCCATTTGTGACAACAGCTTTTGCTCTGAAAGAACCTGGGATTTTCCCAACAATAGCAAACTTTTCATTAACAGCAACACTTAACAAAACATAGCATTTTTAGATTTTTCAGGTTGTTCTAGCCCACTGCCTACTTGAGACTGGCAGACATTAGACACAACACTTGTAGTCATCAACACAGGTTCTATTTGGACTTTAACCCCTGCATTCCCACTGGATAGGGAAAAGTCATTCTCAAGTGCACATTTAGTGGCCTCACTAACAGGGGTCATTCTTACATCATCATGGACAGTCTCGTAACCAGTTCTTTTATACCTGCAATCAGCAGTCCCAGCCATCATTTCATTAAAGACAGTCTTACCCACCGCAGTAGTTGTGGTCACCATCTTCATTTGAGTATGTTGTCTTAAGAACCAGTCCTCAGCAGCACATTTACTGGCCAACTCCCTCTGGTGGCCACGGGATGAAATCGCAGCAGCCATTTCTGACTCCTTAGCACTCCCAGGAGGCACAACAGAAAAATCTTCCTTGTTGCCAGGGGTGACGGCAAATATATTTTCACAGGAAACTGGCTCAGCATCATTACCTCCAGGTGCACCCCAGAATCTAGGGCAAGACAATATTTCGTGCCCCAGCAGGCCACATTCCAGACATGGAACTAGACGACTTTTCTCCCGTGCGTTTCTCTCCTGATGATTCCTAGCTGGCAAGAACGCACAGGGCTCTTTGTGAGGACGTTGAGGCAAATCTCTCCTGCAGCTCCTCCCTCCAGGCACAACTTCCACTCTTGTTGTCATGGGAGATCGCACTCTCCCTGCAGAACTTTGCTGGCGACCCATGATGCGATGGAACTCTCCTCAAAGAAGGATTTCCTTTTTAAACTGGCGGTAGTCATCGTGGTCATCGTCCATCAAATGGTAAACCGACCGGTACTCTATCAGTAATAAGGGTTGCAGCAATTTTGGCTGGTCTCTAGGCCTTTTCCTCCTTACAGCGACTTTTTCAAATGTTTCCAGAAAGTCTCCAACCTCCTCTGTAGGCAGCATGGGTTGCATGTAATCAGAGGCACAGATCATAGCCCCTTGAACTGCAGCCCACTCTTTACTTTGGTTCCGCTTGAACCACTCATTCACAGTCTCATACACCACTGGCCCCCTTTGACTGGCCCTCCTAGGTGGAGACATCTTCTCAGGCCACGCTGAGCTCACTTCTCCTTTACCTTGCTTTAACACGACCTTCTTGTGTTTTGACTGCCTCATCTTTACAGTCGCATGCACAGCAGCTTGTCACACAGTTCACGGCAGTAGAAAAGGAAAAAAATCTCACAGGTGCACCACCTGTATGTGACAGTCCATCAAATAATACTTCTGTGCAATGCAGCTCACCTGGCTGCCACACACAGCTATTGCAGCAGTTTGTCGCAGAAAAAAAAAATTGCCTTTTTTTTTTTGTTCACAGGTACCCCACCTGCAACACACAATGCCTTTTTCCTGGCTGCACTTCCGCACACAGCCAACAGTTCCTGACGTGAATTCACTGTGGAGCAAGGATCCGGATTTCACCGTCTTGTGCCCGCTGAATCCACCACTTGTAATATTGGGGTTGTTTAGCTCTTGTGGTATGGGCGTTTTTCAGTGATTTACTCCAGCCAGGAAGTATGTTTAAGGGCATGGTAGCCCATTTTTATTAAAAAGGCAAAATAAAAGTCCAAACAAAGGTTTCCCATGCAGGGGGTTCTTCTCCATCAAACATACAACAGAAAATGTTATCTCAACAGGCTCTCTGTAGCAGTACTTCTGCAGCAATACTTCACACGTTTTCCTGGTCGCCCAGACCTGCGGAATCCTCAACATAGATGCTTCCTGTCAGCATCTACAACTCTGCCTCTTGCAGTCACTGTTCTGGCTGTCTCTTACAGCCTCAGACTTCTGGAGACCTGCTGTCTCCAACTGGGAGCCATGAGATCTCCCTACACAATGATTATAAAGGGCTGTGCTCACCTCACCACAGACCCTGCTGGTCATCCACAAGATCTGGAGACAGGATTGGAGATTCCGTCCCACCCAAGACACTATGGAATCTCCATACTACAGAGCCCCATGACAAAGTACCAAAACCTGGAGAAAGTTGCAAAAGCAATCTTCTCCAGTCCACATCTACGCTCTGTAATCTTGCACCTCTAAAGTGTGCAAACCCCGTGTCCAGTTTACAGTCACAGTAGCCCCTACTGTTACAATATATATACTGTATGGGCCAGATTCAGGTAGGAGAGCAAATCTTTATTTTGGAGTAACGTTTCTCATTTACTTTACTCCGCCGAAACTTTAGGAGCAAGTACTGTTATTCACATAGCACTTGCTCCTAAAGTTGCGGCGGCGTTGCGGCGGGTAGGGGGCGTGTATTAATTAAACTAGGCGTGATCCTGCGGCGAACGTACTGCGCATGCGTCGACTGTCAGTGCGCATGCTCCAAATTCTGTCAGTGAACGTCAATGATGTCAATCCCCATTCACGGTAGTTTTAAGCAAACGACGCAAAAAAAATTAAATTCGACGCGATGACGACGGCCATACTTAACATAGGATACTCCACCTAGGGGGCATGATTTTCTTTATGCCGCGTATCTCTTACGGAAACGTCGGAAAGTCACTGCGTCGGGCCCGAGTACGATCGTGAATTGCCGATTCTCGCTGATTAACACATTCTCGGCGTTAATCAGCGGGAACGCCCCGAGCGCCATTTTTAAAATTGCAGTTCCGATACAACGGCGAAATACAATTACGCCGCTCGTATAGGAACTCCAACCCGGCGTTTCTTGTTTTCTGCTTACAGAAAACAGAAATGCCAGCTCAAAGTGAGAGTTATGCTGGCGTATCACTGATATATATATATATATGTATATATATATATACAGTATGAATGAATGAATGAATGAAAACTTATATAGCGCAGCACATGCGAACTTAATCGCCTCTGGGCGCTTGTTGTTCCTGTCTCCTTTGGTATCAAAAGAGATGAGTCTTGATCTTTCTCCTGAACGCTAAATGATTCTCCTCCAACCGAATACTGGTTGGTAAAGCGTTCCATAGTCTGGGACCTTGGACCGCGAATCTCCTTTCTCCTTTGGACTTGTAGTTGGCTTTCGGTATCTGTAGCAGATTTTGATTGGTGGATCGCAGGACGCGATTGGGGTTATGAGCTTTTATTTTTTCGCATAGATAATGGGGAGCATTCCCATGGATACATCTATGCGTTAGACAGAGTACTTTAAAAGTGACCCTGTCTTGTACTGGCAACCAGTGAAGTGCTCTCAGTGAAGGTGAGATTGATTCCCAAGGTTTTTTTCCAGTCACAAGTCTGGCGGCCGTATTTTGAACGACTTGTAGACGAGCGATTTGGTACTTGGGGAGTCCGAGGTAAAGGGCATTTGCATAGTCCAATCTGGAGTTTACAATTGCTCCCACCACGACCGCCAAGTCTTCCTTGGGAATAAAAGGAGTAAGCCTACGTAGTAGGCGCAGCAGATGGTGAGATCCGCTGACTACTGAACCTATTTGTGCGTCCATTGTCATGTAGGAGTCAAAGATGACCCCAAGACTTTTGACTGTACAGACCAAAAGTTTGGACACACCTTCTCATTCAAAGAGTTTTCTTTATTTTCATAACTATGAAAATTGTAGATTCACACTGAAGGCATCAAAACTATGAATTAACACATGTGGAATTATATACATAACAAAAAAGTGTAAAACAACTGAAAATATGTCATATTCTAGGTTCTTCAAAGTAGCCACCTTTTTCTTTGATTACTGCTTTGCACACTCTTGGCATTCTCTTGATGAGCTTCAAGAGGTAGTCACCTGAAATGGTCTTCCAACAGTCTTGACGGAGTTCCCAGAGATGCTTAGCACTTGTTGGCCCTTTTGCCTTCACTCTACGGTCCAGCTCACCCCAAACCATCTCAATTGGGTTCAGGTCCGGTGACTGTGGAGGCCAGGTCATCTGGCGCAGCACCCCATCACTCTCCTTCTTGGTCAAATAGCCCTTACACAGCCTGGAGGTGTGTTTGGGGTCATTGTCCTGTTGAAAAATAAATGATGGTCCAACTAAACGCAAACCGGATGGAATAGCATGCCGCTGCAAGATGCTGTGGTAGCCATGATGGTTCAGTATGCCTTAAATTTTGAATAAATCCCCAACAGTGTCACCAGCAAAGCACCCCCATACCATCACTCTTCCTCCTCCATGCTTCACGGTGGGAACCAGGCATGTAGAGTCCATCTGTTCACCTTTTCTGCATCGCACAAAGACACTGTGGTTGGAACCAAAGATCTCAAGTTTGGACTCAATCAGACCAAAGCACAGATTTCTACTGGTCTAATGTCCATTCCTTGTGTTCTTTAGCCCAAACAAAGCTACTCTGCTTGTTTTCTTTCTAGCAGTGGTTTCCTAGCAGATATTCTACCATGAAGGCCTGATTCACACAGTCTCCTCTTAACAGTTGTTCTAGAAATGTGTCTGCTGCAAAAGGTGGCTACTTTGAAGAACCTAGAATATTAAATATATTTTCAGTTGTTTCACACTTTTTTGTTATGTATAATTCCACATGTGTTAATTCATAGTTTTGATGCCTCCACAGTGACTCTACAATTTTCATGAAAATAAAGAAAACTCTTTGAATGAAAAGGTGTGTCCAAACTTTTGGTCTGTACTGTATATATATATATATATAAATCACTTTTATATATATATATATATATATATATATATATATATATATATATATATATATATATATATATATATATATATATATATATTGGGCCAGATTCACATACATTGGCGCATATATAGACCGGCGTAGCGCATCTCCTTTACGTTAGACCGGCTCAATTTGCCCAAGTGCCGTATCCACAGAGTATTTGAGCCCAAATTTGCGCCAGCGCAACTTAAATTCTGAGGCCTAAGGCAGTGTAATTCAAAGTGGGAAGGACGTGGGCGTGTTCCATTGAAATGAGCTGTGACCCCATGCAAATGAAGGGCCGGCCAGACTGGGCACGTGCATGACGCTGACTATGGTCAGAGCCTCTCTGAACATGCTCACTACTCAGCCCGGAGCAATCAGTGAGATAGGAACTAGGCCCGGCAGACTTAGTGAGATACGCCCAGTGCATAAATAGGCCCAGACATACGCCCTTTCATTGCAAAAGTACATCCATTTTTTTCCCTCCCTGAAGCAAGGTGCTTTTGTTCCATTGTCTGTTGCTGTTTGTAGGTTTGTGTCGTGTCGGTGTGTTCCATTATTTTGAGGGCCATCACTCAATTTATATACACACATACATATATATATATTATATATATTATATATATAATATATATATATATATATATATATATATATATATATATATATTTTTTTTTTTAAATTATAATAATAAATTATATAATTATAATAATATTTAAAATATGAAATATATATTAGATATAAAAAATACAATTATACATTTATTATATTAACTAATTTTAAATATATACTAAACAGAAAAAATGTATATGAAATATATATTTAGCCATTAGGGTGAAAAGAGCCACTGGCAAGGAAATGGAGTGTTGCCAGTACCTTGCCCAGTGGCGGTTGGCAGATCCTCTCCCATGTAAGAACAGGGGAGTCCGCGCTATGGTGAATAAAGTAGCTGCTGCCTTCCAGTAGGATCCCTATGTGGGGACCTAATATAAATATGGATATCAGAAAGGGAAATAACGCTGCTAAATAATACCTTTGTCGGGTATATCCGTGGGGTTGATTACACTAGTAACCACACTAGTAGGGATTCCTACCTATTAGACTCTAGAGACACAATTTTTTCTTTGTTTTATATGGTTTAGGGTGCATCGGTCACAACTGGCATCCTTATAGCTGCCTAGGATCATTTTACTTTATCAATCTTTGGGCCTGTTGGCCCGCACAGGCTCCTGACCTAATTAATCCACCTTTACTCAATTTCACTGAAATTAGTGGAAGCTGAGGAACCAACATCTACCCTCCTATTAACACAGGGTATCTCTCCAATTGCACCCTAATTCCAGGCAAAAGGGGGGCATATTACCATTGGGCTCACCCCACGGATATACCCAACAAAGATCCTCTTCCGTGCCCTCCTCCGTGCCCTCCTCCGTGCCCTCCTCCTTCTGCACTCATCTAAAGTCAGTAGTATAGCTATGAGCAAGGATGCCCCTGGCATGTTGTCATACAGATTGTTGTCCTGCAAGTGTGACTGCTCAGCTCGTCCCTAACGGTGTTGTTTAGCTGACATGTAGACGGATTGTCCAATTTTAAACCTGCTTTTATAAGGACTAATGTTAGACCGGACGTGCAGCTGATGCGCACAGGGTGTAGCCTGTACCGCACAAACTGTGGATCGGCGTATCTCACTACACAAGTAAATATGCGCAAGGAGTGAAAAACACACAGGTACCTCAGCAGTATAGATCATAAAATATTGATAATAATAAATAATAATGTACAAGAGGTTTTTGTACAGTATAAAGTTAAAAATAAAGTTTAAATTAAAAAAGTCCAAGGCTCAGGGGTGTGTGGATAAAAGAGTCCGAGGATGGGTGAAGAATTGTTAGTTATAGAGGTCACACATACATGCTCAGGGCTGCCATCATGGAAGAACAGAAACCGTGTTCCAAATACTGTAAAAGAAAAAACAAGGGGAGAGGCGCCTCTAAGAGTAGATGTTTAGATGATTTAATCGGTTTAATACATACAGGCAACTCACGTTTAGTAGAGTAAAAACAAGCATTGTATAGATTTCTTTGGGTGGGATCGGCGTATCTCCCTCATTTGCATATTTGCATAGGAAATCAATGGTGTGGACGGAATAAATGTGCACCTAGGATGTGCAGGCGTAGGCAAGTTAGGCCGGTCGGGAATAGCCTATTTTGGTGCGTATCTAGTTCTGTGGGTACGGTGCATAGATATTCCGGCACAATTTTAGACTTAGGCGGCACATCTCGAGATACCCATTATTTTTAAACCTAGTTCCTTCACCCCTCTTATTTTTTATATATAATTATTATTTTTTGTGAAGGGTTTGGCAAAGTATATTTTGCTAGATTTTTGAGAGAACTAAGCATCGAATATATTGCCGTGCTGTTCAAAAAAAAAAAAATTCATAAAAGTTCATTTTTGTTAAGGGCACCCTGTACAGGGGTGGACCACATGTGCCTCCACCTATCCCTGGGAAACAGTAGGACTCTGAGGGCTAGGTTGTCTAAACCTTAGGTTTCATCGGACCAGTTCGTTGGTGTGTACAGCCTATCGGACCGTTGTCCGTCGGACAAAAGTTTTAAAACATGCTTTAAAACCCGCGCATGCTCAGAATCAAGTAGACGCATGCTTGGAAGCATTGAACTTCGTTTTTTCATCACGTCCTTGTGTTCTACGTCACCGCGTTCTGGTCTGATCGGATTTTGGTCCGATGGTGTGTGCGCACATCAGACCATCAGACAAGTTCAGAGTTGTCTGATGAAAACGGTCTGTCTGATCGTGTGTACAGGGCCTAAGGTTTTGGGAGTTGTCTCCACCTCCGAACCCCGGTAATACATATTAGGAAACTTTCTAATAATTCTTCTTTTCTTTCCTTCTTCATTCCTTTTTTTATGTTCTTTTCCTTTTAACTATGTGCCTAACATCCCTATCTTTTGCAGAACTTGAAATTTCCAGATTAATGATGGACATCTTTTTGGACACACGACCGTTTTTCACGATGAGAAAAATTTCATTTTTTAAATTGGTCATTAAAAACGACCATGTGTAGGCTTCAGAGATATCTTCTCGATGAGAAAAATGGCCATTAAAAATGTAAAACGTCCTCTATTTTTTCTCGTCGTTTTTCACGTCATCGTTATTCTCTTTTTGAAAAACGGTCGTGTGTAGGCTTTAATGACTTAGAAAAATTGTGCATGCTCAGAAGCAAGTTATGAGAAGAGACAATTTGCATAATCAGCCCAAAGGGTGGCATCATTCGATTGGAACTTCCCCTTTATAGTGCCGTTGTACCTACTGTACATCACCGTGCTTTGCTCGAGCATTTTTTATCATGATCGTGCGTATGCAAGGCAAGCTTGAGAGGAATCACGGCGAGAAAAACTTTGTTTTTTTCCATGGCATGAAAAACCGTCATGTGTATGCGGCATTATACCTTTTTCCCAGCTGAAGAAAGGCCCTGATATGACTTCAGGCAGACAACTACATAGTGTGAGTGAAGATATTATCGGTGAGTGCATCTCTTTAAATCTCCATGGCTGATTCCACAAACACCTACCTTAAAATAGCCTCCCACAATGTTCAGGGTTTAAACTCTCCAATTAAAAGTAGGAAAATCTTGGATTATTACAAATCTCTCAAAATGGATATAATTTTAGTCCAAGAAACACACTTTTCTATGCGATATAGTCCCAAATATATTCACCCCCATTTCCCCCATCTCATCTGACCTGTGCAGAAAATAAAACCAAAGGGTAGCCATCCTCTTCTCAAAACATTGTAAATTTGAAAAAACCTTTGAATACATTGACCCGGAGGGAAGAATCCTTCTGATACAAGGCACCATAGAGGGACAACTATTTTCACTGGTGTCTTACTATACCCCAATAGGGGTCAAGCTGCTTTTTTCAAAAACATGGACGCCTATAATCCTATGCTAGCAGGCACAATCATTTTCAGGGGAGACTCAAATGCAGCATTTGACCAATCTTTACACAAATCCAAACCTTCCAGGTCCCAATCGACTCGCCCAACCAATGAAAGCATTAAAATTGCCAACTTACTAGCGACCCATAGTTTTGTCGACACCTAGAGGGAACTGAATCCCTCTAAACGGGATTTCACACACTTTTCACACCCACATAATACATATGCCAGAATAGATCACATTCTAACCCCTATACCCCTGCTCCCATTCATATCTAATGCTCAAATCAAAGACACTACCCTGTCAGACCATTCAGCAGTATCCATATCTATTTGCATTAGTGCTCTGAGCCAGAAAATAGGTAATTTAAAACTTAATGAATCCATTTTATCTAATTCGACTAAGGTGGAAGAAATCAAAAAAGTACTCCAGGATTTATTTTCCCTAAATGACAATTGACAATGGAGAAAGCTCTGCTGAAACGTTATGGGCCGCTCACAAAGCCTACATTGGAGGTAAAATAATCCAGATCTCCTCACAAATCAAATGAGAACATAGAGACAACATAGAGCGTTTAGAAAAGGAATATATAACTTTACGAACCACAAACAAGACCCCTTCAAGGTACCTATTGCCCTAATAGACAAAGCCAAATTATACCTTAACTTAATCCTGACCACACAAGCAGAGAGGCAAACTGTTGGAGAGTAAATAAATTGTATTCACATGCAAACAAAATAGGATCCCTTCTTGCTGCAAAACTTTCCCCCCGAATCAGGGTTAACACTATACCTAAAATCCGAATAGCGGGTCAACCTCCTACGGCCAATCCTGTTAAAATTCTTGATGCCTTTCAGGACTTCTATTCTAATCTTTACTGTTCTTCCACCCAGTCTGATAAAAAATGGTATCAATAGATATTTAGAAAGCCTTTCCATACCAACTCTCAATACCACTCATACAAATCTACTAGAAAACGACTTTACAGTAGATGAGGTTCTCAAAACGGGGACGGCACCGGGCCCTGATGGGATATCTATTCCTTATTATAAGGCCTTCACAGATAGCTTAGCCCCACATTTAACCAATTTGTTTAACGTCAAAACACAAGGTGAACCCTTGGATACCCATCTCAATACTGCTTACATTACAATCATTCCAAAACCAGACAAAAATTCTGAAGAAATTAGTAATTACCACCCAATCTCCCTTATAAATAATGATGTAAAGATTATGACTAAAATAATGGCCAATTGTTTTGCTTCCTTTATCAATACATACATACACAAAGACCAAGTAGGCTTTACCCAAGGTAGGCAGGGCCCAGATCAAATATGGAAAGTGATAGATGCAGTTTCAATACTCCAATCTAATTGGGGGGGCGGAGCGAGACAAAGGGGGATGCTATTATCTTTGAACCTACAGAAGGCCTTTGATACAGTGTCTTCACCCTCATAGAACATTGGGGCTTTGGGGAACGCTTCCTGGGTATACTTCACTGCCTATATTCACATCCTAAGGCACAAATTCGTCTTCAAGGACATAACTCTAAAACAATAAATATACTAAGGGTTCCCAGACAAGGATGCTCACTTTCTCCATTTATTTTCAAGATTGCTATTGACATTTTGGCAATAGCTATTCGTCATAATCCAAATATTAAGGGAGTGTCCTGTGGAGACCAAACCCATAAATGCGGTTTGTTTGCAGATGACATTATTTTATTTGTAACATCATTGCTAATTTTATTACCAAATATATGTCAAGTTCTGGTCTGCATACACATGGTCACACAAAAATTCTCTGAACTTTTGTCCGTCAAGAATATTCGCTGGAGCACTCTGATTGGCTCAGAATATCCGTGATATATTACAATACAAAATAATTTCCGAAAAAATTAAGTTCAATGCTTCCGAGCATTGTCGAATTGTTTCCGAGCATGTGTCAGAAATTTGCGTATCGTAATTTCTACAGACGATCGGATTTTCCGATGGAACCAGCTCTCAATCTTTTGCTGGCGGAAATTCCAATCGTGTGTCAGGGGTATTTGTGTTTCTGCACTTAGAGGTGCCTTTCTGTTTGTTTCATTTCTCAGAGTATTGCTTGAGACATCTGTTAGCCTGACCTACACCTACTTTTACTGTGGACATCCTCTTTGGCCAGATTCTGTTACCCAGAGCGTCCTTCATTCCCTCACCCTGGATATACATTTTACATAGTGTATACTCACCTCCTTCCATGGTCAGTGAATCTAGTGAGTGATTTGTACAGCACTATAGTGAAAGTCACATTCTTCTTCTATTTTGTGTTCGGACCTCACTGGGGATCTATAATGGAACTATATAATTGAAAATAATATTATGACTGGACTGTATATCATCTTATTGTGCTAATAGTTGATTGGTTGTGAATATAAAGCACAAATAATATCTGTTTTGAACATTAGACCCATAGCTCTGCAAATAGCATATAGTCCTGACTTAACAGGAGTTGTGTTGGACCTCTGCAGAAAGATCAAAGAGAAGGGTCCTTTTCTACAGCATACTAGCAGGAGACACATTTATCTACTCAGGCTGTGGTTGCTTTCTAAACAAAATTAACTGTAAGTCTCTGCACACCTGGATGTGGTTGGATGTTTTATGCAGAGTTTGCAAGTAAAGAGCATGCTTGTGAAGACTTACCATTTGTTTCACCAAATCCACCATGTTTGGCTTTTCTTCCCGTTCTATCTGTCGCTCCATCATCCCAAAGTAGCGGCAGAAGTTATACACCGCCTGACTCCAAAAATTTGACACATTTATTGACACACCCTCAGGGCTGTCTTTTTTTTTAAATCAGAAAAAAGTTTATTGTGCCGATAAAAGTACAAAGTCGGACATTGCAAGTCATAGCCAACAAATGGCAAAGGCATACAATGCAATCAAATTAAAGTAGTCAAACAGTGGCACAGAAAAAAGAAAAAAAGACATTATAGTGACACATCACAAGAAAAAGTGCATATGAACAAAACAAACGAAACAAAAAAATGTGCCAAACCCAAAACCAACCGTACCCCCAGTCTACCCTGCCAATATGAAGTATCCCCCTAACAAAGTAAGGGAGAATATGAAAAATTACATACCTGTCAATAAACATCTCCAGCAGAATTATTCTGTGAACAACTAACAGAATCCACTAAGCACTGAGCAAACGGGTCATAATCAATTGAGGAGGTGCTAACCCAGGGGTGTCCAGCCATGCCTGCCATATGGAATAAAATTTCCTAGAAGCAATTCTATGCCGATACATCAGATGTTCTCATATTAAAATATAATTAACTTGATCTATCCACTGTTTTTTAGTCGGGACGTGCGGGGACAACCAAAATCTAGCCACCATTTTCCTATCTAGGTACAAAAGTCTGATTACTGCTATATTAATAGGGGGAGTATATACCTCCTCATCAACCACTCCTAAAATGCATATTATAGGGTCCAAAGGGACCCTAACCTGATAGACCGAGGAAATAACTTCCGTAATATCACCCCAATAGCGATGTAATTTAGGACAGCGCCACATTAAGTGAATGAGCGATCCCTCCTCCCCACAGCGTTTGGGACATAAAGGTGAGTCTCTTCTTCCCCAATGGTGCAATTGAATAGGGGTACGGTAAGGCCCTATGTAACAAAAATAAATGAGATAGTCTATGTGACTGAGATACAGACGTGAGCGGTCCCGCTCGCAGACCTATATCCCAAGTCTAATTGTTAATATCTCCTAGATCCGCGGCCCAGCCTTGTCTGCCTGGTAAGTGTCGCCGAGTTTTGGGTAGAGGACAATAAATATGAATAAGCAAGAGAAATAAGTCCTTTTTTCCCGGACCCAAAAAAAACATCATTTATTAAAGGGTGACTAGTCAATCTAAGGATGGAGACCCGACCCTGAGCATGCAAAGCGTGACGGATCTGAAGATATCTAAAAAACTGATGCCTAGGGAGATCAAATTCTTCTTGTAGTTCCATAAATGATTTCAAAACATTTTGAGAGTACAACTGAGCAAGACTACTGATACCAGCGTCCCTCCACATCTGGAAACCCTCCAACCCAACCAATTCAGCCAAGTTAGGATTATCCCATAACGGGGCATCTGCCAAAATACATAAATCCTCAAACCTGACTTAACCGAGGACCAGAGTTTTTTTAAAAGAACCACAGTGGGCGCCCTCTGCGGCAGGCAAGGGAATCCCGCCTCCAGACTCGCCAACACCGAGTTGCTCCATGCCCCCGTCCGCAAAAGAACTTCAATAGAGTCGGAATCACCTTTGATCCCCCAACCTACCTAAATGTTGCAATTGGGATGCGTAAAAATAAAGCTTAGGGTGGGGGACTGCCGCACCTCCCTGATCCTTACTGTATTGCAGGGTAGTAAGTCTAATCCTTGCCACTCCTTTTTTCCAAATTAGGGACCTAAAAAGAGTATCAATACGAACAAACCATCTACGAGGTATCCACTGAGGGGAGTTATGCATAATATATAACAGCTGAGGTCCCCAGACCATTTTAATGAGATTTATTCTACCTATGACCGATAGGGGAAGCTTGCACCAGGTATTACACGTTATCTGAAATCTTTTAAGAAGCGGCAGTAGATTGTCATTAAGATAAGACTGCGGGTCAGCCGTGACCTGAACTCCTAAGTATTTAAAGGAGGTGACCATCTTGAGGGGTGCCGCAGCAACCGGCAACAAAATCGTTGTGTCATCTAGAGGTAAAATTACAGATTTACTCCAATTGATGGAGAATCCCGACAAGGTTCCAAAATGCCAAATCACCTCCATAGCTCCAGTTAACGACCCATCCATATCCCCCAGATACAACAACGTATCATCCGCATAGAGGGTAATTTTGTCCACCCTCTGACCCCTCTGAAAGGCCATGATAGTAGTAGACGACCGAATAGTAGCCGCAAGCGGCTCCAAAGCCAGTGCAAATAACAGGGGTGACAGGATCCGTGTCAAGGTCTCCGTTGACACGGATCCTGGCAGGGGGGTCGGCATAGAGAAGTCTCACCCACTGAATAAAGTTATCACCAAGGCCAAACCGTTTCAAATCCTCCCACAAATAAAGCCACTCGACACTATCAAAGGCCTTGGCTGCATCAAGGGAAAGGCTTGCTCTCTGACCGGGGTTATCCACAGGTATCTGAAGGTTAAGAAAAAGACGTCTAATATTAAGGGCCATATATCGGGAAGGGATAAACACCGACTGATCCGTGTGGACTAACTTATTGTAACGGTCACCACCGCTTACAACCTTCCATCCAACCACGACAAGCTTATCTGACACACTCCGACAATATTGCATACACGATCCATATCCTTTCCCAGAATAAACGAGACTGCGCTCCGTTCTTGCTTCCAAAGATATGACAATTTATTAGTATTTTCTCAGCTTCTTATATCCAGTACAGCATAATACAGTTAATCACAGGACAATGCAATCTCAACCCCCCTTCACACCATGGGGGGCTTCAATCACACTCTAAAAGGCATTCAGGTAAGCTAACCATGTAGACCGGTCGGCACCGCATCTTCAATAGGGTTCAATTAACCTTGAATAATAACACAGACATCTAGTTGAATAAGTTCTCAAAGTCTAGTGAGAGTGGGTGCAATCCACACCTTCAGATATTTCAATAGCATTTTATACAAAGGTATGACTCACTCTGGTCTTGTAAACCTGAATTAACACCTTTCAAAAGCATATGTGCCCAGATTGCATAGCTAACAGCTTTTGATATTTGAAGACATCCTGCAAACATGAATTATTATTAATGTCCCATCTCATGTAATATATGAATTATGATTCACTATTAGCCACCCTACACCCAAAAGGGCACAGGATGGATTTCGACCCAAGAGTTATTGTTGCTGCTGGCACAGGAGTATCTCTCATCCTTCCAACGTCTCTGGGTGTCACGGGCCATTCTGTTACATCTCTCCCCTTTCGGTGGGAGACGGACACAGGTGGTAACCCCAAACGGGTTGACTCCGAAGTCCGTCAGTAGTTCCCGTCCTCTAATGCTGGTATCCATACTGTACCCCAAATAAATGGCTCCAAACTGAGCATTACTCACCCCGCCAACCTCTGCCTCTCTCAGAGAACACGCCTGCTGCTGGGGAGAAGGCAGGGTAGCTGGGCTCAGTCCATCATGCTGTTGGGGGTCTGGGCCAACTGCCCCCCCTTCCTGGGGTATACCAGTGGAGACTGAAGTGCCATCCACTGGTGCTTGGTGAAAACCCCCCGGTGCTTGCAAAGTAAAGCCGACATCCTCCTGTCCCAGTCCTGTACCATTTTCTGGGGTTGTGCCAGTGGAGACTGAAGTCCCATCCACTACCCCAGGAACCCCCCTTCTGTTATGAGGAGCAGAGGCCTATGACACTCTGCTCTGTTGCCAGCTCTTCCGCTGGGTTGCTGTGAGTGGAGACCATAGTCCCATCCACTACCACAGGATCCCCTCTTCTGTTAGTGAGGAGCAGAGGCCTATGACACTCTGCTCTGTTGCCAGCTCTTCCGCTGGGTTGCTGTGAGTGGAGACCACAGTCCCATCCACTACCACAGTGTCCCCCTCTTCTGCTAGTTGGGAGCAGAGGCTTGGGGTACCCTGCTCTGTTGCCAGTGATTCAGCTGGGGGTAAAAGCTTTACCACCTCAGCTTGTTGCTGGAGAGGGGGGCCAACCGCCCCGGCTCCCTGGAACTCCACACCATCCGCTTCGACTTTAGGAATGAAAATCTCCATATTTTCCACTGCCGATTCATCAGCCAGGAGTTCACAGTTGTCATCTGAACTTTCCTCATAGTCCCAGGCAATGGGAGCCCCACCCTGCTGCTGAGCCGTGTCTAGCAGCTGTCTGTAGGCGACCTCCAGCTCCCATTCCCGAATGGCCAGAAATTCTAAATCTTCCTGTGACCAGTGGCCTCCCGAGATATTCAATTTCTCCTCTCTGTGCTCCATTATGTCCTCCAAGCGCCACTCCCGATCATCCCCAAAGTCGGGATCACTGGACATCCTCCAATATAATAATCCCAGGCCATTATAGTCATAGCCTTCTGTGGGGCTGTCATCTGCTGGCCACGGGCACTCTTGGGCTACATACCACTGGAGGGCTCTGTAGCTCTCATCCAGCTGCATCTCTGCCCGGATCTGCCTGCTTAACTCTGCTGTCCACTCCTGCTTCGGTTGTTTCCCCAACAACAGCATTCGTACGTCATACTGCGGCCAGTACCTTGCATAGATGGAGGGCAGGACCTTTCCTTGGTGTTGCTGCTCCAGAGCTAACGTTTCCTTCCAGAGTTGGCACCGAATCACATCCGACCATCAAACAGGACCTCCTCTGATACTGGTCCTTTATGCTGTATCCGCATCTCTTGTAACCTTCTTTGGAATTCCTCTTCCATGGAGACTGGTATCTGCACCTCTCCTCTCCCTTTAGCTGGTGCTGCTGTGACTTCAGCTGCTGCAGCACTTCTTCACTGTAGCAAGGTGGCATTCAGAGCCGCAATAACTCGGTCCCTGATCTCCGGTGGAGGGTTAGGACCATAATGTGCCAGTCTTAGGTTAACAGCCCGATCAAAACGTTCTTCCTCGGGTGTCCTGTCTGTTACGGCGGGCCTTTTAGCTCTATCCATTTCGACCAGTTCTGCGATAATGTCCCTTTTCTTACGGTTGCTGGCCGGTCTGCCCCGGCTCTCCAGTAAGTCCATGAGGGAAGAGAGCTTCATCCGTTCATACACCGTCTCCATTGTCCTGTGTCCTTGTAGCCGTCCTTCTGGTGATGGAACCATCCCACTGCTGTGCCACCAATGTAACGGTCACCACCGCTTACAACCTTCCATCCAACCACAACAAGCTTATCTGACACACTCCGACAATATTGCATACACGATCCATATCCTTTCCCAGAATAAACGAGACTGCGCTCCGTTCTTGCTTCCAAAGATATGACAATTTATTAGTATTTTCTCAGCTTCTTATATCCAGTACAGCATAATACAGTTAATCACAGGACAATGCAATCTCCACCCCCCTTCACACCATGGGGGGCTTCAATCACACTCTAAAAGGCATTCAGGTAAGCTAACCATGTAGACCGGTCGGCACCGCATCTTCAATAGGGTTCAATTAACCTTGAATAATAACACAGACATCTAGTTGAATAAGTTCTCTATACAGCTTTATCACACAATGGCAAAGTCTAGTGAGAGTGGGTGCAATCCACACCTTCAGATATTTCAATAGCATTTTATACAAAGGTATGACTCACTCTGGTCTTGTAGACCTGAATTAACACCTTTCAAAAGCATGTGTGCCCAGATTGCATAGCTAACAGCTTTTGATATTTGAAGACATCCTGCAAACATGAATTATTATTAATGTCCCATCTCATGTAATATATGAATTATGATTCACTATTAGCCACCCTACACCCAAAAGGGCACAGGGTGGATTCCGACCCAAGAGTTATTGTTGCTGCTGGCACAGGAGTATCTCTCATCCTTCCAACGTCTCTGGGTGTCACGGGCCATTCTGTTACACTTATGAATAACTCTCGCTAATCTAGTAGCCAGTACCCTAGCCAAAAGCTTAACGTCCGTCATTAATAAGGAGATGGGTCTATAGGAATCAAGAGATCGCTCCTCCTTGCCGGGCTTCAACAAAAGAACGATAATCACCTCATTCATAGAGGGGGGCAAACATCCCCTCCCAAATGCGTCCGCAAAAACCTCCCGGTGATGGGGTATTAGAATGTCAGCATAACGCCTATACACCTCCACCGGCAAGCCATCCGAGCCCGGAGACTTAACAGGAGAGGAAAGCGCCAAAGCCTCCGATAGCTCGTCCACTGACAGAGGGACATTTAACTGTTCCACGTCCAAGGCCTCAAGATGCGGTATTGAACAGGAATCTAAAAATGAGGCAATGTCAGCTAGGGTGGTAGAAACTTTAGAGGAGTACACATCAGCATAGAATTTTCGGAAAGCAGATAGAATCTCTACATGTGAGGAGAGCAAGACCCCCGAGGAATCAACAATCTCAGTCAAATGCGAAGATCCCCTCTGTGATCTCCCCAGCATCGCAAGCATATGACCCGTTCCCTCACCTTCTTCAAAATACCTCTGCTGGAGAAAAAAAACTTTTATTTTCTACTTTTGTCAAAACCAAGTGTTTAGCTATATGTTGGGCCTCCTGCCAAAGTCTTTCAGTATGTTCAGAGAGGGAGTCCACAAAAGCAGACTCAGCCCTCTCAACCTCCCGAAGCACCGGTTGTTCCCAAGCCCTGGTCTCAGTCTTAATAGAATTAATAGATTTAATAAATTGGCCCCTCAGAAAGGCTTTCAGTGCATCCCAGAAAATACCAAGACTGACTAAATGCTTATTAATGCATATGTACACAGACAAGTTAGTAGAGACAGGGTCAGGGCTAGGAAAAAGCGATAACCAAAATGGGTTGAGTTTCCAACAAACCTTCTTAGTCACCCCAGTCAAAAGAATAGTAGCGCAAAAGGGAGAATGATCAGAAATCGTCCTGGTCACATACTGTGAGGAGGAAATTAAGGGGAGCATCTCATCATTACCTAAGCCCAAATCAATCCTGGAGAGGCCGCCATATGTAGCAAAATGATAGGAGTAGCATTTGGTCTGCGGATGGCGAAGTCTCCAAACATCCGTCAAGCCCAGCTCCGACAGGAGCCGAGCTAAAGGAGTCGGCACCCCTCTCACAACAGTCACTGAAGCTCTGAAAGAGCACCTGTCAACATCAGCATCCAAATAATTGTTAAAATCTCCTAACACAATAGCAGGGATACCCGGATGACGAGACAAAAAGGTAGCCAGAGTTTTGAACACTTCCGCAGAGAATATACACATTAGCAAGAGGTATATACACATTAGCAATGATGCAGACCAGACCATTCAGCAAGCATAGAAAAAATATAAACCTGCCATTAGGGTCAACCAAGAGGAATAAACATTGAAAGGAAACATCTGAACCAACATCTGAACCAATTAGCACGCTAACCCCTCTGGCATATGATGAGAAGGCAGAGTGAAACTGCGTGCCAAATACCCGGGAAGAGAACGGAGACTCCTGACCAGGTAACAAATGGGTTTCCTGCAAACACACCACAGAGGAACCCAAACGTTTAAGCACATGTAGAACCGCCAGCCGTTTCACTCTGTCTCCCAATCCTCTAACATTCCAACTGGTTATCACACATCTTTTAGCCATAACATAGCAGAAGTCATACATAGGGGACCCTGAGTACAGAGTCCCAGGAAAAAAGCAGTGAAACAAACTAAAAGAAATTCAGAGACCATAGTGTACAGTAAAAAGTTTTTCAGCAGGCAGTTCACAAATAAGTCCATACATCCTGAAAAGAAAGAAACGTTAGGTAGACTCAGGGAATTGAGACCAACTGGGCCCTATTTAAAACAAAAAAACAAACCTGTAAAAAAGAACAAAACTAAAGAAAAAATTGTCACGTCCACACAGGACTCTCAACCGGGGGGTAGAGTTCAGTAGCCGGCTTTGAAGAGCCAACAGGCAACAAACCTCGTGCTGCATTCAACACCAGAAACTGTGCCAACTCGTTCCGTGAGAACAGTCTTCCGCCTCAACAGGAGCAAAAAAATGAGCCAAGGGAAACGTCTCCAGCCTGAAGCAATCCCCGCTCAGGGGGGGAAAGGTGGTCAAAGTCAAGTGTCTTTTCGCCTCCTGGCCACATTATCACGAAGGGAGCGTTCCTCCCTATCCAGCCATTGCATAGCAATAGGTTTGTCAAAGAAGTGAACCTCATCTCTGGCAACCACACGCAGACGGGCAGGATAAAGCATAGCATATTGTATTTCCAGAGAGCGAAGCCTCCTCTTAACATCGGTGAATTGGGCACGCTGCTTTAGCACCTCCGCTGAAAAATCTGGGAATAAGGATATTTTAGAATTATCCATCACTAGAGCAGCCCCCATAGTAGGAACTTTAGATAGGATAACATCTCTGTCTTTGAAGTTAAGCATCTTGAACAAGAAGGCTCGAGGGGGGTTACCCGGGGGTAACGGTCTGGCAGGAACTCGATATGCACGTTCCACAGCAAACATAGGGGAAAATGCGTCTTTCCCAAACTTCTCAAGCAACCAGTGTTCAATAAAATTAACCGGATTCTTACCTTCCATTTTTTCAGGTATACCAATAGCCCTCACGTTATTGTGGCGAAGCCTGTTTCCTAAATCATCAAGCTTTGCAGCATGTTTAGCCACCATAAGCTGCTGAGCATGCGATTCCCTCTGCATGGGGGCCCAGTCATCCTCCAGAACACTAATGCATCCTTCAACATCAGTAGTGCGGTCCCGCAGCTTCTGCATGTCCTGGCACATGAAGGACATCTCTACCTTCATCCCTTTAATCTCCATTGTTAGGGCTGTCACTGACATGTTACAGGACGTAACCGCAGAGAGAATGTCTCTCAATGTAGGTTCAGGCCTAGCCAGGTCCGAGGACGCAGCAACTTGCGGCATAGAAGAGATAGAATGGTACTCACTGCGTCCCATGGTAGCACAGGGGCCGTCGGATCCTCCAGAGGCACTGTATCGTCCGCATCAGACTGGGAACCACTGTGATCCTCCGATCCAGCCCGGACTGGCTCCGGCATGTCTCTCGTGCTATTCAGAGAGAACAGCTTCTGCGCCGCCTCCATGTACTTAGCTTTGGCAGCCTGTGCAGCCGCGCCGCCATCATGGTCCAGGGCAGAGCGGGCCTCAGCTCCGCTTTTAGACATCTTCACTGCCGCTATCTACTACTGCACCAGCCAGGGGAGAAGAGGGAGAACACCGGGCTGCAGGTATGCCCAGCGTCGGGTCAGCAGGAGCTCACAGCAGGATAAATGAAAGGATCTTCGGCGGAGCCCACACGGAATGCGACCGGCTACATCCGCTGCCAAGCCACGCCCACCCCAGGGCTGGCTTTAATATTAAATGGAGCCTGGCCAAACATTTTCTTGGGCCCCCTCTTCCATGTAATTTCGCTCTCCACATGCTTTGAGACATACAAAAAATAGCAGCAAGACTCAAAATCAGTTTACTGAATCAGATCAGGCACCGATTGGTTGTCAGGGGTTACAGTGTATGGGAGAAAGCAAAATTACACATTTTAAAGGTTAATATGCAAGATAGTGTCATAAAAAGTGTTTGGAGACTTGGGTCCTGCCCCAGGGGACATTTATCAATGCAAAAAAAGTTTTAAAAACTGCAGTTTTTTCGGGAGCAGTGATTTTAATAATGCTTAAAGCGAAAAAATAAAAGTGAAATATTCCTTTAAATTTTGTACCTGGGGGGTGTCTATAGCATGCCCGTAAAGTAGTGCATGTTCCCTGTGCTTAGAAAAATCCCTGCACAAAATGAAATTTCTATAGGAGAATTTTTTTTTTAAAACTAATCATGGCTCTAATGTGTCGGGTCCTGACAGATAAAAGTCATTGAAAAAAACAGAATGGGTTCCCCCCTTAGTCTATTACCATGCCTTTTATATTAGTTTATTACCAGGCCTTTTGGGTCTGGTATGAATATTAAGGGGAACCCCAAACCAAAATTTAAAAACATAAAAAGCGTGGGGTCCCCCCAAATTCCATATCAGGACCTTCAGGTCTGGTATGGATATTAAGGGGAACCCTGCCCCATTTTAACTGCTTGCCGACCAGCCGCCGGCAGGTCGGCTCTGCTGGGTAAGATCAACTAGGTATACTTCATCTCGCCATTCAGACAATAGGGGCACGATCACCACCGGGCACCCACGATCGCTCGTTACAGAGCGAGAACCGGGATCTGTGTGTGTAAACAATGTACCGTTACCAATTCACATTTGTTAAAGGGGGCTTCCAGATTCCGATTAGCCCCCTGCCCGCAGACCCCCACATCCACTGGGTAAGGGTTGTGGGGATGAGGCCCTTGTCATCCTCCCCATGTTGAGGGCATGTGGCCTGGTACGGTTCAGGAGGGGGGCGCTCTCTCATCCCTCCCTGTTTTCCTGCAGCCTGCCAGGTTGCATGCTTGGGTCTGGTATGGCTTTTTGGGGGGAACCCGGACCACTAATGTAATAGGAGCATTCACAGTAACCACCAATGTAAAGAGGGATTTACACTGACCACCAATGTAAGAGGGACCTTCATTCTGGCCACTAGTGTGAATGAAAGAATTGTACACCAAGCCCCAATGTAATGAGAAGCTTGACACTGACCACCAACTGAGATATTTAGCCTGCGTTCACATTTGTGTGTGTCAGAAATAGGTGCAAAATCGCTTTCCTGACACCACAGAAACATGCTACTATTTAGCAAATACACAGAAGTGCCATTAATTGTTAATGACACCCTCAGCGGTTGAGATGTGCGTATCCACATGCACCAAAAATGTTTGTGCTCTGGCACCATGTTCTTTTGAAGAAGGGTTCCACCTCAAATTTGATTACCTTTGCAGAACAGGCTGATGTTAGGCTTAATGACTATAGTTGTAGGCAGGACTATCAAGCATGCTTTCAGCATAAATGATGGTAGATATACATGTAGCACTACCCCCGGAGGAGCTGCTGGTTTATTTTGGGTGGCATGTTACCTCTATTTCCTCGCAGTCTAGGGTATCAGATGAGAGTTAAGAAAAAGTTCAATGTCCACACTTTAGACTTTTTTCTTTGATTTATTTGCTGAACTTGTTAAAAGAATAAAATAAGTAGTTGAAAAGGTGGAAGGGTAACAGGTAATAGGTTCAGGTGCACAACTTATGTAAGGAAACAATCCTGCTTCCAGCAACACAGCTTTCGTCGCCATTCTTGCCAGAGTGGGCACCGCGCACCGGATAGGCCTCTCTCACTAGCCTAACAGCCGGGATGGCACAGGAAAATTTGGTAAAGTCTCTGCCGCAGACCTTCCCACAGATGGAGGTATGTTCGTTCCAAAATCCTCTCAACACAGGATTCAGCACCCGGATCTCTCCTGATTAGGGTTGAGCGAACTCGAACTGTAAAGTTCGGGTTCATACCGAACTTTGTTTTTTTTTGGACCCGAGTTCGGAGTTTGGCTATGTAACGGCGCGCTGCACGGCAGCCAATCACCATTTGTTTTACTTGTGTGACCTAGAAGCCATCACAGCCATGCCTACTAATGGCATGGCTGTGATTGGCCAGTGCAGCATGTGACCGAGCATGTGACCCAGCCTCTATGGGCCAGATTCAGGTAGAGTTAGGCTGGAGTATCAGTGATACTCCAGCCTAACTGTCACTTTAAGCCAGCGTTTCTGTTTTCTGTAACCAGAAAACAAGAAACGCCGGGTTGGAGTTCCGATGCGATCGGCGCAATTGAATTTCGCCATCGCATCGCAACTTTAATTTAAAAATGGCGCCGGGGGCTTTCCTGCTGATTTACGATGAAAAAATATGTTAATCAGCAGGAATCGGCAATTCACGATCGTATTCGGGCGCAATGCAGTGACTTTCCGACGTTTCCGTAAGCGTAAAGATAAAGCAGCCCCCTAGTGGAGTATCCTATGTTAAGTATAGCCGTCGTCATCGCGTCGAAAAAAAAAAAAAATTGCGTCGCTTGCGTAAAACGTCCATGAATGGGGATTTGACGTCATTGACGTTCACTGACAGAATTTGGAGCATGCGCACTGGGATGCATTGACAGTCGACGCATGCGCAGTACGTTCACCACGGGATCGCGCTTAGTTTAAATAATACACTCCCCGTACCCGCCCAATTTGAATTCCGCCGGCTCATTTGCGATACGCTGCCGCAACTTTAGGAGCAAGTGCTTCATGAATAACAGCACTTGCTCCTAAAATTTCGCCAGCGTAACGTAAATGAGAAACGTTACTCCAGAGCAAAGATACTCCAGAGCAAAGATGCTCCAATCTACCTGAATCTGGCCCTATATAAGCTAGAGGCACACAGCACAGCTCATCACTCTGCTTTAGCCAGGGTAAGGAAAGGTCCTCCTCCTCCTCCTCCTCCTTCTTCTCCTCCTTCTCCTCCTCCTCCTCCTTCTCCTCCTTCTCCTCCTTCTCCTCCTTCTTCTTCTTCTTCCTCCTCCTCCTCCTCCTCCATAGCATTAGCTACTGTAGGGAAAGGTTCCTGATGTTCTTATAGGGGAGTGCCCCATCATTGGTATCAGTGGGAGGAATAGTGTCCCTTCATTGGTATCATTGGGAGGAATAGTGTCCCATCATTTGTGTCAGTGGAAGAAATCGTGCCCCATCATTGGTATCATTGGGAGGAATAGTGTCCCATCATTTGTGTCAGTGGGAGAAATCGTGCCCCATCATTGGTATCATTGGGAGAAATAGTGTCCCATCATTTGTGCCAGTGGGAGAAATAGTGCCCCATCATTGGTATCAGTGGGAGGAATAGTGTCCCGTCATTTGTGTCAGTGGGGGAAATAGTGCCCCATCATTGGTATCAGTGGGAGGAATAGTGTCCCATCATTGGTATCATTGGGAGGAATAGTGTCCCATCATTTGTGTCAGTGGGAGAAATAGTGCCGCATCATTGGTATCAGTGGGAGGAATAGTGTCCCATCATTGGAGAAGGTTCCTGCTTGTCAA
This sequence comes from Rana kukunoris, assembly GCA_029574335.1. Classification (NCBI taxonomy): domain Eukaryota; kingdom Metazoa; phylum Chordata; class Amphibia; order Anura; family Ranidae; genus Rana; species Rana kukunoris. Next base: position 158,296,986 of record CM056049.1, read on the forward strand.
GATTTTTTTTATTTCGGTTATTTTACGAACACTTTCGCTAGTACATTTGGATATTGCGCCGCGTAACTTGTGATGCTGCTTACCGTCATTTTGCTGCCCGTACCCACCAAACTAGATGCGCCCAATAACGGGTCATTTGCGACCGGCGGAACGTTCCGACGCCAGAGTATCGTCAGCGCGTATTTTCGCTGGGCGCATCAGTCGCGCCCATTGATTTCCCCTGCAAATATGCAAATGAGGTATTTTTCCCAATTCACGAACGGATTAGCACCATACGCTGGCTACATGCGCCGCGCGTATCTGGTCCGTCCGGCGCAAAGTTATTTCTACAAAAGGCTGCTTTATCTTTACTCCAGACGGTCACAGGTCAGCAGGAGAGCAGCTACAGCAGCGTTACCGACGAAACTAGCAAGCTGAACAACAACACTTGCAAGGACAACACCTCTGTGTGCCAACATGCCAGGGGCACTCGTGGTCCTAAGACTAGTACTGGGTCCCTCGCTACGGAGGAGGCGGGCACGTGAGAGGATATACCGCACTCGTATGAACCTCTTTGGCATGGGGGATGAGGAGGTGTATCGCCTCTTCAGATTCAGCCCTGATGTAATACTTGAACTAACCACAACCCTGCAGGATGACATCACCAGCAAGACATACCGCTCACAAGCAGTGCAGCCACTGGTGAAGGTCCTGGCAACACTTCATTTCCTTGCCAGTGGATCATTCCAGCGTACAAGTGGAGTGGTGGCTGGGATGTCACAGTCCTCCATAAGCAGATGTGTGCACCAGGTTGTCCCCGCAATCCTCAGACGCATGTCCAACCAGTTCATCAGACCCACCACTGAGGACGTGCGGCTGAAGGCAATGACAGATTTCTACAGCATTGCCAGATTCCCACGCACCATCGGGGCCATTGATTGCACACATGTGGCCCTACAGCCCCCCAGTGCCACAGAGCACATATACCGCAATCGGAAGCATTGGCATTCCATCAACGTACAGGTGATAGCTGATGCCCAACGCCTCATATGGCACGTCCGTGCCAAACACCCCGGGTCCAGCCATGACAGCTTCATATACCGTCAGAGCCCCATCCCAGCAGAATTCGAACAGAACATGTATGGGGACAGCTGGCTGGTTGGTGAGTGACAAGGGAGTCAGGCATGACTATCCCCTCCCGTGATGCACAACAGAAGTCGCACATGCATGACTAACATTCTCCTGTCTTTTTACCTTACAGGTGACTCTGCATATGCACTGGGACCCCATCTAATGACTCCTTTCCGGAACCCCCAAACCAGAGGAGAGAGAAAATACAATGAAGCACACATCAAAACCCGTGCAGTGGTGGAGCAAACATTCGGGCTCCTGAAGTCCCGTTTCCGCTGCCTGGATAAGTCTGGGGGGACCCTATTGTATTCCCCTACCTTCGTGTGTCAGATCATCGCTGCATGTTGTATTCTGCACAACTTTGCTATGAGAAAAGGCCTGCAGATTGACATACGTGATGACCTGACCCCCGACCCACACAGTCCCCACCTGCCAGAGGACACCCAGTCTGCTGATGGAAGAGCAGTCAGGAGGGTCCTCGCCGTAGGCATCTTTGGACACTAAACCAAAACATTAATAACACAGACAATGCACGCGTGTACACCACTGATGTCCCTAGATCACACACACCACATGCACATCGCATTGGATTAGCCCAAGTCCAGCATGTAGGAGTTGGGAGCAGTAACGCCAGCGTCAAGGCCCCAATGATGTCACTGTCCATTCACACACCTTTCACACGTGATTCATTCAGCCGTGGGGTTCACTTCACCACCACGGCCGAGGGTGACACCCCTTACTTTCAGGAGTGCCACCCTCTCACATTCACACACCATTCACACTGCAACGTGTGCAGTATCAAAAAAAAAAAAAATATCTCATAACCTGAGAACCCAAAAAAAAAAAAACTCATGTCCTGAGTATAAACAATAATAATAAAAAATAAACAAAAACTCATGTCCTGAGTATAAACAAAAATATATAACAACCAAAAATAAAAAAAACCCTCATCTGGGATGACGGGGGCTCCTCCTTGGGGGCACTCTCGGGCTCCTCATCTGCCTGGAGGGAGTGGGTGGTGGGGGGGGGGGGGGGGCATCAGGAGGAGGCTGATCCCCGGGTGGGCCACTCCTGGGAGCTGTTGGCTGCATGCCCTCCAATGCCACAGCGATACGGCTCAGATACAAATTTGTTTGGGCCTGCATCCTCAACTGGCGGGTGATATTGTGCGCGCTGGTCACGTTGCCGCTGCCTCCCCTCTTCCCGAATGGCAGCAGTGTTGTCTCGAACAGCTGCTGTCAAGTGCCGGATATCAGCCTGCACCTCCCCCAGGCTGGTCACAACGCCCTGCACGCGACTGGGCAGCTGTGACAGAGAGCCCAGGCTGTCTGCGACCCTGTCCAGGTGGCCAGCCATCTCCCCCATTTGCTGGGTCTGTTTGGCATGGTCCAACAGCACCTGGTCCTCGACCAAATCACACACCCCCCTGGTCTTCCGGGTGGCCTTCCTGGGGGCAGAGGAAGGTTGTCTCCGTGGGGATGGAGTCGCCCTTGAGGGGCTACCTAGGATGGGGGAGGGGATCACAGAGGGCCCTGCAGAGGAGGAGGACTCCTCCAACATTAAAATAAACTCCTGTTCAGGGACAGGCTCCTCCACAACCACCTCTGCTGAAGTGGTGTGGGCACTCTCCTCCTCCACCTCGGTGTCTCCAGCACCCAGGGCCTCGTCTTCAGCATCCCGTTGGGGGGTTGGGGTGGACTGGCCGGCACGAGATGGCCCAGCACCGTCATCTGTGGATGACACAAAGCAGACACATGTTGGTGGTCCCACACACTTGGCACATGTACCCACCCCCCCCCCCACATGCAACACACCAAAAAGGGGGTAAAAATCACTTACCTGTCCTGGAGCCTTCCTCTACGGAGTCATAGCCAGGGACCCCCTCCAACTGCTCCCTGTCCAGGCAGCGGGCGACCACCTCCTCCTCCGCGGTCAGGGTGACAGGACATGGGGGACCACCACCTGTGCCCCTCTCATGGCTCCTAATGGTGGACACCTTGCCCCTCACCTTGCGCCGCAGGTCATTTATTTTTTTTTTGAATGTCTGAAGCACTCCGGGTGGAGTACCCCAGCACATTGACCCTGGCAGCAATGGTGGCCAGGATACCCTGCTTCCTTTCCCGGCTGGTGTTCCTGCTTTTTTTCCCATGGAGAAAATCATTAAATGCCTCCATAGCCGATATTATCACTGTGACCTCCTGGGCATTATAATTTAGGTTCCTCCTCTCTTTGGGGGTAGCGGGAGCAGCCATTACAGGGCAAAAGTATCTTCCCTGGGGGTGGGGGGAAATGGAACTACTTTTGCGCCGGAATGGCGTTTCCGCCAGCGCTTTTAAGCGCCCAGCGGAACGCATTGCGCTGACGTTTCCCAGGAAGTGGTGCCGACGGAAGTTGTGAGCATGCGCACAAGGGGGGCGAGTGGAGCCGCACTCACTGCGCATGCTCCGTGGATGATGCGCTGAACGTAAGCCTCTGCGCTGGGCTCCGCCCATCATTTACATATGATCACACCCACTTCCACTTGCGTCAGGTTACGCCAGCGCATTATCGTTACTCTGGCGCAAGTTTACGCGCAACTGCTATGTGAATTACATGACTTGCGCTGAAAGGGTCTTCAGAGTAACGTAAATGAGAAGCGTTACTCCAGAGGAAAGATACTCTCATCTACCTGAATCTGGCCCTTCATGTTATTTTAAGTTATGTCCCTACCCACATTTATTTTCAGAGTACTTGCCATGCTCTTACCGACATTTTGCTGCCATTTGCAGCCCTATAGCCCTTTCCCTTAGTCTTTTAGAGACATTTTGACATCTTGACATCTAATGCATAAGTGCATCCACGGAAACGCCACCAAATATCTATGTGAAAAAATAAAAACACACAACCCCAATCGGATTCTGCGATCCACCAATCAAAACCTTGTCCAGATACCCAAAGCCAAATACAAAGGGAGATCTAAGGTTTGCTGTCCAGGGACCTCGACTATGGAACGCGCTGCCAACCACCACCCGACTAGAGTTGGACCACCTGGCCTTTAGGAGAGAGATTAAAACCTTTCTCTTCTGAGATCACACGATCCGACTCAAAGTACGGATCCAGCGCCCAGAGGCGATTCAGTTTGCATGTGTTGCGCTATATAAGTTTCTCACTCACTCACTCACTCATTTTAGTAGTCAAAAGTCCGGGTCCCTATTGACTTCAATGGGGTTCGGGGTCAAGTTCGGGTCCCGAACCCAGACTTTTTTCCGAAGTTTGGCTGAACCCATCGAACCCGTCGAACCCGAACATCCAGGTGTCCGCTCAACTCTACTCTTGATTAACTTCTTGTAAACCTAGAACTGACAGGCGACCATCATTCAGCCTTTCAGTAATGGTGTGTCCTTCGATGAAGTTCAAGGCCTCTCCTGAGATACCAGCCTCATGCTCGGTGCTCTCCAAGATAGGTTCTTCATTGAGTGGCTTCCTCCCTCCAGGACGAACATCACAGGATCACTCTGCAAACGTAGACCCAGTCGGGCTACCGGGTCTACTTAGTAGATCACAACCCCGGACCAACGTGTTCCCAGAGCCAGGAACACGTGAACATGCACCCCCGGCCAGGAGGGCCACTCAGGGTGGGTGGTGGGATGACAGACCAGCGATCAACGACCCCGGTCCAGGGGTACTCCTCCCCAGCATACACAGTGGGACGACCAACCCCCACTGATTGGCTGCAGAGGGGGAACACCCAAAACACTTCTACCTGACTGCTGTCACCCTCGGCCTGGGGTGGTAACGGCACCCCAGACAACAATAGTGGTCACTCACAGTACAGCCATGGCTGGAACAGAGGCCCAAAATTTGGAAAAATCATACGGTCTGAGTCAACTAACTCTGAGGCCTCGTACACACGATCGGACATATCCGATGAAAACGGTCCGCGGACCATTTCCATCGGATATGTCCGATCGGGAGTTTGATCCGATGGCGTGTACACACCATCGGATCAAATTCCCCGCCGCCGGACGGCGCGGTGACGTGGCGGTGACGTTGACGCTGCCGCGTCACCACCACGTCACCGCACCAGGAAGTAAAACACTTCCGCGCATGCGCCGAATCCATTCGGCGGCGGCGCGGCGGCGGTGGGGGACGACATGTCTGCTGGTAAGTGTACTAACCAGCAGACATGTCGGGCGGACAGATTCCACCGGATAGATTTCAAAGCATGCTTTGAAATCTGTCGGGTGGAGAAATCTGTCCGCTAGCCCATACACACGAGCGGAGATGTCTGCTGAAACGGTCCATCGGACCGTTTTCAGCGGACATATCCCCTCGTGTGTACGCCGCCTCAGACTACCCTGTAAATTTAAAACAGCGCTGGCTAAACAGTATCAGGGTGCTACATACATATGAATGCTGTGGGCCATGACTATTTATATATTAATGCTGTTGCTATTTACATAGCAATGCAGGTTATTTAAGTATAAACACAGGGGCCGGGATTCAGAAAGGATGGGGTAATTTTAGGCGGGCGTAACGCATCTCATATGCGCTACTCCGCTGTAACTTAGAGAGGTGAGTACCGTATTCAGAAACAACTTGCGCCCTAAGTTACGGCGACGTATCGTAAATGGGCCGGCGTAAGCCCGCGTATTTCAAAGTAGGCAGGTAGGGGGCGTGTTGTATGATAATGAAGCGTGACCCAATGTAGATGCATGGCCGAACGAATGGCGCATGTGCCGTCCGTGGACGTAACCCAGTGCACATGCTCAGAATCAAGTCGGAAAGAATGCCTAAGATACGCTGAACACTGCCTACGATCTGAACGTAACTTACGCACAGCCCTATTCGCGTACGACTTACGCAAACTACGTAAACAACGTAAAATTAGACGGCTGTTCCGACGTCCATAATTAACATTGGCTGCGCCTCATATAGCAGGGGTAACTTTACACAGGTCGTACGCCTTACGTAAACGACGTATATCAATGCACCGGGCGCAAGTACACTTGTGAATCGGCGTATCTAGCTCATTTGCATATTCAACACGTAAATCTAAGGAAGCGCCCCTAGCTGCCAGCGTAAATATGCACCCAAGATACGACAGCGTAAGAGACTTAGGCTGGTCGTATCTTCGAAACATTCAGGCGTAACTGCCTTTCTGAATCGCCATAAAGATGCGACGGCACAGAATTGAAATTTGAAAGCTTTCTGAATCCCGGCCAGGGTCTGCAGGTCATTCATCTGTACATGGTAATTAGTGTTGCTCACGAATATTCGCATTGCGAATATTCGCTACGAATATTGCATATTCGAGTATTCGCGAATAACTCGAATATTGCGGCGAATATTCGCTATGGCGAATATTCGTATTTTTTCAAATTTATTTTTAAAACAGATCACATCCTAGTGATCTCCATCGACGTCTAAAAACATTGCTGGTATGATTAGAGAGAGACCCTGGGCCGAGTAGCTGTTGCGATTCTTTTATGTTGCCGAAAATTCGCATTGCAAATTTTCGGCAACATAAAAGAATCGCATCAGCTACTCGGCCCTTCTTTTGCATCAGAGCCAATCAGAATAACTCGAATATTCGACAAACGGAATATTGCGCGATTATCTTCTCCGCCCTTCTTTTGCATCAGAGCCAATCAGAATAACTTGAATATTCGGCAAAAGGAATATTGCGCGATATTCCTTTTGCCGAATATTCAAGTTATTCTGATTGGCCCTGATGCGCCCTTCTTTTGCATCAGAGCCAATCAGAATAACTCAAATATTCGGCAAACGGAATATTGCGCGATTATCTTCTCCGCCCCTCTTTTGCATCAGAGCCAATCAGAATAACTCGAATATTCGGCAAAACGAATATTGCGCGATATTCCTTTTGCCGAATATTCAAGTTATTCTGATTGGCTCTGTTGCAAAAGAAGGGCGGAGAAGATAATCGCGCAATAGGAATATTGCGCGATTATCTTCTCCGCCCTTCTTTTGCCCCCGTATTCTCCTTTCTTTTAAGTAGAGTTAGTGTAGAGTTAGTGTTTAGTGCATATTAGTTTAGTAATACAGGAAATGATCTCCGTTTATGAGAATTTTCGCAACATTTTTTGTGGATAAAATATGACGAATATTCGATATTAGCGAATATTCGCGAATATTCTTCTATATATTCGCGCAATATCGCGAAATCGAATATGGCGTATTTCGCTCAACACTAATGGTAATAGGGCAGAGCTGGGCAGCGGCAACAGAACAATGAGATATCGGGACACAGCAGGGGACTAAAACTTAAAGCGATAAGGTATAAGGGAATTTAAACTGGGATAGTTGGCAAGTATAAGACAGCTGCTCTTGGCCCCACAACAATGATGGGGCCCAGGGGCCCTGCCTTAAAAACATCCCTGCACACCCCTCAGACCTTTGATTGGGTACAATTATATATGAAACATTCATTCACGGGCCATGAAAAGCTCAGTGGTCTTATTTTTTTATTTTTATTTTTAACCACTTCAGACTCGCTACAGTTACATGCTACAGTTTCGCATCATTTGTGTTTTATTTTTTCCCCTTTTTATTTTTCCTTTTCTTCCCCCTTTTTATATATTATCAGAAAATTCTGGTCATATATACTCCAATGCAATTCCACAGTGTAAAAATATCAAATAAATGACCATATACGAACATTTAAGAAAAATCCCTGTTTTAACCCTCATCCTTATTTCCCCACATAGTTCCTTTTGGTCTTTTGTTCCATAAGTTCTTTAAAGTGGTATTAAACCCAAACACAAACGTTTAATGTATTGCAGTTTACTGCATCTGCACTTTTTTTTAGCATTTTTTTCCTTTGTTTTTTGCCTGTTGATCCATCCAGTAATTCTGTTTTTCAACTTCCTTTAAAGGGTTCACCTTTATAGAGAAACGTGTAAGGTGAACTTACACTGGTCCCCCTTCCCATCCCCCTGCTCTGGCGATCACCCGATCTGACACATCGGGTTGTTAATTTACCGGTCCGGGGATTAGAAATCCCCTTGGCTTAATTTCCTAAATGTACCTCATAAAGGTACGTATAGAAGTCATTCTAATTGGTCGGTGTTGTCACATTGGCGACACCGACCAATCAGAACCCTTTTGGCCCGTCATGCCAGCGCTGGAGAAGAGGATAGGGATTTCAAATCCCCGGACCAGTAAAACAACTATCTGATGTATTAGAACGAGTGATCGCTAAACTCCAGGTCAGTGGGGCTGGATGTGATGGGGAGGGGGTCCAGTGTAAATTCACCTTACAGATTTTCTGTAAAGGTAAACTTACACTTTAACAAACTAAGCTGTCCAGCAGAAATTACAGTCAGGCGGCGTACACACGACCGAGGTTCTCGCTAGAAACCAGCGAGAACCTCGCTGGAAGCTGCATTCCAGCGAGAACCTCGGCCGTGTGTACGCTCTCGGCGAGCATCCCGTCGGGAACGCCGTCAAGCAGAAATAGAGAGCATGTTCTCTATTTGCTCGACGGCCCGCCTGGATGAATGGCTGGTTGCCATTCCCGACGGGCGGGTCGCCGAATCTGACGGCCGGCAGAGAACCTCGACGGGCGAAACGATGTGTTCTGCCCGTCGAGGTTCTCTGCCGTGTGTACGCGGCTTTAGAGTGTTGAGATAAACCATTTAACAATAGCAAGGATGCTCCTACTAATGACACTCTTTAAAGCACCAGGGAATCATTGTGCTTTGTAGGGTCCCACTGATGTCAGGTTCTCTTTAAAGCAGATGAGGGTGCTATTGATATATTCAAGCCAAACAAAAAAATAAAATAAAATAAAACAATCAAACAAAATCTGGAATTCCAGAATATAGTATCATTGATTCTCTCCATTAAAATCATATTGTTCTATAACCCTATATACAGCATAAAGGCATCTCCCAACCATGGCATTCAAAAAAGTAGTGTATTTCTCATGTTGCTCCCAAAGTTGCATTAAAGGAGCTTAGCTACCTGGGTCTTTTTCGATGGTACAGGCTGCCGACATCTCGCACTCGCTGGAATAGTAAAAGCACATTCCAGCGAGTGCGTCATAGAAGCGACGGGGATCCGACGCGGATTCCCGCCAATTCTACACGTGGGCGGAGTTTGTTATGAATCCTGAGAAGGAAGTCCCCGCCGGATTTTAAATAAAAATACGGCATGGGTTCCCCCCTCAGGAGCATAACGGGCCCTTAGGTCTGGTATGGGTTGTAAGGAGACCCCCCCTACGCCAAAACGGCGTGGGGGTCCCCCCACAATCCATACCAGACCCGTATCCAAAGCACGCCGGCCGGCCGGTCAGGAAGGGAGTGGGGGTGAGCGAGCGCCCCCCCCCCTCCTGAGCAGTACCGGGCAGCATGCCCTCAACATGGGGGGGTCAGGTGCTCTTGGGCACTGCGGCCCCCCACCTGAGAGCACCCTGTCCCCATGTTGATGAGGACAGGGCCCCTTCCCGACAACCCTGCCCGTTGGTTGTCGGGGTATGCGGGCGGGAGGCTTATCGGAATCTGGAAGCCCCCTTTAATAAGGGGGCCCCCAGATACCGGCCCCCCACCCTAAGTGAATGAGTATGGGGTACATTGTACCCCTACCCATTCACCTGGAGGCAAAGTGTAAACACAAATAAACCACACGGGGTATTGAAATATTTTATTAGTTGGCCGCCGGGGGGGGGGTGTATGATCGCTTTTATAAAAGCGCCCCCCTCCGGCGGGCTTCTGCGGGGGGGTGGGTGCCGCTGTTCTTTGCCGCCGTCTGGTTCTCTTCCGCCGCTGGGGGGGCGCTTTGATAAAAGCGCCCACCACCCGGCGGGCTTCCTTCGACATCTTCGGCGGCGGGGGGGTCTTCTCCCACTCTCCGGGGTCTTCTCCCGCTCTCCGGGGGTCTTCTCCGGCTCTCCAGGGGTCTTCTCCGCTCTCCGGGGGTCTTCTCTGCTCTCCGGTGTCTTCTTCTTCTTCAGGACTCGCAGCCGCTATCTTCGTGTGTTAGCTCAATTACTAGCGGCGGCAAATCCCCGGTAGGTAGCACGTGGTACCTACCGGAGCATGATGGGACTGCGACGTCACAAGACAGGCCTATATAACTCGCTCCGAGCCGCGCGCCCGCCATAAAAGCGGAAGGAAATGTCGCGTCAACATCTGGAGAAGAGAAGAAGAAGAAGACGTCACAGAAGAGGGGACTCGCCGCCGCTAGTAATTGAGCTAACACACGAAGATAGCGGCAGTGAGTCCTGAAGAAGAAGAAGACACCGGAGAGCCGAGAAGACCCCCGGAGAGCGGAGAAGACCCCCGGAGAGCCGGAGAAGACCCCCGGAGAGCGGGAGAAGACCCCAGAGAGTGGGAGAAGACCCCCCCGCCGCCGAAGATGTCGAAGGAAGCCCGCCAGGTGGTGGGAGTTTTTATCAAAGCGCCCCCCCGGCAGCGGAAGAGAACCAGACGGCGGCGAAGAACAGCGGCACCCACCCCCCGCAGAAGCCCGGCGGAAGGGGGTGCTTAAATAAAAGCGATCATACACACCCCCCCCCCGCGGCCAACTAATAAAATATTTCAATACCCTGTGTGGTTTATTTGTGTTTACACTTTGCCTCCAGGTGAATGGGTAATGGTACAATGTACCCCATACTCATTCACTTAGGGTGGGGGGCCGGTATCTGGGGGCCCCCTTATTAAAGGGGCTTCCAGATTCCGATAAGCCTCCCGCCCGCATACCCCGACAACCAACGGCCAGGGTTGTCGGGAAGGGGCCCTGTCCTCATCAACATGGGGACAGGGTGCTCTGGGGTGGGGGGCCGCAGTGCGCCCCCTGCCCCAGAGCACCTGACCCCCCCATGTTGAGGGCATGCTCCCCGGTACGGCTCAGGAGGGGGGGGGTGCGCCCATTTTTTCGGCGTAGGGGGGATCTCCTTACAACCCATACCAGACTTAAAGGCCCGTTATGCTCCTGAGGGGGGAACCCATGCTGGATTTTTATTTAAAATCCGGCGGGGACTTCCTTCTCAGGATTCATAACAAACTCCGCCCACGTGTAGAATTGGCGGGAATCCGCGTTGGATTCCCGTCGCTTCTATGACGGCTTTGTCTCCATCGCGGCAAGCCAGCTCGGCACTGGCTCCCGCGATGAGGCTCGCAAGTGCTCAATCTCGCCGAGAAAGGGAGCGAGATTGACACAATATCCCAGTCACCTACTGTATAAAGACTTGCACCCCCCCATAGATTTTTTTTGGGGTTTAAAGTGGTTGTAAAGATGAGGAGGACAAAGGAGAGACAGGAGAGCTGCGGATGATGGAGGCATGTAAACTAACTACAGTGTCAGGGCTCAGCAGCCATGATATACCGTGGCCAGTTTATGCTTTAAGTTCTGGTCCTGCAGCCTTTACGCAAGACTTGACAAATCCCCCACAAACTGAACCCAGGCAGGTTCAGTCACTCCTATGGCTGCATTCATTTTTAGTTGTTCAGATTAAAAACATTTTCAGCAAGTACAGAACATACTTGCTAATATTGCCACAAATGTGCACTTCCTGTGTGCTAGACAGAAAGCAAAAACAATGTTATTTTATATAAATTTCTAATTCCATAACCCCCATGTAATGGAGATGAATAAAAGCAGACATATTTGAAGACCAACCCGATGAAGCCCATGGATCTTTTCATTTACACAGTGGAGGAGTGAGTGTAGCCACCCAGGGACAATTAGTATGTTATTTACACAATAAAAGTATACAAGAAGTACTAATCACTGGCCCTCTACTAGTAGTACAACCCTGCGCTTAGGATAAACCCTCCAACGTCTCAGCACCTCAAAATCTATTCAGATAGAGTACAATGTAAACATATAAAAGCAGCTGCTTAAAATATAAAAGTCACTTGATAAAAGCAGAAAAATAAAACCAGCTCGCACAGAGCTTATAAATAGTCCTGCAGCAGCGCTGCAAACTCCTGGTTTGAAAGGAAAGCTGTGTGAGATGACTGGATCAAAAGTATCAATAGTATGTGCTCCAATCACCAAATGGACATTCACCACGTGGGGGGATATAGGGTCCCGTTCGGGGGAAACACTCACCAGACGGTTTCTTTATAACAGCATTTCGGTATATATCGCCTCACGTGTCACCCTTCAGGTGGTTAGGATATCGGACCACTTTCCCTTCTGATCACCGTTTGGATATTCACTCTCCAAGTATTTAGATCCACAGGTATAAAAGGGAAGGAAACATCCACATAGTGCAATATTGTTTCAAAAGTTTTATTGTCACCCCCAAAGCTCATAAAAACACTAGTCCCCCTTGCATAACATACGTACCAGATGGAATCAATAGTCAGGCAATGTATAATAAATCAGATGTTTGATAACTCTCACGGTTTGATCTGGACCCCTGAAGAACGCCTTGGAGACTTTCCTGTAGCTATTTACTTCCTGGTTCCTCTCTCCCCATGTCTCAGGTATTCAACGCTCATGTGGGAATTCTTGCTGCCCCCCACTACCCACAGTTCTTCTATTTACACAATAACCAGGTGAAAACAAAGATGAAAAAAACATTAAAAGCAAAAATGAATGCAGCCACCCCATCTAAGGTCAGCTGTAATATATTACATTTTGGGTTTACACATGCTTTAGGGGTTAAAGAGTAGATGCTTCAATTTTTGAGTATCTTAAATCTCACCCAAATCAGGTCCAGAAAATGCTTCGGTCAGAAATAATTCAAACAAAGAAAATCCCATGAATTGTCCGAAATCATATCAGAAACAGAGGTTGCATACATTGAGGGAATCCCTGCTTGTTAAAAGTAAGATAAAGGTTTTAGACATCTTTATAACTAGAATGTTTCTTTAAACTCCACTAAAGTTAATGGATTATATTCCAGCTGACCTGAATTTATAAATGTAATATCTCTGTAACATGGGAAAGTACATTTTTCATGACCAGCTCTCAGAATCTCCCTCTGTTATAACAATAGCTTAGCAACAGTAGTAATGAATGCTTCTGTAACAGGAAACCTAACAACAGTAGTACTATGAAAATGCCCCTGGAATTTCAGAAATTCACTTTAACTATCTCTTTAAAACAAAGCCTATTAACATAATGCCTGTAACAAGGGTTTTGTTCTAAAGCTTATATATATATATATATTTATAAGTACATATATGCATTCCAGCTCCAACAATGTGTTCTTCCCAGTTATGAAGTTACAGCACCTTGATTTACTAGCATCATAGTGGGCGCCAGTAAGTGCCCTTTGTATTGATACAGCAAAAGAAGCATTAACTATATATTTTAATTCCCAAACCTCCTACCCAATGTTTCACTGACAACAGCGTGTTGACTAGTTATGTGATTATGTGCATACACCTCAATCATTGTAGTAGTATGGACATATACATATCTAGATCTGAGAGATCTTGTACAAAAGAGATAGTTCTATCCGCAATACACCTTTATTGATAGGGTTACATAATATATACAAATTACACACTTGACAGGTCCCCTGGTTTACATGGTATTTACAAATTACCCACAACATCCATATTTACAATACAATATAAGATACAAGTATACAGTTAGATTACCTGTTAACTTCAGGTCAGCCCATGGTGGCTGCTGTCTGGTCCCATTCCAAAAGAAAATAAAGACCTTATCTTGCTCACAAATCAATATATATCCCCCTCCTTTCTGTACCGTGGCTAATATAATTCTCCCTAATTGGTCAATGCACCTAGTAAATGTATATTGGGCACAGCCTGATTGGATGAGTCACAGAAGGCTTTTGTTTATGGCCCATGTGAGATGTAATCAGGTAAAACAAAAGGTCACCCTTTGAAGTTGTAGCTAATTACCGTAAGACTAGCACAGCACTCAATACTTTAAATATATTTCCTTGTAACTGAAATGTATATCTAATTGTAATTTTATTTACAGCTGTTAATGGAGATTTCACATAAGCCCATAAGGCAACAAGCGTATACTTTGTACTGCTATATTGACCATTGTACCTCTATCTCTTGTAGGTTTTGTAAATAGACCAGCGACTGATAATATTTGGATTTACTTCTAGAAGACATGTTCTACTCCCCACGGATGAAATAAAGGACCATGCCAGTACACAAACCTGAGAAGGTGAGTACTAGGATTATTTATATGGCTGTTGGCCAAACCAAGCTCTCATATCATTCTAGCTTAGTGTGCTTGCAATAGGGGGCCGGTGTGCAGGTCTGAGTGCCCAGATAAAGTACTTAAGAGTTCAATTAAAATCAAGAACACTAGAGAATGTAGACAATAATGAAAAACAATAATAAACAAGACAGAGAAAGGAAAAGGAAAGTAACAATGAGAGTCTGACAATGGAAACAGTATGAGAAGATGATACAGGAATATGAATTTATTGATGTCTGCCATGGTAGGAATACGAATGATGAAGAATAAAGGCTCAATTTCAATTCCCTTTGTATTAAAATGCTATTTATTATCAACAAATGTATCACTTGTCTTGTTCTATTCCTTTTAAACAAAAGGGTCAGAGCCTTTGAAGAAAATGTATTAACAATTGTATATAACTCCAAATCATCAGATAATACTTAAATTGAACTCTCAGTGAGCACCTGGTCAATAATACTGTATGTGATGGTAAAATATATCACGGTATGGTATAAATACAATTGTATTGTATACATTTTTTATTAATAATATGAATTATTATTGTAAAAATATAATTATCACATTAGATTCTACCTAGAACTATGGTCTAATCCCTTTGCAATCATGTAGCAGATCACAATTAGAACAGACAATGCAATATTCACTCAAGAAAGTGATAACCATGCATCCAAACCAGAATGTTTTGATTCCTAAAGAAATCCCTACAGACTAACACAATGGCCTTAAAGTCAATATTTTCAAAACTAACATTGTAGTCAACTGTACAGGTGAACATACTAATACTTGTAAAAGAATATGTTCTAACATAATATATTAATGTCCATGATCCTTTTTTTATTTCATTAACAGCAAATTTTTCAGAACAAGCTTTTTGGAGAGTATGCCCTTCTCTTAAGTTCTGTCAAGGTCAGGAGTCTGGCTCAGAGACCACTAGTTAAAGCAGTAGAGAGGCCCCACCAACCAGATGGATAAATACAAAAGCAGGTCACCCTGAAGGATGACATGGGCTCACCTGAGGCGCAGAATATAAGCATTCACCAGTTTTCAACAGAGCTCCTGGTGGTAGAGATGGGTTTTTCTTTGTTATTAACAGGTTGCCATGCCACCATGTGGTGAGGTATCAAGTGGTTGCAGGTTTGGAACAAGCAGAAGCATAGTTAAGGAATACGATCTATAACAAGTAGTAGCAAAAATACGAACAACAGCACAAGTGACAAGATTGAGATATTGACTGGAGAAAGCACAATAATCTGGCAAACAAGAAGTGCAAAGGCATGGCTAAAATAGGAAGTTCATGGAAGGAGTAAAGGGTTCAAGATTCAAAAGAAACAAGATTAAAGTCAAAATTGTTTAAGAAATTGTCCAGGCTGCTCTCCAGTATTCGAGATGACCCAGCAAGAAGAGACACAACAGAGGATGCAGGTTCAGACCTGTGTCCTGACATCTTAACAGTAATAGCCAGGCCTCTGAAAGCTTATCCTGAATAGTTAGCGCAAATGAAAAAAAGATCACAGACAGTACTTAACTGCTTTCTGGCAAGTGCCCTATATTGGCTACAATCACTTTAAGCATGAGATATTGAGAAACTGCATTCTGTAGTTAAAAGCATAATATTTCAGGTAGTAGTCTGGCTAAAAAGAACTAATTTGCAAACAATTTGCAGAATGTATATGACTTTCAATAATTCATGTAAATTAGAGTCCAATCCTACCCTCTTCCCTAGATGTGACAATGACATTTGCAAAAAGTGTTGATGTCAGTACCCTTCCCTTCATCATTGTACTGTGAGAGCAGGGCACCAAGGTCTTGCTCCCAGGGGTAGGACCGTGCTCACAGGGAGTGGGAAAGGGTAATGTTGCTGCACCTCTTTTTTTTAATTAATACTTTAGCCCCGGAAGGTTGTACCCCCTTCATGACCAGGCCATTTTTTGCGATACGGCACTGCTTTACTTTAACTGCGATGCTGTACCCAAAATAAATTGATGTCCTTTTTTCCCCACAAATAGAGCTTTGTTTTGGTGGTATTTGATCACATCTGCATTTTTTGTTTTTTGCGCTACAAACAAAAAAAGACCATCAATTTTGAAAAAAATATATACTTTTCACTTTATGCTAGAAAACATAGCCAATAAAAAAAACTAATTTCTTCATCAATTTATGACACATATTTTTGGTTAAAAAAATCCCAATAAGCGTATATTGATTGGTTTGTGTAAAAGTTATAACGTCTATAAATTATGGGATAGATTTATGTTTATTTTTCCTTTTACAAGTAATGGCAGCGATCAGTGATCTTTAGCGGGACTGCGACAAATCTGACACTTTTTGGGGACCAGTGACACAAAATCAATGATCAGTGCTAAAAAAATGCACTGTCACTGTACTAACACACTGTCAGGGAAGGGGTTAACATCAGGGGTGATAAAAAGGGTTAAATGTGTTCCCGTGGAGTTCTTTCTAACTGTGTGGGGTGCTTTGACTGGGGGATAACAGAGATCTGTGTTCCTGCTTAGCAGAAACACAAGATCTCTATCTTTCCCTCTCACAGAATGGCAATCTGCCTTGTTTACATAGGCAGACCGTGGTTCTGTCTCTCTTGGGAACGATCGTGGGGTGCCGGTGAATATCAAGTCCGCAAGACCCGCTAAATTGGTTCCCGCTGTGTCCAACCACGCGCCCCTAGAAATCCCGAAGAGGTACATGATTTTGCCCAGGAGGGCTGCCCTGCCGCAGTATATATGCGTGGGGCAGTCCAGAAGGGGTTAAAGTTCCAGTAAATTAAAATAGTATATGTCAACAAACCTAAATATTTTCAGTAATAATTATGTTTCTGTCAAAAACAAAGTTCACAAACCCAGTCTGGATTGCGGTAAAAAAAGCAACTTGATATTGCACGTATACCTTCCTTGATTGTTTTTGTACTGATTATATTGAGATGAATTGATACTGCTGGTATGTGTATAGATAATTAATGGTTAAATATTTTATGCAAATGAAGTGCAAAGCTGATTTGTTTTCTATTCACTGAAAGTTTCATTATGGAAATGCTTCACAAAACTAATTTAGAAAAAAAACATAATGTTTACAAATCTTGTAGAGAATGTCACAGCCTAAACAAATCAACATATTATGCTAATGCACATTTAGCTAACTGTGGATATAAGGGAGTCCACCTAGGGACTCATTGATCTTGATGAGGCCTAAAACTTCAGTGCCAGGATGTGCCAGGAATTATGAGCATTGCTTTAGAAGCCATTTTTAAATGTAAGGTCTCTAAATGATTCTAGTTTATCCTTCTAATTGCAATTCTACCCACGATCACCAAAAGTTAAAAGACAAGTATGGGATTAAAAAAAACATAAACACACATACTCCCCTATGTGACTGCAGCTGTCCCCCGCCGGCAATAGCACCAATAACTGAACCATCCCTTGAACGCAGCATGCGGTCTGTCACTGGCTCTCAGTTTTGCCACTCCACTGGAGTGTCGGACTGCGGAGGGTGCAGGAGTGGCTGCCTCAGCTCTCAGCGGGGCATTGAGAGGCTGAGCCAGCTGCTGGTCAAGCATCTGATTGGATCCTGACACTATTGTTGAGATCCCTGTAGATCCTAGACTGGCTCTGTGATGTCAGCAGACAGAGGGCTAAAGCTGAATCTGAGTCACAGGAGTGCAAAACTAAGCGCATTCCTGCAACCCACAAGTGAAATATGAGCAACATATCTGTGACCATTTCAATAAAACGGCTTAATTTTTTATTTCTTAACCCTTATATAGCAACTGATGCAGCAAAAGCCGCTTGGCTGTTATCCTGGAGAAGTAGGAGGAGCAGGAGGGGACATCCCTCCCCTCCTGCCGCCTCCTCCGCTCTTACCAGACCTCCCGTCCCACCGGGAGACTCGATCCACGATGCGCCACCTCCGGCGCCTAGAGAGAGACTAAATTGAAGCCGCAAGTGGCTTTGATTCAGTCTCTTCACTGTAAACACGGAAGCGACGTCATGACGTCACTTCCGGGTTACTCGGCTGCCAATGGCGCCGGATTTAAAAAAATACACAGTATTCAGAATCGCTGTGCAAAGGTCAAGATCCCCGATCCCTTCACAAGTACTTGCGCAAATACTCGGCATCGGTCCAGATTCCGATACTAGTATCGGTATCGGGACAACCCTAGTTAAAGGTGTAAAAATATTACTGAACAAAGCAAACAAAAACATTTTTTTTAAATTATTAATCGTTTTGTTTACAAAATAGAAGTAAACATAAAAATTAGCATTAAAATAATAATGAAATGGATAAGAAGTTAATTAGGGCTGATTAGAGTAAATTAAGAGTTAGAGAATATTTTTACACCTTTAACTAGGGTTGTCCCGATACCGATACTAGTATCGGAATCAGGACCGATGCCGAGTATTTGCGCGAGTACTTGTACTCGTGCAAATACTCCCGATGCCTAAAAATAATGCTTCCCCCCCCCCCGCCGCTGCCGCCGCTGAACGGACATTTCTGCATATGTGAGGGACATGGCTAGAGGGACATGGGACATGGCTGCATATGTGAGGGACATGGCTAGAGGGACATGGCTGAGCGGACATTGCTGCATATGTGAGGGACATGGCTAGAGGGACATGGGACATTGCTGCATATGTGAGGGACATGGCTAGAGGGACATGGCTGAACGGACATTGCTGCATATGTGAGGGACATGGCTAGAGGGACATGGGACATTGCTGCATATGTGAGGGACATGGCTAGAGGGACATGGAACATTGCTGCATATGTGAGGGACATGGCTAGAGGGACATGGCTGAAGTGACATGGCTGCATATGTGAGGGACATGGCTGAAGGGACATGGCTGAAGGCACATGGCTGCATATGTGAGGGACATGGCTGAAGGGACATGGCTGCATATGTGAGGGACATGGCTAGAGGGACATGGCTGAAGGGACATGGCTGCATATGTGAGGGACATGGCTAGAGGGACATGGCTGCATATGTGAGGGACATGGCTAGAGGGACATGGCTGCATATGTGAGGGACATGGCTGAAGAGACATGGCTGCATATGTGAGGGACATGGCTAGAGGGACATGGCTGGAGGGACATGGCTAAATATGTGGGGGACATGGCTGGGGGGACATGGCTGCATATGTGGGGGCATGGCTGCATTTGGGGACACATGTAAAAAAAAGTATTGGTATTCGGTATCGGCGACTACTTGAAATAAAGTATCGGTACTTGTACTCGGTCCTAAAAAAGAGGTATCGGGACAACCCTACCTTTAACATGTATTTACACGTTTCACATTGAAAAAAGCTAAAAAATGTAAAAAAAATATTTTATTTGTAAAAAACTTTTCAATGCTTTGTACCATTGATCGTATCAATTCATCCTTAATTTCTAGGCAAACACAGCTAGTATTTAAATTTGAGCTTCGACCTTTTCTTGAGAATAAAGAAAAAAAGGGTCAGTTTATAAAATTTGAGCAAATCTAGCCTGGCATAAATTATAGGGGGAACCTGTTTCAACAATTTCTTTGATTACAGGTTGTAAGTAAGTTTTTTTTTTCATTGGCTCAATAATCATTGAACATAAAGGAACACTAGGCAACACTAGGTCATACTAATAATGTTCCAATAGCACAAGTACAGAAAAATCCTTCTTCATAAACAAACATTTTCTTAGCTGAAAGGAAAGAAAGAAAAATGGATGTTTGGTGAAAGATGCAGCTTGCAGGTATGATGTATCTGTTGTCTGAAAATAAAGCTATTATAGACATCTATGGCCATAAGAAACTTCTTGATTATAACTGGATTTGCACTTATGAGAACCTATGTAGTTGGGAAGGAGATTGTTTTTGCAACCAGACAGCAACATAAATGGACTCATAAAGGCTGACATAAATGTGACATTCCCAATCCCTGCAGTCTTCCTTTATTCACTGTTTGACCACAGTTTCAGCAGATATACTAATAATAACTGTATCTCAAAGGCATCAGCTGGAAGCAAGGAATTCTTATCTGAGAATAGCTCAGAGCTTTTTTGGACATTAAGACAAGGAATGAAAAAATAGGAAAAGAATAAACAATCCCAAACAGAGAAAAATATTAATTACAAAAAACTATTTCAGATCAACATTGAGACCAATCAAGTACTTTATAAATCTACATTTGACATCTTTGATTTTTAAGTGCTATAATTTTAATCATGAGCTTTAAAATAGATATAAACCCTCGCTGGATAACATTAAGTTCACTAAATTACTGTGTATCATAAAGTACTGACATGTCTTTTGCTTTTATAAAATTTGTTTTTGCTTTTTTATTATTTCGTATTGCTTATTCCTCCAGAATCTTTTCAGTCACATCTTTTGTATATAAATGGTCACCAGTAGCACTTGCACATCAGTGTATAGAACATTTCACACATCATCTATAGTCTTCTCTGGAGAAGCACCTGACAGGGTTACAATGTAAAAGAAGAACAGTTTTGAGACGGGGAAGAGCACTGTCAACCCATAACAGAAAGTACCTGATCAATTGTATACATAAGCACGTCCTTTCCTAGGGTGACATGCACAGTGCACTGCAACATTCTGCTATATTCCTCACAGAAAACCATGATGATCAGCATACAGTATGCTGGAGTGTGCAAACATCTACAGTAGGTTCACACAATGAGTGAACAGGATGTGCAAATCGCATGGTAAGAAAAGTAGGGAAGGGAATTGAAAATATGAAATTCTGTTTAACTCGCAATGCTCTCCACAATCACTGTACTCTTTTGTGAGAGTTTAGATCTATTTTAAGTGCCACAGAGACAACATGATTGCTCTTTCAATGAACACTATAATGGATGCAAGTTTTCTCTCTAATAACAGACAGCTTTCAAATTTGAACTTTCTATTTCTATAAGAGTTAATGGAAACATCACACCTAACTGGAATAAATTAAAATGCTCTTTTGGCTACTGCAACTTAGAAATGATAGTGCATGTACAGCCATTTTTTGTTTTGAGTTTTGGATAGACTGGGGAAGGATTGAACTCCTCCTAGGTTTTTTCTGCTATCTGGGACTCTGAGAGATTTCTTCTCACTTCCTTTTTCCAGACAGAAAATGAGGAAAAAGAGCACAGACATAAACAAACATCTAACAGGAGTGTAACCCCCCCCCCCCCCTACTTCCCTAAAGCAAATCATTTTTAGTTATCAGATAAACATAATCACTAAAATCTAATGTAAGCTTAAATATGGTAATGTGATTTCAAGCTTTGTCTATAGTCTATAAAAAAAATATAGGGCTAGATTCATGTATCTCGGCGCATCTTTATGCGGGCGTAGCGTATCTTCTTTACGCTACGCCGGCGCAATCTTGAGAGGCAAGTATGAAATTCACAAAGAAAATGCGCCCAACATTGCGCCGGCGTAGCGTATAGTTGTCCGCGCAAGCCGACGTAAGTCAAAGTAGGTAGAAGTGGGCTGGAAATGGGCGTAATATATAAACATGAAGCGTGACCCCATGCAAATGATGGGCTGAGCTTCAAAAAACGAACAGCGCGTGCGTCGTATCTTGCACGCATCCCAGTGCGCATGCTCACAGTCACATCGAAATAACTGCCTAAGATACGTCGAAACACTGCCTACGACGTGAACGTAACCTGCGCCCAGCCCTATTCACGTACTCAGTAAACGGCATACACAACGTAAAATTCAACGACATCCGTTCCCTGGTCCATACCTTTGTATGGATTTCGCCTCCTATATGAGGAATAACTTTATGCCGGACGTAACCCTTACGCAAATTGCTTAAAACATGCGCCGGGCGCATCTACATTCGTGAATCGGCGTATCTCCCTCATTTGCATATCTGAATCGAAACTTCCATATACATCCAGCGTAAAATATGCGCCCACGATACGCCGGCGTAGGAAAGTTATGTCAGTCGGAAGAAGCCTATTTTTCTACGTAACTTAGTTTGTGGGTCCGGCACATAGATACGGCGCACATTTGTACTTACGCAGCATATCTGTAGATACGTTGGCATAAGTGCTACGTGAATCCGGGTCATAGGTTTCATTTCAACAGTACCAGTAACCATTAACCTCTTAGCACAGACTGTACACAAATTTGCATTCTTGGCTTGAAGGGGTTATACCAGGGTGATGCCTGCAGCTGTGCCGTTTTTTAGAGCCAGCGGTTGGCTTTTTAGTGATAACAACCAATGCCGCTAAAAGCCACTCGGCTGTTATCCTAAATGAGCGGGAGGGGACGTCCGCCCCTCCCGCCGCCATCCACCTCTCTTCCCAGGCCTCCCAGCCAACCGGGAAACCTGGTCAACAATCCAGCAGGTTTAGACTGAGACTGAAACTAAGCTGGAAATGGTTTTGTTGGAGTCTCCTATATAAAAACAAGGAAGCGTCGTCACGACATCACTTACGGTTTACGTGGCTGCCAATTGTGCAGATTTGAGAAAAAATTCCAGTATTCAGAATCGCCAATTATAGCCATCTGAATACTTTTAAGTGCAAAGGAGGGATTGGAGGGGTCTTTTAGGGCCCCCAATCCCTCCATAAAGAGTATGTGTCACCACCTATCACTGTCCCAAGGTTATTTACATTCCTTGTGACAGCAATAAAAGTGATCTAAATATATATATATTTTTTTTAAGTAAAAGAAAATTTAAAAAAGAAAATTAATTAGAAAAAAAAAAAGAAAAAGAACAATAGACCGCTATTAACCTTCTCAAAACTGTAGGACATCCTTACATTCAGGTAGTTATACCGGGATGATGCCTGCACCTGCTGGCAATTCCCTATTCAGCAGAAGTGATTCAAGCTGAACAGCCAATTCTGCGGGTGGTCCCCCCACTGTAACCTTATTTGTGCTCTGCTGTCCGATCGCGAAGCCCACTTTTTTCTGTTACTTTTAGGTTAATATATGGTGTAATACCCGATACTCCTGCAATGAAGGGACTTGTTTAGTCACTTCCTGTTTAACCACTTCAGCGCCAGGAGTAATTGCTCCCTTAATGACCAGGCCATTTTTTTGCGATACTGCATTTAACTGACAATTAACAAAATTGACACCTATGTGGTTTACATTTTTGCCCTGTAAACAAACACAGAGCAATAATTTTGAGAAATATTTTTTTTTAACTTTTTGCTATAATACATATCCCCAAAAAAATGATAAAAAAAAACAAATGAATTCATCAGTTTAGGCTGACATATATTCTTTTACATATTTTTGGTAAAAAAAAAAAAAAATCACAATAGGTGTATATTGATTAGTTTGCACAAAAGTTATCGCATCTATAAACTAAGCAATAGATTTAGGGCATTTTTTATTTTTTTACTAGTAATGGTGGCGGTCTGTGATTTTTAGCGGGAATGCGACATTGTGGCGGACAGATCGGACACTTTTTTGCAACCATTGAGGCCGCGTACACACGATCAGACCAGTCCGATGAAACTGGTCTTCAAATTGATCGTGTGTACGGCCCATCGGACCGTTGTCCGTCGGACCAAAGTTTTAAAACTTGCTTTAAAATCTGTCCGTCAGACCAAAACTATGGTTAGTACACAAAAGCATCGGACCAAAAATCTGCGCATGCTCAGAATCAAGTTCGTTTTTTCAGCACGTCGTTGTGTTCTACGTCACCGCATTTTGGTCCAATGGGATTTTGGACTGATGGTGTGTACGCACATCAGACCATCAGACCACTTCAGCGTGCTCCGATGAAAACGGTCCATTGGACCAGTCTCCTCGCACCGGTCTGATCGTGTGTACGTGGCCTGACAGTTATACAGCGATCAGTGCTATAAATAGCCACTGATTTCTGTGTAGAAAAGGGGTTAACACTAGGGGGCAATCAAGGGGTTAAATGTATTCCCTAGGTGTGTTCTAACTGTAGGAGGGAAGTTACTGCAGTTACTGGGAACAGTAGATCCCTGTCATGTCACCTGTCAGAAATCACCTTGTTTACAGTTCCCCATTCTGCCTCTGTAACGGGCAATCGTGGGTCGCCATAAAACATCGAGTCCGCCCAACCCACGGGCACCCTCCGTCAACGCGCAGCAGATGAGAGCACACGCCGCCCGGTGGTGCGCATCCGCTCACTTTCGTGCCTGCACAGCTAAGTCAATTTTCACCTGCTGCCGTATAACAATGGTGGCTAGTTGACAAGCAGTTAAAGGAGACAACACTTTGGGGTTGATTTACTAAAACTGGAGTTGGAAAATCTGGTGCACCTGTGCATAGTAGCCAATCAGCTTCTAACTTCAACTTGTTCAAGTAAGCTTTAATAACAAAAAAAAAATAGAAGCAGCTTTGATTCCATGAAGGGCTACACCAGATTTTGAACTCTCCCATTTTAGTAAATCAACACCTTTGTCTCACAACTGTGCTCTTGCATTGTCACACACATACAGTCATAGCCTGCTATTGTCAGCACTCAGGAATACTACCTCGACAAATGCCAAACCGCTATCACTGGAGCACATACAGAAGCAGGAAATCCATGGCACTGAGATGCACCAATGGATAAAAAAAGAGTTAAAAATACTTACTTAGAGTGGAAGAATAAATCCAGGGTATTGTTGAGAACATCTGATCAATAAAGCTTGTTGAGAAAGCTACAATCTCGTCATGTGAAGTTGTGATTTCATTTTCAGATTTTATATATTTTTGCCCTATATTATCATTGTGCGTGTCTCTTTTGATAACTGATGTATAAAACATAATCTTTAGTGTCTGTCTGCTCTAGCTTATTTGTCCTTTTCTTCTTATGTCGGCTTTTTTTTTATATGTGTAATTCTGCTTTATTTCCTGCTCTATACTGCGATTGTCCTTGTAAGGCTTACATTTTCTTCTTAGATTTTTTATATTTTTTTTCTAACTGCTTCTCTTCACTTTAGGCTGTCAATTATAATTTAATTTCAGCTGCCCTTGCTTTCCTTATTATTCTCTACTCACAGCTTTATCGGTCTCTTGACATACCTGGGAACATTTGTAAACCAGTCATCCTGAGCATGGAGAAGGTGTATATGTGTGTGTGTAGGTGAGGGTAATTGTGGGTTTTGCTATTGTGCTTAAAAGTGGGAAGGAGTCCATATTACTGTTCCCTCTGTACCCATGAATGGAGAGTAGGGTGGTAGATCATTGGACCCCATACATACATACCCTACAAGGATAATATGGTAAAATACCAGAGACACAAAGTGATACTGATCCCAGCGCTCAATCTATATAAGTAAACTAAACTTCTAGCCGCTATTATAAAATAAAATTAAATATTAAAAACTCCCTCTGAAGACGTAATGACGAAACATGTCAGGGTGTGACCATGCGACTCACCTGTCAATCACAGCCAGCGTCATCCCGGGACTTATCGCGGTAGGATGTTCGTTTGTACTCCAGGCGATGGTGAGCTTGATGCAGAGCTGTGTTAGACATGCTGTTTTAACCAATACAACTTTGTAAGCATAACTTATATGCGGGGGTTTGGATCTTTTAATAAACAGTTTTAGACTATAGAAAACATCCTCTTGTATCTCTACATGCTTTATCTGCCTTACTGAACTGTTCCTGCTAAGGATCGTATATCCAGAGAGGAGCTACAGGCTTTGCTTTGAGAGGAATTTACAGGCCCTATACATACTTACCTTTGGTGAGTAGACACACAAAGGGGTGCGCACAAGGTAGATCGGTGAAGGTATAGAAGCTGAAGGTTCATGACATAAGATCTGTTTGGATTTGAAACACAACAAGCCTAAATGCTAATTGCATAAACTTTATTGTTCTTTCATTGGAAGAACGTTTTTTTTGCACTACTATTTGCATGCTATATTTAGCCCATTGATGGACAATTCTGTTTGTGTTATACTTAAAGGGTCACTAAAGGATTTTTTTTTAGCTAAATAACTTCCTTTACCTTACTGCAGTCCTGGTTTCATGTCCTCATTGTTCCTTTTTGCTTTAATGTTGCTGTAATTCCTCTCTGTTTTGGACACTTCCTGGTTGTCTGTTTCCTGACAACCACAGTACTGGGAGCTTTCTCACTGTTGTCACTAATCAAGGAGGTGTGATTACTCCCCCCTTAGTACCAATCCAGTTTCGTTTTACAAACCATCACTGCCCTCTATTGGCTCTCTGGCTCTGTACATCAGAGAGACAGGAAACAACAGCAAAAACGAAACTAGAACTGTAGGCACACTGATTTTTATCTATTTTTAATCATTTTTAAAAGGAATCAGTTAACTATTATGTCTCTATACCCTGTAAACAGTCATTTCAGCCAAAAAAAAATGTCCTTTACAACTCCTTTAACCTATGTTTTATGAGTGATCTTGCGAAGTATGGGAGGATTTTTATACTGCATATACTATATGAAATATTATAGCATTGAATATTCATAGATATTCTGATCAAGCGCTGTTAATGCTTTGATTTTTATCCAAGCATATTGTTTTAATACCCTACAAGGAGCTGGTGAATAGCTGATGTATAGTTTGCTAATACCTGGGTTTATGCTGATCACTGTAGTCCAACCCCATCTAGCAGTCTCTTTGCAGCTTTCAGTGATTGGAGTGGATCCCCCTTCTTTGTCTCGGTCACATTACTGTGACCTCTTTTCTTCCCCTAAGAGTTGGTGAATCTACTCTTGTAATCATTTTATCTTTGCAATGCGCTAAACTTCTAGTAGAGCAACAGACAAAATGACACCAAAATGTCAAAATTTTAAAACAATAGAATGTTGAAGACCCACTTCTTTACTCCAATATTGTTTTTATGCATACTTATAGATTGCATACTTAAAGTGTGATTTACTAAAACTGGTGCACAGAGAATCGGATTCAGCTGTGCATATAAACCAGCTTCTAGGTTTTATTGTCAAAGCTCAATTGAACAAGCTGACTTTAGAAACGGATTGGTTACTATTCACAGCCTCTCCAAATTCTGTGTGCACCAGTTTTAGTTTATTTTAAAAGAAACTAAGGCAAAAAATGTTTTGTCACCCAAAAAGAATGGAAGTAATGTTTATGTTTGTATAGTATATACTAACCCCATTCTTGAAGCTTATGGAAATATCCAAGAATGCCAGGCAAATCAAATAGTGCCACCAATAGCAATGATTCGAATGTCCCTGGTTCGATTTCAGGGTAAAATGACAAACTTAATGAAAGTTTAAATGCCGAATCTGACCACCTTTGAGGTCAATGGAAAATTAACCTTAGAAATCAGTAATGATCATTTTCCGGGCAAAGAAAAAAATCATTTAAAGCTGAACTGATTGAACTTTACCGGTAGAGAAAAACTTTCATTACAGTATTTAAAAACATAACTCAAGCTTTGTTACAAACAATTATAAAATTACAACTAGACCTTCTAAGGGTCTTAAATTAATAAGCAAAATAGTATGTAAATATGTAAAATAGGACAAAATCATGTGTTATACCTACCAACTGCTAATTATCAATCACACATGAGGCCTGTTCAAGTCACTCTTAATTGTACCATAGTATGTGGCCTTGTGGACATAAATCTTCTTAGGTCAATGCATTTTTCAATTATCTTCTTTAGGACACATGACGATCATCGCAGAAGTAACTAAATACAAAAAAGACATATTAAAGTATGCCAAAGAGTAATCAATTTCAGTATATACATGAATTTTCAGTAAATATATTCTACCTCTTGGCTGCAGCAACCATCCAGGAAACAACCAGGGTGGGCACTGCCCCCACCACAATCGGACAGCCACATGCAAGGCAGCTCATCCGCCCCCTAGAGGTGACTGATGTGCCCCAGACACTCCAGGTGACACATATAGAAAACAGTGCTGCCAAAGGGAGACGCCAATCTGAAACACAAAAGAGCATTAAAGACAAGTGTAACAACGGTGTACAATGTTAGAGGAAATAAATAGATATTAAAAGGTGCATACACAAAATATTAAAAAGCAAAATACTATATTTATATATAGATGAAACAAATTGCACCACACCTAAATTTTTATGACTGACATCACACAATGTTGCTTTTGATGTGAAAGTAAATGTAAGATGTCCATGTGATTTCAGTGAACATTTTGAAAGTTTGCTATAAACTACTGTATATATTGTAAACTATAACTTTTTATGTATATCATTATAGAATGAATACAATCTCTTTTCCCCTGAGGAAGTCCCACATTCTCACCGGTTGAATGAGGATTCTATATAATGTATGTACTCTAGGATTTGTGCAATGGTAGTGACACACTCATGTAGTGACAGTTCTGAATGTATACATTGTCAGCCGATTTGCTTTGTTTAATATCAAGATGTTGCTTATTAAACTACTGCATATTAAAAAAGGCCAATAAAGTTCAATGCAGTTTGGTTGTATAGTTGTTAGTTTTTGTGGTTTTCAGGGATGTTGACATTCCCTTTTGGTTGAAATCACTTTCACAAAATTTTTTTTTCATGACCTCCCTTAAAGTCACATCAAAGAACCATCTCTACAATGTATAGTATTTTAATTAAAAAAATCTGCTAATGTAAAAGTAAATGTCTCCCATCGCAGTTCTTAGCACCTCACATGTATTTTCTATCAATAGCTTGTCTATGAGCCTTAAAAATAGTTAGACTTTAGCAGAGCTTTTTTTCTCAGAAAATAGGTGCAGGAACTCAACCACGACCCCTTCAGATTTCACAAACAGTAGAACGGTCTTAGTATTGGACTTTTAGTATCAAGATTGTTGTGAACAGATTTGCCCATCCTTAGGGATAACTTTGTTGACTTTGTTCAGTCAGGGAAGATAACTTTACATTTGATTGCCTGATACTTCATTCAGCCACTAAAAGCTTAAAAAGGAAACACTATGTAAGGTCTAAGTTGACACTCATTGCTTACACAGGGATTAGGACTAGGGATAAGGTTCTGGTTTGGCCCAGCTTTGCATGTTTGGGGTTGTGGAATGGCCACTGAACAATAATTGTGGCTAATGTTTACCAGTTAATACACTCTTATTTTTATTGCAGGATAATCAAAAAGCTTACATTGAGCTGAACCAGAACCTCTACCCTAGTCCTAGGCCATGCTCATCATTCATGGACTGGCCACACTATTTGGTTCTTTCGTCAGCATCAAAATTTTTGTTCATGAGTTTTGTCTTTGTGATTTGCTTTTGACTTTCTACTTTTTTTAATAAATGTTTTGTCAAAGGCGACTGTGTGTTTATTAGCATTGCACACCTTACTCATTTACTTAAGAGGATGGTATCTAAAGCTCCCATAGTTTTAAAAAGGGCTTCTAGATTCTAATAATCCCCCCATTTGTAAACCCCAATAGCCAGCAGTCCTCGCCTGGGAGAAGTTATGGGGGTATAAGAGCATTGCCTCAGACCTCCTGTTGAAGTAAAAACGAGAATACCTGATTACCTGTCTATCATTGAAAGATCAAAGAGTAAGCCACAATGTTGATCTGGGTCAAGAAGTTTGCCTGCAGTGTGACAACAACATCTGCTGGAGGATATCAAGTGAAGGAGCATGATTTCTGATATTTTCTGATTGGTCAGAGGACTATCCAAAGGGCGAGTGTCGATGAGGGTGGTGTTGGTGTGGTATAAAATGCCAAGCTAGACCATTTGTCTCGCTCTTTTCTTGGAGCCCAGACATGATACAGAATTTGAGGAAGCAGCGAGGTCCTCCAGAAGTTTGGCCCCTTCCTCCTTCCACCACCACCAGGCCATTCAGAAAGTGCAGCGTGCTTCACACATACGCAGTAGGGAACTGGCTGTGAAGCCTCAAGCATTCACTGCTGGTTTCTCTTACAAGAAATGGCAGTGGCAGTACCCAAGAGCGAATTCAAAAATCGACTGGGCTGATAACATTGCAGGATCCCAAACTCGGGCCCAGAGATCTCCCCGGTCTCCCTTTGGGAAGCGCATAAATGCGTGATCCGAGGTGAACTTATTTCCCTGGCCACTAAAGCTAAAAAGCAACACCAAGAATATATTAACTCCCTTATTGAGAGAATTAAAGTCCTTGAGTCCTCTCACAAGCTGTCCCAGGCCCGCGCCACCTTACAGGAATTGACGCGGACTAGGGTGTCGCTCCTGGAGGAGTTGGGTAAACGCACTAGGAGACGGTATATTCTTGGCCAGAGGATTTTTTATGAACAGGGCAACAAGTGTGGGCACCTCCTGGCATGCACGGTGCAGACCTCGAAACCTTTATCTACTATACACCATATACGTAATCCGGGTGGCGATCTTCTAGTTAGGAATGAAGATATCGCCAAGGAGTTTGAGAGATTTTATTTCAAGCTGTACAATCTCCACCCACGCGACTCTCCACAGTCTACTGCTAATTCATGGGCTTAACAAATTAGAGACTTTCTCTCCCGGTATGGCCCCAAGCCGATTTCCCCCCAGCAATCTCTGGCTTTGGAGGGCCCCATCCTGGCGGCGGAAATGAAGGCAGGTAAAGCTCCGGGCCCTGACAGACTTTCCCTCCAGTATTATAAATCTTTTGGTGACACGCTTTCCACCAAACTTCTGGCGATATTTAACACCCTATCTGACCCCCAGACCAAGCCTGACAGCATGTTGGCAGCTCATATTGCAGTAATCCCTAAGGAGGGCAAGGACCCCTCTTTAGTTGCGAACTACCGCCCGATATCACTCTTAAACGTGGACATAAAAATTGATGCGAAAATCCTGACCAATAGGCTGATTCGCTTGGTGCCTGGCTTGGTCTCGTTGGATCAGGTAGGTTTTATCCCAGGCCGGGAGGCCAGGGACAACACCATCCGTACACTGAACCTGCACCATTGGCTCACGACTTCTAAAACGCCAGGCTTTTTCCTTTCGCTCGATGCAGAGAAGGCGTTTGACAGGGTGGCCTGGGACTACATGCGAGAGGTACTTCTGGCACTGGGTCTTGGGACTCGCATGTTGTCATACATTCTAGCCCTGTACGCCGGTCCCTCAGCTACTGTAAAAGTTAATGGTCACCTGTCGGACGCCTTTCCCATTAGTAATGGCATGCGCCAGGGATGCCCGTTATCGCCACTGATATATATCCTTACCCTGGAACCCCTCCTTAATAGGTTAAGAGACAACCCGGATATCTTGGGGATTACCGTGAAGGAGAGGGAGTTCAAAGTCACTGCTTTTGCTGACGATATCCTCCTCTCTTTACGGTTTCCTCACGTTTCCTTGTCCAACCTCCTGAAAGATTTAGAACACTTCGGTACCCTATCAAACCTCAAAATTAATCACGCGAAATCGCAAGTGTTGAATGTTTCCCTTCCCTCACACGAACTATCACATTGTCAGGATTCGTTCCCCTTCCGGTGGGTACAGAACTCGCTCACCTATCTTGGTGTCCACATCCCCACCAACCTGGCGGATTTGTACTCTAAAAATTTCCATCCTGCTCTCCTTCAGACTCAAAATTGCTTTAAAGATTGGATGGGCTTGAATGTCTCCTGGTTTGGCCGGGCAGCGCTAACCAAGATGATAATTTTGCCCCGCCTGCTTTACTTAATGCAGTCAATTCCAATTTCCCTGCCACCAGGCTTTTTTAAGTCATACAAGAAGGCTTATTCCGCCTTTTTATGGAGGGGTACTCAACCCCGAATACGGTACTCTCGACTCACCCTACCTAAATCGGGTGGGGGAATTGGTCTTCCAGATGTTCAAAAATATAATAGTGCCTGTCATCTTACGAGGATTGCCGATTGGAACATCCATGCCTCGAAAAAACTATGGGTACTCCTCGAAAATGCATTTTCTTCAGGGCCCTTACACCAGCTTCCATGGCTACCTTCTAAGAACTGGCCCCACCCCTTACTAATCCACCCGCTTATCTATCCATCGCTCCTGTCTTTCAAGAAAGCCTTGTCATCTGGGGTCTCGCCCTCTCTCCCGAGCCCTTTGACGACTCTCCGGGGGAACCCGGACTTCCTACCAGGACTGTCTGTGGATTTCCTGAAACAGGAATGGCCCTTTGAGGATGTACTAGCTCACCAGTTTTATTCTACTGGGAAACCCCTGTCTTTCGAAGCCTTGCAATCTTTAACTAAGACCCTCTCTTTATCCTTCTGTATCTATAGACAAATCCGACATTTTCTTTCAACTACGGCAGATCAGACGCTCTGGTCACGACAACTTACACCTTTTGAATCCTTGTGCCACCGCAAAATGCCACAAAGACATCTAATCTCTCTATTATACACCTTCCTTGTGGGCACCCCATCTCAGACTCCCACCCCACCTCAGCTGTCCTGGAATAGAGAGCTCCAGACACCCTTGTCAGTGGAAGACTGGAGCATTATCTATGAATACGCTCATAAAGGCTCCACGAATGTGGCCATTCAAGAGAATGGTTACAAGGTGATTACCAAGTGGTATAGGACCCTTTCGCCTCCACAAGTTCTCCCCTAGCATTCCCGACACCTGCTGGAGGTGTGGAGAGGAGGTGGGAACAATGCTCCATGTGTGGTGGGAGTGTAGACTTTTACAACCTTTTTGGGGGGAGGTCCATAGCCTCATCTCCCATATCACCACGTACACTCTGGACTACACCCCGTCCCAGTTTCTATTACACCATTTGTCACTACCCAAAAAATACTATTTCAAATCATTAGCCATGCATATGGTCAATGCTGCCAGACTTTGTGTTCCCCGACATTGGCGCTCTTCCACCATTCCGACAGTCAGGGAGTGGCTCGCGCAGGTCTCCTCCATAAAAGACATGGAGGAATTGATCTTCATCTCGCAGGATAGAATGCATAAATCTTATACCATTTGGGCTTGCTGGAATCACTTTGTCACAACAGAAAGCTACCGTCGATGTATCTCCTAGTCTGTAGGCCGTGATGGGCCTCTGCCCTTTTGTGCCGCGGGGGGTGGCGGGGGGGGCTGGTGCGGATCCACTCATTCCTACTCTGCTTTCCCCCCTTATAGTCCCTGCCTGTCCCCGCCTCTTCCCCTGCCCCCCTCCTCTTACCCCCCTCCCTCCCCCTCTCTCTTTCCTCCTTTCTTTCTCTCTCTTGCTTCTCTTCCTCTTCTCCTTTTGGGCACCTGGCCCTATTGCTGTCATGATACACTGCACCCACAGCCCTGATCTTGACCGGTCCGTTACACCGTCCTCTCCTCTCCTTGTTGGGGGAGGGACGGGGGAAGGGAAGATTGAAGTTTAAGATCCTCCGCCCCTTTTCTGCATCATTATGGTTTCTTTTGCTTATCAGGTCTCGGTTATGGTCAAACAATTTGTTTATTTGAAAATTCATATTGTATCGTGTCTTGTATCCTTTCATGATGTGTTGTCATTCTTTTTGTTTTGTTAAAACTTACCGTGTCTTGTTTGTTATGCTACATTCTCTATAAATAAAACTTTTATGGAAAAAAAAAAAACATTGCAGGATCCCTGGACAGGTAAGTGTCCTAATGTTAAAAAGAGTGGGGTCTGGAGCCCTGCTTTAAGACTACCAATAAATATAGTAGAAAATTAACCACCAGAAAACGGTAAATATGTTTGTTGCCAACATCCCTAATTTCAGGAAAAAAGGAGCGTAAGTATCCCCCAAAATACTTTTACCACGTTAAAGGTGACTCAGAAAGCATAAACTTATATTATATAAAACGAAAAACGTACATTATTGCATATGTATAAACGTGTATTACATTATCAGTATGAATGATAAAAACAAAGTCATCAATGGTAAACAGCTCACTTGTTGTAAAGCACGCACATATTAGTGACACTGTCTTCTTAATATACCAGACATGTTTTGGGAAGGGTTCAATTTTTCTTCAGGAGTGTTAAGAGAAGGTCACAAAATTGGAGTTCATCATTATGAGCAACATGTGTAAACTGTCAAAGATGCATGAGGAAATTTCACTGTGCCACAGAATGGAGGTGCCTCAAGGTTCCCCCAAACAGCCAGGGCTCCATATGTTCCACACAGGGATCACCCCCACTATGCATAGCAACAGACATCCGAATGTAGAAAGAGGCTGGGGGAACTTGGGTCTGAGTATTAGAGTAAAGTGTCAGTCCCAGTGACACAGTCCCAACAATTTATTGCAACATAGAAGAGGTTTGACTAACCTCTATATTTCAGATCAGGATACAATGTAATTTCTTCCATTGTTGCACGTAGAAACAGAAAAAACGTTGTGGTAGACATGTGCACACTGAAATATTTTGTTTCGGAATTTTGTATTCATCCGAAAAAATAATTTATTTATTTATTCCCGAAATTCGTTTTTATTTACTTTGTTTCGTTAAAAAATGTACTCTTCCGAAAATCCGAATTAATTAAGGTGGAATCTGTCATTGAAGGCTTATGGTGTCTGTCGAAAGTTCTAAGAAGATTCGACGGAGCAGCTAAACTGTACGATGCTGCAATCATACATTTCTGGTCGAATGTTCCGCCTACAAGCTATAGAAGAATTCTAATGTTGTATGACGCTAGTAATAATTATATTCATAAATTATTATTACTAGTCAACCTACATTCAAATTCTTCTATAGCCTATGGGCCGAGCATTTAACCAGAAATGTACGATTGCGGCGTCGTACAGTTAAGCTGCTTGTCGAATCTTCTTAGAACTTTAGACAGACACCATAAGCCTTCAATGAAAGATTTGACATTTGTATGTTTCTCGCTGCTTCGTTGAATCTTCGTTGTTCATGTCAAATGGTCTACCCCAACACTGTCTCTATAATGTTGAATCTTTTCTCTCTATGTCAAATCTTTCCTATCAATGCAGAATAATCTTGGACTAATAGGGTTAAGGTTAGGCACATTCGACCACAGGTTCGATACACACATATCGCTATTGTCAGAGTCATGTCGAATCGTCTATCTATATCGAACTGTTGCAGCAACGAAAACAAAAATAAAGGATTTTTTATAACGGATCTTTCAGATTTCGGATTTTGCGCGTTCGCTTCCGTTTGTTAGAACGATACCAAAAATACCAGAAATTTGGACAAAATGCATTTGGATGAAAACGAATGCACATGTCTATGTTGTGGTGCACCACAGTATTTGTCCATCAGCACTCATTGTACCTGTGCATTGGAGTGCCACTCTGGACACTGTATGGACAGATGTGCAAACTCTATTTGTCTCAGCTCGGGGGAAAGGGAAGGCACATTGTGGTATCTTCACCTCAGAAGAGAGGGTCCCTGTCCTACCACTGCCTACTATACCTGCTAGAATAGAGATACTAGCACTTGCTGAACATTTATAAAGGTGTTCACTTTATCAAGGTAATTAAAAACAGTCTAGTAGTTGATTATTAAACACCAGGATTGAATGCGGCTTTGAAATCATGCAACTTCATCTGAAATCACACAATTTTAAAGCTGCATGGCAGTGTGTCTTCAGGAGTGACTTTGAAGACATCTGTGTGGCTTCGTGCACAGATGTCTATTCAATTCACTCTCAAAATTGGCAAAAGTAGTGCAAGAACTACTTTTTCAAATTGATGCTGCACCGCAAACAAGGGCTTAAGTACACTCCAGTGAAACAGCAAGTAAATAAACTAATGTAAATACCAAACTGCTTACCACGGTACATGTGATACTAACTCATTATGATACCAAGGGAAAGATAGTATGTTAGATTAAGACAGAGGAGTAGTAAATAGGAGTAACATAATCCTTATTGCTAGAGGAAGCAGGTAAATATGAAAAGACAAGGAAGAGAAATGAAAGCATGAGCTGCCATCAATTAATGTGGAAGGTTACTAGAGTTCTTAAGTAGGAAGGATAGTAAGGTCAGCATGAAAAAATATGGGAGCAGAGGAGTTACCTACCAGGATAAAAAAAGATAAGAGATGAAAAGGAAATGACCCTTGCAACAATAATACATGTATACTATGAGCAATTATTTACAGGTTTGTATCTTAAATTAGGTTTTGCACTAAACTTATGAATTAAAGAAGTTTTGTTTGTGTAAATGGCCCACTATGAAAAAGCCTAGAATAATATTGATCAAATAGTCATGCTCTATTTAATTTCTGAACTGACAAGCTGTCAAACCACATTACACATGCTTATTGTGATGATATAATTGGTTGCAGTGCCACACAGTGAGGCATCACATCTCGATCTGTATCACACGGGTCTCATTGTGCAGGTTATTGAACTTTCTGGAAAAAAAAACCACAACATGCAGCAGGGGGGTACTGCAAAATCTTTTATTCGGATCATTTTAATTTTAGTTTGCTGGTTATTTTCTGCCATCAGGCAACTCTAGTCTAAACCCATTAAAGCATTTTTATTAAAGACCTGTTCAGTTATTCATGTGATTGTATGTCAGCTGTAAAAAAAGAATTCTAAACAAAAAATGAACAGCAAAAATTAGTATGGAGTTTGCTTTAAACACTGTATGTAGTTCTGTATACATCAATACATCATTCTTATTATGACTCATTAAAACGAATTATAAATGGATCATAATGAAATATAAATCTAAAGGCTGCATATTGAGGTTTATGTACAAATTATGCTAAATGCATTCCTGTGAATGTGTACTACTGCCAGAATATTAACTCCTAAAGTCCCTGGTGAGGAAACAGTTCACTTGAAATCTTGGATACCAGTTGGTTCCTGCTCAGTTTTAGATGTCGCCATTGGGAGATCAATTGTTCTGTGTCAACATACAAATGGCATTTTTATTAGCCAATGAATTGAGTGTGTTTGAAATTATCTCAGGTGACTTCCTATGATCTAGAGGTATTGATCTGGTGGATCCAGGTGAGCATATTAAATTCACGCAGTGTGGAGGTGATGGTGGTTTTGCAAACACCATGTTTGGATAACTAAGGAGGAGAAACATGGACAGTGATTTTAGTATCATTTTGTGCACAGTAAAGATTTTTGGTTGAGATTTTTATTTTTATTTGTTTTCATTAGTTTCTTTAGTAATTTACAGAGAATATGAAAAGTCTAACACATAGGCGAGCACAATGGAGAATAAGGAATGTGAAGCATGCTGCTGTGGGGTGGAAACTCCTATATATGTTACTAAGAACTATTTTCAGTATTTATTCAGCTTCCAAGACAATTACTTGTCAAGGCCAAACTTTTGCGCAAACTGAATTTATTGCTGCATTGAGAGATTGCACTGTATAAAACTTGCATTCAGAGGAATAACCTTAATGTACTGTGGAATGTAGAATGCTAAGGCTTTTTTTCTTTGTGTGACTGGTAGGTAGGCGGATACAGAACATAAGAAAATACAGATACTGCAGGACTAAGAATGGTATAACCCTGTAAAAGTTCAATAGACAATCCAGGATCAGCACTGAGTCAGAAACAAAAAAAAAGCTTTGTTCTTTATTTTCATTGCATCAAAGTAGCAATGGCATCTATAGCTTTGATAAGGCCAGTGAACACAGTCTGGCAATGTAGGCACACTTATGTAGCTGCTTTTTAACTGGGAGTATATACAACAGGAGTAGGTGACAGACAGTAAATGTATAGTATAGGAAATGTGTAAGCTCAGTGGATGTTTAACTTGCTGTGTGCATGGGTGCCAGTGACAGTCAACATAAATACTGTGGGCCAGATTCTCAGCGGCGTTACGACGGAGTATCTCAGATACCCCGTCGTATCGCCGTTTTTTTTGTCTCGTATCTATGCGCGTGATGCTAAGCATCACTTTTGCATAGATACGCTTCTACATCCGACAAGTGTAAAACCATTACACTTGCGGATCGTAGGTGTAATGACAACTCCGGCCACTAGGTGGCCTTTACGTTGTTTTCGCATTTGCATATGCAAATGCGGTAGTACGCCGATTCTCTATCGCTTTTACGCCGCCCTGTCGTCGCGTACGTCGTTTTTGTTCGCGTAAGGTTACCCCAGCTTCTATGTGGAGTAACCTTACGAAGTACCGTCGGATGCCATGTTAAGTATGGCGTTGGGTCAGCGTCGGCTTTTTCCGTCGCTTACGTCGTTTTACTAACTCGTTCGTGAATAGGGCATTGCGTAAGCGTCGATCATGTCGTTTTCAACGACGCTTTCCGACGTGAGCTGGAGCATGCGCACTGGGCTTTTTCCCCGGCCGGCGCATGCGCAGTTCATTCAACGCGGGGGCGCGCTTAATTTAAATACAAGCCGCCCCATTTGAATTGCGCGGGTTTACGCTGCGCGATTTTTATTTTTTTTTAAGTGTATTTTTGTGCGTGAACTCGAGAGAGAGGAGCCGGACTGCAGGAGTTGGGAGTAGGCAGACCCTCCCCGGAGGCAATCGCCATCCTTCTCCATGCCCCTGGTGGCAATGGCGGGTGTGAAGGGGGGCCTCCCACTCACCCCACCCTACCTGCTCCTCTTGGGAGCCCAACTGGGGCCCAACGGGACCCCAATGGGGCAGAGGGACTCCCCCTATGAGGGAGTGAGGGGGCCTAGCCCAAGCCAGCCCCGTAGGTCCTTCGCCTCTCTTTATTTTAGGAGACCGCATGGCCAAAGTGCGTGTGTAAACCAATTTTGTGTGCGTGCAAGTGTGGTGGTTTTTGTGGGGGGGGGTTACTAAGCACAGGCGTACCTTGCAAAGCACACCCACCGGGAGCCGGGCTGAGACCACCAAACTCAATTCACATGTAGCCGAGACCGGGATCCGAACTCTTGGCTGCAGAGGTGAATGGCTTGTCAGCGCAGTGCCAATCACGTTGAGCCACCACAGCTCCCGGTATACGCGACGCAGGCGAAACCTACGGAGCAAGTGCTTAGAGAATAAAGCACTTGCTCTAGTACGATGCGGCGGTGTAGTGTAACTGGCTTACGCTACGCCGCCGGAATTCTTAGAGAATCTGGCCCTAAATGTACAGCCTAGTGATGCATAGTGGACAAACATATCTACAAATCCAAAAATGTCTTTCCTCACTAGAAGCTTCCTAGTAAGACTCACACATATTAAGAGAGAAGGAGAGAGGGGGAGAGACGGAGAGAAGGGACGGAGAGAGGGGGAGAGGGGGAGAAAAAGAGGGAGAGAGTGGGAGGGGGAGAGAAGGAGAGAGGGGGAGAGGGAGAGAGGAGGAGAGGGAGATAGAGACTCATGCCACATGCACACGATCGTTTTTTGGCATGAAAAAAATAAGTTTTTAAAAACGTCATTTAAAATGATCGTGTGTGGGCTTCACATGTTCTGAAAAACGACTAAAAAAAATTCAAACATGCTGTATTTTTTCACGTCGTTTTAAAAAAATTATTTTTTGGGGTTTTAAAAAATGACCATGTGTGGGCTAAAACAGCGTTTTAAAACTGCACTGAGTTATGAGACGGGAGCGCTCGTTCTGGTAAAACTACCATTAATAATGGAGTAAGCACATTTATCACGCTGTAACAGACCAAAAAACGCAAATTGTCTTTTATTAACAAGGAATCAGCTAAAAGCAGCCCAAAGGTGAATAGAACTTCCCCTTTAGAGTGCCGTCGTACGTCACCGCGCTTTGTTCATAATTTTTCAAAAATTATGGTGTGTGGACTACATCGTTTTTAATGATGAAGTTGGAAAAACATCGTTTTTTGGACATGCTGAAAAACTTTGTTTTTTTCATGCCGAAAAACAATTGTGTGTACGCGGCATTAGTCCTTTGGCAAACACAAATCCTCTCCCCATCATAGGAAGTGGTCAGATTCTGCTTCCCAGTTTCAGGAAAATATTTTTAGGGCATGTGCTGTCCCTGGTAAATTGTCAGAAGATAACAAATGTAAAAAGTGTAAAGAATAAACTGCGCTGTGTATAATGTAGATAGATACAAATGTAAGCTGTCACATGGCTGTAGGCAAAAGCAGTATTGTGGTAAAAACTGAAAAATGTAGAGCTAAAATATGTATATAGGTATGAATATAAACCACATCTGAAGAGTCAAACCAAATCTACGTGTGTATAGTACCTCAATAGTACAAAATATCACCACGTGACCATATAGAACAAACTTAACTAATGAACTAAATGAAACTAAATGAATAACCCACAAACTTAATGTGAATAAACACAATTTGTGATACCAAAAAAGTAGTGAATTAAAACAAAAGGTGCACAAACTGACCAAATTAATGAAAATTAAGACAACTCCACCACGAATAAGCCTTGAAGAAGTAACAACAGCTTGACAGAAGTACTGCCAAAATGGTAGGAGAGTGGCTTACCGAATGCCGATGACTGGGTAAGGCTTACACCATCCAAGTCGTCAAAAGCTAAAAGGTCGATCAACTCAATCGACACAGCTGGTCCTGGATACGATCGGCTACTCGACAGTAATAATCCAAAGTCCCGATGTATAACATGTATTCTTGTAAGGGTAGAGGCTCAGTATTCACATGCCGTTCAGCCTTACAGGTCACTGTGTGTTAGAAAAGAATGATGATTTTAGGTTTCCTGTCCTGGAATACACCTTCTGACTCCTTCCAACATCCCCTGCAGTTTTCTTTTCCAATCTCTATATCTTGACAGAACAATACTTTCTGTGCTCCCAATGTAGCTGCACTCAGGATGAACTTTGCTTCACACATCTGCTTATAGGTAAGAAGCTCCCATTCCCAAATTACAAGCTCCAAGACCGCTTCCAAAACTTGTGTTGTAACTGGGATGTTTGCAGAATGTGTTTCAAGGTTTCTAGGGAAAAGGCATCGGAATACTGTCAGACAAGGCTTATTCATGGTGGAGTTGTCTTAATTTTCATTCATTTGGACTTTAGTCAGTTTATGCACCTTTTGTTTTTATTCACTACTTTTTTGGTATCACATATTGTGGTAATTCACATTAAGTTTGAGGTTTATTCATTTAGTTAAGTTTGTTCAATATGGTCACGTGGTGATATTTTGTACTATTGAGGTACTATACACACACGTAGATTTGGTTTGACCCTTCAGATGTGGTTTATTTTCATATCTACAGTATATACATATTTTAGCTCTAAAATTTTCAGGTTTTAAGAAGATAACAAATGCCAAAATATACTTACACAAAACTTTATGGCATATTCAGTAAGAATGAGGAGAAAGTTAAAAACAATTGCAATACCCCTGACAACCAAACAAAATGTACCTTTAAAGTATGAATGAACTCATTGGATTCTGGCATTTTGAACATAATTGCTTTTTGAACAGCTTTAGTGAATAATCAGGAAAATCATCAACTCTCTTATAAACCATGATCTCTTAAAACCAAAAATGTTAATTGAACTGGAGCAAGGAACATTTTCAGTAACTAGAAGTTCCATTAACATCCTTGTTAAAATGAATGTGTACAAGCTGAATGCATCAAAGACAACATTTATCCATGTAAATAGTATAATATATACTGTTAAATATTTCAGCTATTAGATTTAGTCTGCCCTGCAGAAATTATCATACATTTCTATAATGATTCAGTCTGTATCTCTTTTCCTTGGAAATTCTCTCTGCATTAAAGTATAATTGTTATTCTTTGTTAGACTTGGGGTGAGAGTTAATTCTAGCTGCGAGGACTCAGATGATCAGGGTGAAGACCTCAGTGGAGTGCGATTATAATAGGATGTATTGATATAAGTAATGTTGGATGTACACAGAATATAAATGAGTTATGGGATACAATACTTTTTTATAAGCCTACAATGTTTGAACCTTTTGCAGCATTTTAAGCATGCTTAAACGTGTCTAACACAGAACAGCTTCTGTTCAAAGTCCATTAAACAACCTTTTCTGTAAGGTCAATTATTTTCCATAATGAAGAGTTATGTCTCTGAACATTATTTTCCAAAAGTCTCTCACAGAAGTCTCAATTTCTCTCCATAAACCAAAATGACCCCATATTTAATAAATTGTCATTTTGTTATTCAGTTATCTCTAAATGACATATGGAGGAATTTGATTCAGTGCAGTTGCCTAAGCGTTTCATTTTATATCTAGTTCTCAAGTCAAAGTATTCTATTTTCAAGTTGTGTATTATATCTACTGTATACCCTGAGTACTGTATACTGCGTTCAGAACCTTATAAATATAGATGTTACATATCATTGAGCCCAGCCATTTAAGTCATAAGGGTTATATAGCACATGATCACAAAATTGCACTTCCACTTAAAACCCTATTTGCACTTCCGGTTCCGGCGCCACATGAGACAGCGGTAGCCAGACGCTGCTCCCGCCGCCATCCTCCTGTTCTCTGCTACAGAGCCCGGCCAGAGCTTCGGGGGAACCCCCATCTACTCCCACTACGTAGCGGGCACACATGGACCGCTTTCTGGAGCGATCGTACGCTCGAGCGGTGACTTCGGCACCCCCCGCGGGAGATGCGGCTCCAGGCGCAGCCAAAATGGCGGCCGCTCCGTGCATGGGAGATTCCTCACAGCCGCACGCTGCCCAGGACACACAAACGGTGGATCCTACCTCACCAGCGGGCATTGCCCTGGAGGTAGTCGCCCTGCTGGGACCCACTCTGACTGCCACAGTAGATGCCGCGGTACACAGGGGGCTAGAACAACTCCACCTGGAAGTGCAGGCACAAGCCCAGAGGATTACACAGGCGGAGGACAGGATATCTTCCCTGGAAGATGATTCCACTGCCCAGTCAGCAATTCCGCATTACCGCTGAAAACAGAGAACTATGGAGCAAATTAGATGACCTCGAATGTCGTTCCAGAAGGAACAATTTGTGCATAATCGGACTGCCAGAGTCAGTGACCAATAACCAGCTTACAAATATATGCGCTAAAGTTATCCCTGAACAACTGGGACTCCGCATACCCTGCACTGTTAAATGCGCTCATCGCATCGGTCAATATGTGGAAAATCGCACTAAGCCCA
This sequence comes from Rana kukunoris, assembly GCA_029574335.1. Classification (NCBI taxonomy): domain Eukaryota; kingdom Metazoa; phylum Chordata; class Amphibia; order Anura; family Ranidae; genus Rana; species Rana kukunoris. The sequence goes on from CM056049.1 coordinate 158,340,038, forward strand.
GGCATGTCATTGTTAAATATCTGAACTACGCTGACAAAAGCGCCATTATGCAGGCATTTCGCCGCACGCACTCCCTCTCGCTGGATGGGACAAAATTATTGCTTTTTGCAGACTATTCGGTCGAGGTGATGAAACAACGTAAAGCGTTTTCCGCTATCTGCTTAACTTTACACCGTGATCGAGTGAAATTCTCCCTGGCATACCCGGCCACCCTGCGCATCCAAATGCAGTCAGGGGAACACCTTACTTTTACGTCGCCTGAAGAAGCAGACCGGTACCTTGCATCGGCTGGCTCAGAAATGGACTACGCCAACTCTGCAGATGACCCCTCCTCACCCCCGGCTACTTCTCGTGCATCCCGCAAACAACTCGGCAGCCCAATTAAACAACCGTACAAGCGGAGCCGCTTTGCTCAATGGGTGGATCTTTCGGACAGTCGCTGACGGCAAATCTCAGAGACTGTCTTTTGGCGGAGCCCCACGGGAGGCGGGTATTATGCTCATCACTCTTTCTCCCACCTTGAGATGACCCTCTGTATGCACTGTAACTTTTCATAGACGAGCTCCTCCACTCCTCTCTGCATTGCCTAACGTCTAATCCCCGCCCGGTATGCAATCGCCCTTTTACCCTTCCTTGTCCCCCTCTACCCTTTTTCCCCTCCCCCTACCATTCCTCCTTTGAAGCTCACACCTCATTCTTGAAAAGGGAGCTGGCGTATGGCGGGTGCTCTACCATGCGCTCTACCCTCATGTGGAAAAAAGTGAGGTCCTTGTTGTTTGATAGGTGCTTCATGCACCAGACCTTTGTTTTATTGTTTTTATGTTGTGTTAGTTTAATGTTTGCACTGTTTGTGATTACCTGCTTTATGCACATACCCTCAGGAAGCTTGCAATATTTGGGTGACCCTCGGTTTGATGATGCGGTGCCTGTGGTGAAACTTCATTCCACGCTTCGAGCGCAATACATACCTCCAGCCCGGACATGGCCTCCTCTGCCGATGGGAATCACCTAAAGATTGTGTCATGGAACGTTAAGGGCCTTCGTTCTCCAAGTAAGTGCATGTCCATTCTTAGGCACTTGAAGCGTCTCCGGACAGATGTGGCCCTGCTTCAGGAGACCCATCTCTCTGCAGACAATTTGACCCATTTACGCAAATTGTGGGTGGGAACTGTATATGGCTCACCAGCCGTAGGGCGCAAAGCTGGAGTGGCCATTCTCCTGCACAAACACCTGAAACACACTGTTATGAACGTGAAGACTGACATGACCGGACGTAAGATCACGCTTCACCTGACCTTAGCTGACAAAGATATAGCTATCACTAATATCTATGCTCCCAACTCGCCAAACGCCTAATTTTTTCAAGACATGGTGGCCTGGATATTAGCTGCCTCGGGTACCCTACATTTGGTGGGTGGGGACTTTAATTCAGTTATGTCCACAACAATCAACCGAGTAGGGGACGCAACGCGTAACCCGACCAGACCTTCCACACCGTCTTTGACCCCGACGCTCCTAACACAAGCCATAGATTCTATGCAATTCATCGATGCATGGCGATTGGCTCACCCGACTGACCGGGACTACTCTTTCTACTCCCCCCCACAACTCCTTATCTCGCATCGACTATTTTTTTGCCTACCCTGCGCTTCTCCCGCTGCTATGCGACCCGGAAATCACAGACGCCAGAATCTCAGACCACAGCCCCATTGCAATACAATTGATAACTACCCAACCTTCTTCTCCCTCACACATATGGCGCTTCCCCTCATACTTGGCGGACAATGAGGACTTCCGCCACATGCTCTATGGAGCATGGACGGAATATGCCTCTGCCAACGCACCGCACCTCACAGACCCAAACCTGTTTTGGGAGGCTGGAAAAGCCTTCCTGTGAGGGAAAATAATTTCTTACACCACTCAATTTAAGAAGAATGCCAAACAACATTACATGCGAGCGAGCGAAGCTCTACTCTCAGCTCACGAATCACTTACACTTAATCGCACGCCTGACAACATACGTGCTTGGAGAGCAGCCAAATGAGAATTTGACCTCTGGGCTGAACAACAAGAACTGGCTAAGAGCTCCTATTCTACTTTACACTTTCATAGGTTTGGTAACAAGGCGGGCAAACTACTGGCGAAGCTCTGCGCAGGACCACGACGTCCCACTCATATCTCTGCCCTGAAAAACTCGGATGGCACTCTAGTTACCTCGCCTACTGAAATTAGTAAATTACTGGTTGATTATTATACCTCCCTATACTCGGCGGACCCGAATGACTAACCCGTGGCTGAAGCCCTTCTGTCTAGGATCCGCTTGCCTAAACTCCAGGAGGATCTTTTAGCTGCTTTTAACGCACCCATAACTGTTAAGGATATCCAACAGACGATCAAGTCCCTGGCGTCTGCTAAAGCCCCAGGCCCGGACGGCTACACAGCCGAATTCTATAAGCTAGCTAAAGATTTTATTCCTGATACCCTTGAACTTGTTTATGCAAACATGTGGGATGGGGGCCCCTATCTCCTTACGGGAACGCAGGCCCATATTAGGCTAATCGCCAAAAAGGGTAAGGACCCCTCACTTCCAGGATCTTATCGCCCAATTTCATTAATTAATGTGGATGTCAAAATACTATCTAAAATAATTGCATCTCGCTTAGCCCAACTACTCCCCTCTATATTACACTCGGCGCAGTCAGGATTCGTCCAAGGACGCTCAGCCACCCTAAACATACGCAAAGTTCTTCTGGAGCTAGAATATGCTAGAATGAACCCAGATCAAGACGTTGCCATATTGTCACTTGATGCTGAGAAGGCTTTGGACAACATCAGTTGGTCATGGCTGTTCAGGGTGATGGCGGATTTGGGTTTTTCAGGCCCAATTATGCGTTTTTTACGGCGAATGTATGAATCTCCAACTGCACGACTGGTCACTCCCGACTTCATCTCTGATACGATCCCCCTGACGAAAGGGACTAGACAGGGCTGCCCCCTTTCCCCTTTACTTTTTAATGTCGGGATCGAACCTTTATCCAGACTACTCAATTAGCCTGATGGGGTCAGTGGCATCCCAATAGGTACCCACACCCTCGGTGCTGCTCTATTTGCGGACGACATATTGTTATTATCCACACAACCCCTCACTGACTTTAACAGGCTCCGACAGCTCTTTCATACCTTCCGATTGTGTTCAGGCTTTCGAATTAACTTTGACAAAAGCGAAATTCTACCACTTCATCCCAGACTGGCGGCCAAATGGCGCCACCAATCTCCCTTTGCCATAGCAGCACATCATATTACGTATCTGGGTATTCACATTGGCCGAGAACCTTCCACTTTATATACACTTAACTTCCCACCGTTGATAACAAAAATTGTAAAGGAGCTGGAAGCTTGGGTGGCCCTTCCCCTCTCGCTCTTTGGGAGATGTCACCTTTTTAAAATGGTTTCGTTTGCGCGCCTACTCTATCCTATGCAGACCATACCACTCTTATTGAAACACTCTGATGTGACAAAAATCCATACGGCATTGTCTGCCTTTCTATGGTTTCGCAAGAAACCACGCATTTCCCTGCAAAAGCTATGTCTCCCGAAGTCTGAGGGCGGAGCGGGCCTGCCCAATATACGTTTTTACAATCTTGCCTGCTTACTCAGGCAGGGCCTTGACTGGTTATCTGGAAGATCTAAGTACTCCAATACTCTACTGGAGGGTGCCTCGACCTTTCCGTATGCTCTACCAGCTATTCTTCACTCGAACCCTAACAAACTGCCAACGTGCCTCATATCGAGTGTATTCCTTAGGGATACAATTATTGCCTGGAGAGAGATACGGAGACTGTTGGGGTTACCCTCAAGTATTTCTTCCCACCTGCCAATTCTAGGTAATCCGATGTTTCTCCCGTCCACTATACACAAAGCCTTTGAACAATGGAACGATAAGGGCCTTACCAACATCACCTCAGTGTACCTCGCTACCCCTGGCAAGTTTAAATCCTTCCAAGCCTTGTCAAGGGAATTCTCTTTACCAGCTACACACATCTTTTTCTATCATCAGTTGGTCAGCTATTTACGTTCATGCCACTTAACTGGGACGGATCCCCTACAAAAGTCCTTTATTGATAGTGTGTTATACAGGGATGATTACTCCATCTCCAGCCTGTATTCCCACCTTATCGAGCATCAGACTGCCAAATATTGTCTTAAACCATTCCAGAAATGGTCCCAAATATTCGAGGATGCAGACCTCTCGGAGAAAATCCTTGAGGGATACAGACGAGTTCACAAACTCACCGTATGCGAAACATGGCGTGAGACACAATTCAAAATTATTCACAGAGCTTACTACCCCTTCCGTATCAACAAGGTGGAACCAGCACAAGAACACTGCCCCTGGTGCTCTGCTCCGCGCCCAATGCTGCTCCTCCGCCTCTGGGAGTGCAAACCTATCGTTACCTACTGGGACTCTGTGCTGTCCTTTATCCACAAGATCGTTAAAATACCGATCCCTAGGCACTACCTGATATGTCTATTTGGCTGTGATCTGCCCTCACCCACGCCACAATCGAAGAGCTCGCTTCACATCTCCCCCATAGCACATATCTGCCTTCTGGTGGCCCGCAGAACTATAATGTCTCACTGGATTAACCCAACACCACCAAACCTAGTGGTAGTGAAAAAAGCCCTCTTATCGCTTTTCTATCTGGAAAGGTTGGACACCATTGTGTTGAACTTTCGTTCCACCTCACGTTTCTTTACGAGATGGCGTAACTTCATGGAACACTCGTTCACCCACAATAATCTGAAAAAACTCATGCAACCGTTCCGCTATACAGATTGGTATCTCAAACGGGACCTTACGAACTCCTTGGGCAACCTTAAAGTCTCCAATCTGTCTGACCCCTCTACATTTCTGCCACTCTGAGCCAGGGCCGGTACAAGGCAGGGGCGGACAGGGCACGTGCCCATGGCGCTACCATTTGCTATGCTGAGGGGGGGCGCAGCCTGCAGTTGAAGTTCTGCCACAGCCGCCAGTGTGTACAATTAAACCTGTGTCATAGCCAGCGCAGCGGCAAAGTACAAATTGTGAGTGCAGAGTGCGCTCCTGCATCAGTCACCTTACTTCCCTGACAGTTTCACTGTTTACTCCCCCTACGGAGGAGTCTCGTAGTATCTGCCAGCGTGGTGATGTCACTCACTGCCGGAGGCGAGGTGGGAGGACTCAGAGGAGCGCAGGGAGCTGTGACCTAGAGGAGCCTGGCTCTAGCTGGAAGCTCGAAAATGTGGAAACGGGGAGACTCAGGACTCGAGGCAGAGCACACTGCACAGCAAACTGCAGGAAGGTGAGCTGTGCTGTTGTGGGGGAAGGCTGGGGAGATAATCTGCAACGTTTCTGCTAGGAGGGTTTGTCTTGCAGTAAAGAGTTATATTCCTATTTCCTAGGTGACAAGGGGATGGGTGGAGATTAGAGCTAGCAGCAACCCCCCAGAGCTGACAGACATTTCCCAAACTGACTTGCAGCCCTCTCTATAAAAATAAACCCCAATTGCTCTGTCCAGTTAATGTGAAGTTAATTTATGACCTGATGACCATCCTATTTAACCCTGTGTTATCCAAAAATCAGTACAACCCAAAACTCACCACCTATCTAAACACTCTAAAAATGAAATAATACTCCATAGCCACTTTCCGCTGCCTGTATGCATATATAAATGCAAACATTTCTGTACTGAGAATGTGCGCCCTTTAACGTAAAAGGCGCACATTCTCAGTACAGAAATGTTTGCATTTATGCTTCCAGCATGATTACCAGCAAGAGCCAAAACAGTACAAATCCATTCCCTATCTTTCCATCACCCCTCCCTATTCACCCCTCAGACGCTGCCACTTAGACGACTTTCACGCTGAGGCATTTTACAGGCGTTTTTGCGCTAAAAATAGAGCCTGAAAAGCACCTGTAAACTGCCTCTTCTGCAGCCCCAGTGTGAAAGCATGAGTGCTTTCACACTGGTGCAGTGCGTTTGCAGGACAGGAAAAAAGTCCTGCAAGCAGCATCTTCGAGGTGGTTTAGGAACGGTGAATACACCGCTCCCAAAATGCCCCTACCATTGTAATTAGGGATGAGCTTCGCGTTCGAAACGAACGTATGTTCGACTCGAACATCGTCCGTTCGATCGTTCGTCGAATTTTGAACAAAAACGATCGTTCGCGGCAAATTCGAGTGAAATGAAACAACCGTTTTTAAAACTTTTTTCCCATTGATACTACTATCAATGGGAAAAAAAAGTTTTAAAAACGGTAGTTTTTTCAGGAGTCCTGCTCCTGAAAAAATGACAGTTTTTAAGACTTTTTTCCATTGATGCATGTTCCCTGGGCCAAGACCCGGGTTCTCAAAGACGTTTTCCAACAATAACTTTAAAATTATCGTTTTTGAATTTGAACGTTCGAGTCCCATAGACTTCAATGGGGTTCTAAATGTTCGTGCGAACGATCGGACTGTTCGACGGTTCTGGTGCGAACCGAACGCGAGGGTGTTCGGCTCATCCCTAATTGTAATCAATAGCCAGCACTGCCTAAGCAGTAAGCACCTGCAAAGCGCTTTTGCAGATGCTAGTGGGAGTTAAAAGCACCCAGGTAGTGGTCAAAAAGCACAGCTAAAACTAGCGACGATTTACCACTAAAGCAGCCATCACCTCAGTGTGATAGTAGCCTAAAATAAATATCTCCCCAACTAAAAGGCACCCCCCCCCACAACTGTCTTTTCAGAGGTGGCTCTAGGCTTTGTGAGGCCTTAAGCAAAATTTAGACATGCCCCCGCACTCACTCCCATAATGGGTAAAAAAAATTCAAGCAAATAAAAATGGCTGCAGAAAGTTGAATGAATCTATCACACAGTGATTGAGCAGAGGCAAATTAGGCGGCTATGAGGCCCCTGTGAGCGCGAGGCCTTAGGCGACCGCCTAATTTGCCTAATTAAAGAGCCGCCTCTGTGTCTTTTATTCCATCTGCACCTCCTGCATCCAGTCATCCACTCCGCACCCCTCTCCTGTTTATACTTCCACTGTCATATCCCCTCCTCACATATTCTTGTTTTGAAACATTATTTCTTTCTTAAAAACGGGGGGGGGGGCGCAGTTTGCCATCTTCGCCCTGGGCACCAAATGGCCTTGTCCCAGCACTGCTCTGAGCCATGACAACACCTACTAGAGACCCCTTGACGCTCCTGATACGTGCATACTCTTATCTGTAAACTTCACCTATCGCAAAGTTTACAGTCAGATTATTATCTGGGGTTACTAATGGTGTATTATATTTCTTTCTTGTATTTCTAATACTCCAGTTGTTGCTTCCGCTCCTGTAAGTACTAGGCCTTGTACTGACACATCTTCTTGCTGCTGTAATATTGTTATACAGGTAGTCACAGTGCCATTGGTTTGAATGTGTTTTTCCTCTTTTTTTTTGTACATGTTTCTATGTGCATTTGAGCTTACTTTGTTGTATTCCACTGTACTGTGAAAATTCCAATAAAAATGTATTAAAAAAAAAAAAAAAAACCCTATTTGGATTATTACAAAAACTCAGATTAAAGGCAAACTGAGTATATTTTCTGACATTAATTGAATTGCAATGATTTTTGGATAGCATAAACCAGGGGTCTCAAACCAACGGCCCTTCAGCTGTTGCAAAACTACATGTCCCATCATGCCTCTGCCTGTGGGAGTCATGCTTGTAATTGTCAGAATTGCAATGCCTCGTGCAACTTGTAGTTTCACAACAGCTGGAGGGCTGCCAGTTTTGAGACCCCTGGCATAAACAGATACCTAAATGCTTTTAATTGTTGCCTGAGTTAGTAATTGGTAACACCAATCATATGCATTATAGCACTTATCAACATAAATGTACTCCAAAGGTTTGATCTCATTCAAAAAGGCAGGATGTGAAAAATGCAGGAGCCTGTGACAGATTCAGAATCTTTCAACTTACCATAGGTTCAGAGTAAGATTAAATTGACCTATTGCTATTACCTAATAAGTGAGCTTGAGTAAAGGAAGTCTTGGAAAGAGAGAAAAAAATAGTTTTGGTGATATTTTGAGACAAAGTTGGTGATGTAACTCAAGTCAGAGTTGCAAAGGGTTTTAAATTGTTGTGATTGGTATTTTTAATTTTATTTGCTTGGTGAATGGAAGCCAGTGGAGAGAATGGAAAAGAGAGGTAGAAGAAACTGAGCAGCTGACAGGGTGGATGAATCTGGCAGTAGAATTTCCTAGGGAGGATAGCTTGTGTAAAGGTTGGCCAATGATGGAAGTTGCAATAGTAGGAACACGAGTAAACAATGATTAAATTAGTTGCCGTGGTGTCATTGGTTAGAAGGGGCATGTTTTTTTTTTGGAGCTGTGGTGGCTCAACGTGATTGGCACTGCGTTGACAAGCCATTCACCTCTGCAGCCAAGGGTTCGGATCCCGGTCTCGGTTACATGTGAATTGAGTTTGGTGGTCTCAGCCCGGCTCCCGGTGGATGTGCTATGCAAGGTACGCCTGTGCTTAGTACGCCCACCCCCCCCCCCCCAAAAACCACCACACTTGCACGCACACGAAATTGGTTTAAAACACACGCACTTTGGCCATGCGGTCTCCTAAAATAAAGAGAGGCGAAGGACCTACGGGGCTGGCTGGGTGGGCTAGGCCCCCTCACTCCCTCATAGGGGGAGTCCCTCTGCCCCATTGGGGTCCCGTTGGGCCCCAGTTGGGCTCCCAAGAGGAGCAGGTAGGGCGGGGTGAGTGGGAGGCCCCCCTTCACACCCGCCATTGCCACCAGGGGCATGGAGAAGGATGGTGAATGCCTCCGGGGGGAGGGTCTGCCTACTCCCAACTCCTGCAGTCCGGCTCCTCTCTCTCGAGTTCACGCACAAAAATACACTTTAAAAAAAAAAAAAGAAAAAAAAAGAAGGGGCATGTTTTGTAAATGTTATGGAGATGAAAGCAGCACGATTTGAAAAGTAATTGGGTGTGGGGTTGAAAGAAGAAGTCAGAGTTCAAGAGTATACCTGGCATAAAGGGAGGGACACTTGATGGAAAAGTCAGGAGAGAGTGCCCAGGGAAGAGGAAATATTTACAGCTAAGTTGTCATAAACCTTTTGGAAGGTACTTTTATCTTTGTAAAAAAAAAAAAACATTCCAAACAAACATCATATGCGATCTAAGTATACACTACAGCAATACTTGCTCAACATGTTTCATCAAGATATGGCTTCTTCAGGAGACTTTTTACTTTACTGTACAAGATGTTCACCCAAGGACACCACCAGGTGAATATGCATCAGCATGAGGGTGGATGCCATCTGGTCCAGATGCTTTATCCACCTTTATTCTGTCTAAATATTTCTGAACCATATCACTTTTGAGCCATTGTGAATCATTTGGGGCTGTGTCAATACCAGCCCCATTATGGACATGAGCTCCCCTATGCTCCTTTGTATACACAGAGCTGAAGAAAGTATTTAATAAATTTGCCTTCTCTTTGTCCCCAGTCACCCACTCCAGATTATTTTGTAAAGAGCCTACATACTCAGACCTGACCTTTTTACTATTCATTTATTTGAAGATTTTTTGGGGGTTTGCCCTACTATCATTTGCAATCTGCCGTTCGTTTTGAATTGTTGCGTCCTTGATTTTCTTTTGTTAAATTATTTGTAACATTTAAACAATTATAGTGTTCCTTCATTTTTATATTTTTTTAAAGAAGCTCTTTACTTATTATTTATAGTTACAAAACATTGTTTTTTTTTTTTTTTTTAGTCTTTTAAACGTATTGTCCATATTATTTGCAGTGAGTTTACATACAGAATTTTGAAGAATTACCATTTTTGTTATGTGCTCATCTGTGCCAATATTCCCTTCCAGTCTTGGAGACCATCCCTCATCCTTGGAAAATTTGCTCTCCTAAAGCTAAGTGTTTTTATATTTCCCATATGTGTTTGTTGCTTACAGCTAACGTTAAATTAAATCATTGTTATGGTCACTGCTACTGAGATGTTCTTTTATATCAATATTGGTAATAAGCTCTGCATGGTTTGAGATTATCAGGTCCAGCAAAGCATTGTTCCTAGTCCGGGGGCCTCAATAAACTGGACCACAAAATTGTCTTGTAAAAGGTTGATACATTTTTGCCCTTTAACTTTTCGAACAGTGCCATTACTCCAGTCAATTTCCAGGTAGGTAAAATCCCCCATTATTTTCACTGTCCCAGCCCTCACAGCCCTTTATATCTGTGCAAGGAGCTGTGTCTCCACCTCCTCATTAACACTGAGAGGTTTAAAAAGGAAGGACGGAGTCTGGCGCCTCACCATCAAAACTTCAACAGCCACCACTGCACTGACTGCTACCCCCCCTGCAAATGAAGGTCACCTATAGTCTAAAAAAACATAGCTGTACTTCAGACCCTGTCCATCCTTTTTGACCCCTCCAACTTATCATAAGTCCCACTCAGTATAGATTCCACCCACTCGCTTTCACTCATAGTGTATAGTATAGTATAATACTATACAAGGCACTATTTCTATCCCATAATGATATTCATATTTTCTGTGATGGTTTAACATACATGATTGATGACACTCACTCATGGAGTTTAACTTGACACCAGTCTTCTGCTTTTAGTCTCTGTCACCTCTACACACAAGATGGATGGCTCTGGTGGGGAGTGGAGAGACCAAGTGTCAGAGTGTGACTTGTGGTGGGAGGGACATGGCTCGGCAGCAGGCCAGGATGTGCAACTGTAGGAATGCAAGAGCTTTGCACCCACCGAGGGAGAGAGAGAGAGGTATCTTGATAAAGCACGATCTTACCCCGAAGGGTCCCAATGCGCTTGACTAGGGCCAATCTAGACAGGAGCCGATTAACTTACCAGCATGTCTTTAGAGTGTGAGAGGAAACCGGAGTACCCAGAGGAAAACCACTCAGGCACAGGGGGAACATGCAGATGATGCTGTGGTCAGGATTCAAACCAGCAACCCTTTTGCTTCTAGGTGAAAGTGCTAACCATTACACACTGTGCAGCTTTGGGAGTGACCAAATAGACTAGGCATGCCAGGGTCATATTTTGGCCCACCCCAACAAGCTCCTATTAACTAATTGGCAAGTAGCAACAGCAGCACAGGCACAGCTCGAGAGAAACTCCAAATAAATGACAAATAAGAAAGAAATTACAGTTTATTTTATTTTATTTATTTTATTTTTTACATTTGCTTTTTTTTTTGCAACAAAGATGGTGGGGCACTGCCCCAGGAGCCCCTATGGACAAGCCTCCACTGAGTCAGTCAAAACAGAACAGAGAAGGGCTAAAGTGGTAAAGGTTTCTATGGGTAATTTTTGCTGTTTGCAGCATTAGGGGTAGAAGACAGGGAAAATGTGACATTAATATTGTGTGGTCAGAGAAAGAAAAGGGTTGAAAGAGAGATTGCAAGAAATAATTTAAAATGTCAGTGTATTAAGAAGGCAACAAAAATCATTTATTTGAGTTTATAATGCTAACAGTTAGAAGCAATTTTCTAACTAGTATTAAAAAAAAACTATCTGTAAGAACCTACAATAATAATTACACTTATACCACTAATGAATAGTAAACAATTTATTTGTGTTTTAATTTGTAATTACTAATACTAGTACAGATTTTATCTTGATGTTTTTATAGCTATATTTTTATCAACTACCTGCAAATGACACAGTCGGCATTTGGCAACAAGAAAATACCATCTGTCTTAGTGATGGTAACAGAGAAGCACATTTTCTAATATGCAAGAATTCCCTTATGAATTCTTTCATGTGTGACATATCAGTGTAACTAAGACATCCTGGCAATAAATTGTTCCAAACACATGAAATGGTACTGAAATGAAATCTAAATAGACCGGTTTTTCTTTTCACCTAATTTCACTAGCTGCAACCATGGAATGTTCAGCACAAATTATTTAATGAGATTTCAGTATAGAGATAATTTTAATGCCATAGCACCAACACAAATATGTGTTAAATGAGCCAAACTGTAAAGTGAATGCTTCTTAGATGGCTAGTCATTTTGGCCATTGTTCACATAACAGATTTTTCAGAATAAACTAAACCCCAAACAAACAAGAGAAGCTTCATAAAAGTGAGTATTAACAAGCATAAGCTATTATTGTTACCATATGGCTCACAAGAAAACCAAGATAAAACCCACATACAATAACATGCAAAAGGGGGGGGGGGGGGGGGGGGGGGGGGGGGGGGGGGGGGGGGGGGGGGGGGGGGGGGGGGGGGGGGGGGGGGGGGGGGGGGGGGGGGGGGGGGGGGGGGGGGGGGGGGGGGGGGGGGGGGGGGGGGGGGGGGGGGGGGGGGGGGGGGGGGGGGGGGGGGGGGGGGGGGGGGGGGGGGGGGGGGGGGGGGGGGGGGGGGGGGGGGGGGGGGGGGGGGGGGGGGGGGGGGGGGGGGGGGGGGGGGGGGGGGGGGGGGGGGGGGGGGGGGGGGGGGGGGGGGGGGGGGGGGGGGGGGGGGGGGGGGGGGGGGGGGGGGGGGGGGGGGGGGGGGGGGGGGGGGGGGGGGGGGGGGGGGGGGGGGGGGGGGGGGGGGGGGGGGGGGGGGGGGGGGGGGGGGGGGGGGGGGGGGGGGGGGGGGGGGGGGGGGGGGGGGGGGGGGGGGGGGGGGGGGGGGGGGGGGGGGGGGGGGGGGGGGGGGGGGGGGGGGGGGGGGGGGGGGGGGGGGGGGGGGGGGGGGGGGGGGGGGGGGGGGGGGGGGGGGGGGGGGGGGGGGGGGGGGGGGGGGGGGGGGGGGGGGGGGGGGGGGGGGGGGGGGGGGGGGGGGGGGGGGGGGGGGGGGGGGGGGGGGGGGGGGGGGGGGGGGGGGGGGGGGGGGGGGGGGGGGGGGGGGGGGGGGGGGGGGGGGGGGGGGGGGGGTGGGGGGGGGGGGGGGGGGGGGGGGGGGGGGGGGGGGGGGGGGGGGGGGGGGGGGGGGGGGGGGGGGGGGGGGGGGGGGGGGGGGGGGGGGGGGGGGGGGGGGGGGGGGGGGGGGGGGGGGGGGGGGGGGGGGGGGGGGGGGGGGGGGGGGGGGGGGGGGGGGGGGGGGGGGGGGGGGGGGGGGGGGGGGGGGGGGGGGGGGGGGGGGGGGGGGGGGGGGGGGGGGGGGGGGGGGGGGGGGGGGGGGGGGGGGGGGGGGGGGGGGGGGGGGGGGGGGGGGGGGGGGGGGGGGGGGGGGGGGGGGGGGGGGGGGGGGGGGGGGGGGGGGGGGGGGGGGGGGGGGGGGGGTGGGGGGGGGGGGGGGGGGGGGGGGGGGGGGGGGGGGGGGGGGGGGGGGGGGGGGGGGGGGGGGGGGGGGGGGGGGGGGGGGGGGGGGGGGGGGGGGGGGGGGGGGGGGGGGGGGGGGGGGGGGGGGGGGGGGGGGGGGGGGGGGGGGGGGGGGGGGGGGGGGGGGGGGGGGGGGGGGGGGGGGGGGGGGGGGGGGGGGGGGGGGGGGGGGGTGGGGGGGGGGGGGGGGGGGGGGGGGGGGGGGGGGGGGGGGGGGGGGGGGGGGGGGGGGGGGGGGGGGGGGGGGTGGGGGGGGGGGGGGGGGGGGGGGGGGGGGGGGGGGGGGGGGGGGGGGGGGGGGGGGGGGGGGGGGGGGGGGGGGGGGGGGGGGGGGGGGGGGGGGGGGTGGGGGGGGGGGGGGGGGGGGGGGGGGGGGGGGGGGGGGGGGGGGGGGGGGGGGGGGGGGGGGGGGGGGGGGGGGGGGGGGGGGGGGGGGGGGGGGGGGGGGGGGGGGGGGGGGGGGGGGGGGGGGGGGGGGGGGGGGGGGGGGGGGGGGGGGGGGGGGGGGGGGGGGGGGGGGGGGGGGGGGGGGGGGGGGGGGGGGGGGGGGGGGGGGGGGGGGGGGGGGGGGGGGGGGGGGGGGGGGGGGGGGGGGGGGGGGGGGGGGGGGGGGGGGGGGGGGGGGGGGGGGGGGGGGGGGGGGGGGGGGGGGGGGGGGGGGGGGGGGGGGGGGGGGGGGGGGGGGGGGGGGGGGGGGGGGGGGGGGGGGGGGGGGGGGGGGGGGGGGGGGGGGGGGGGGGGGGGGGGGGGGGGGGGGGGGGGGGGGGGGGGGGGGGGGGGGGGGGGGGGGGGGGGGGGGGGGGGGGGGGGGGGGGGGGGGGGGGGGGGGGGGGGGGGGGGGGGGGGGGGGGGGGGGGGGGGGGGGGGGGGGGGGGGGGGGGGGGGGGGGGGGGGGGGGGGGGGGGGGGGGGGGGGGGGGGGGGGGGGGGGGGGGGGGGGGGGGGGGGGGGGGGGGGGGGGGGGGGGGGGGGGGGGGGGGGGGGGGGGGGGGGGGGGGGGGGGGGGGGGGGGGGGGGGGGGGGGGGGGGGGGGGGGGGGGGGGGGGGGGGGGGGGGGGGGGGGGGGGGGGGGGGGGGGGGGGGGGGGGGGGGGGGGGGGGGGGGGGGGGGGGGGGGGGGGGGGGGGGGGGGGGGGGGGGGGGGGGGGGGGGGGGGGGGGGGGGGGGGGGGGGGGGGGGGGGGGGGGGGGGGGGGGGGGGGGGGGGGGGGGGGGGGGGGGGGGGGGGGGGGGGGGGGGGGGGGGGGGGGGGTGGGGGGGGGGGGGGGGGGGTGGGGGGGGGGGGGGGGGGGGGGGGGGGGGGGGGGGGGGGGGGGGGGGGGGGGGGGGGGTGGGGGGGGGGGGGGGGGGGGGGGGGGGGGGGGGGGGGGGGGGGGGGGGGGGGGGGGGGGGGGGGGGGGGGGGGGGGGGGGGGGGGGGGGGGGGGGGGGGGGGGGGGGGGGGGGGGGGGGGGGGGGGGGGGGGGGGGGGGGGGGGGGGGGGGGGGGGGGGGGGGGGGGGGGGGGGGGGGGGGGGGGGGGGGGGGGGGGGGGGGGGGGGGGGGGGGGGGGGGGGGGGGGGGGGGGGGGGGGGGGGGGGGGGGGGGGGGGGGGGGGGGGGGGGGGGGGGGGGGGGGGGGGGGGGGGGGGGGGGGGGGGGGGGGGGGGGGGGGGGGGGGGGGGGGGGGGGGGGGGGGGGGGGGGGGGGGGGGGGGGGGGGGGGGGGGGGGGGGGGGGTGGGGGGGGGGGGGGGGGGGGGGGGGGGGGGGGGGGGGGGGGGGGGGGGGGGGGGGGGGGGGGGGGGGGGGGGGGGGGGGGGGGGGGGGGGGGGGGGGGGGGGGGGGGGGGGGGGGGGGGGGGGGGGGGGGGGGGGGGGGGGGGGGGGGGGGGGGTGGGGGGGGGGGGGGGGGGGGGGGGGGGGGGGGGGGGGGGGGGGGGGGGGGGGGGGGGGGGGGGGGGGGGGGGGGGGGGGGGGGGGGGGGGGGGGGGGGGGGGGGGGGGGGGGGGGGGGGGGGGGGGGGGGGGGGGGGGGGGGGGGGGGGGGGGGGGGGGGGGGGGGGGGGGGGGGGGGGGGGGGGGGGGGGGGGGGGGGGGGGGGGGGGGGGGGGGGGGGGGGGGGGGGGGGGGGGGGGGGGGGGGGGGGGGGGGGGGGGGGGGGGGGGGGGGGGGGGGGGGGGGGGGGGGGGGGGGGGTGGGGGGGGGGGGGGGGGGTGGGGGGGGGGGGGGGGGGGGGGGGGGGGGGGGGGGGGGGGGGGGGGGGGGGGGGGGGGGGGGGGGGGGGGGGGGGGGGGGGGGGGGGGGGGGGGGGGGGGGGGGTGGGGGGGGGGGGGGGGGGGGGGGGGGGGGGGGGGGGGGGGGGGGGGGGGGGGGGGGGGGGGGGGGGGGGGGGGGGGGGGGGGGGGGGGGGGGGGGGGGGGGGGGGGGGGGGGGGGGGGGGGGGGTGGGGGGGGGGGGGGGGGGGGGGGGGGGGGGGGGGGGGGGGGGGGGGGGGGGGGGGGGGGGGGGGGGGGGGGGGGGGGGGGGGGGGGGGGGGGGGGGGGGGGGGGGGGGGGGGGGGGGGGGGGGGGGGGGGGGGTGGGGGTGGGGGGGGGGGGGGGGGGGGGGGGGGGGGGGGGGGGGGGGGGGGTGGGGGGGGGGGGGGGGGGGGGGGGGGGGGGGGGGGGGGGGGGGGGGGGGGGGGGGGGGGGGGGGGGGGGGGGGGGGGGGGGGGGGGGTGGGGGGGGGGGGGGGGGGGGGGGGGGGGGGGGGGGGGGGGTGGGGGGGGGGGGGGGGGGGGGGGGGGGGGGGGGGGGGGGGGGGGGGGGGGGGGGGGGGGGGGGGGGGGGGGGGGGGGGGGGGGGGGGGGGGGGGGGGGGGGGGGGGGTGGGGGGGGGGGGGGGGGGGGGGGGGGGGGGGGGGGGGGGGGGGGGGGGGGGGGGGGGGGGGGGGGGGGGGGGGGGGGGGGGGGGGGGGGGGGGGGGGGGGGGGGGGGGGGGGGGGGGGTGGGGGGGGGGGGGGGGGGGGGGGGGGGGGGGGGGGGGGGGGGGGGGGGGGGGGGGGGGGGGGGGGGGGGGGGGGGGGGGGGGGGGGGGGGGGGGGGGGGGGGGGGGGGGGGGGGGGGGGGGGGGGGGGGGGGGGGGGGGGGGGGGGGGGGGGGGGGGGGGGGGGGGGGGGGGGGGGGGGGGGGGGGGGGGGGGGGGGGGGGGGGGGGGGGGGGGGGGGGGGGGGGGGGGGGGGGGGGGGGGGGGGGGGGGGGGGGGGGGGTGGGGGGGGGGGGGGGGGGGGGGGGGGGGGGGGGGGGGGGGGGGTGGGGGGGGGGGGGGGGGGGGGGGGGGGGGGGGGGGGGGGGGGGGGGGGGGGGGGGGGGGGGGGGGGGGGGGGGGGGGGGGGGGGGGGGGGGGGGGGGGGGGGGGGGGGGGGGGGGGGGGGGGGGGGGGGGGGGGGGGGGGGGGGGGGGGGGGGGGGGGGGGGGGGGGGGGGGGGGGGGGGGGGGGGGGGGGGGGGGGGGGGGGGGGGGGGGGGGGGGGGGGGGGGGGGGGGGGGGGGGGGGGGGGGGGGGGGGGGGGGGGGGGGGGGGGGGGGGGGGGGGGGGGGGGGGGGGGGGGGGGGGGGGGGGGGGGGGGGGGTGGGGGGGGGGGGGGGGGGGGGGGGGGGGGGGGGGGGGGGGGGGGGGGGGGGGGGGGGGGGGGGGGGGGGGGGGGGGGGGGGGGGGGGGGGGGGGGGGGGGGGGGGGGGGGGGGGGGGGGGGGGGGGGGGGGGGGGGGGGGGGGGGGGGGGGGGGGGGGGGGGGGGGGGGGGGGGGGGGGGGGGGGGGGGGGGGGGGGGGGGGGGGGGGGGGGGGGGGGGGGGGGGGGGGGGGGGGGGGGGGGGGGGGGGGGGGGGGGGGGGGGGGGGGGGGGGGGGGGGGGGGGGGGGGGGGGGGGGGGGGGGGGGGGGGGGGGGGGGGGGGGGGGGGGGGGGGGGGGGGGGGGGGGGGGGGGGGGGGGGGGGGGGGGGGGGGGGGGGGGGGGGGGGGGGGGGGGGGGGGGGGGGGGTGGGGGGGGGGGGGGGGGGGGGGGGGGGGGGGGGGGGGGGGGGGGGGGGGGGGGGGGGGGGGGGGGGGGGGGGGGGGGGGGGGGGGGGGGGGGGGGGGGGGGGGGGGGGGGGGGGGGGGGGGGGGGGGGGGGGGGGGGGGGGGGGGGGGGGGGGGGGGGGGGGGGGGGGGGGGGGGGGGGGGGGGGGGGGGGGGGGGGGGGGGGGGGGGGGGGGGGGGGGGGGGGGGGGGGGGGGGGGGGGGGGGGGGGGGGGGGGGGGGGGGGGGGGGGGGGGGGGGGGGGGGGGGGGGGGGGGGGGGGGGGGGGGGGGGGGGGGGGGGGGGGGGGGGGGGGGGGGGGGGGGGGGGGGGGGGGGGGGGTGGGGGGGGGGGGGGGGGGGGGGGGGGGGGGGGGGGGGGGGGGGGGGGGGGGGGGGGGGGGGGGGGGGGGGGGGGGGGGGGGGGGGGGGGGGGGGGGGGGGGGGGGGGGGGGGGGGGGGGGGGGGGGGGGGGGGGGGGGGGGGTGGGGGGGGGGGGGGGGGGGGGGGGGGGGGGGGGGGGGGGGGGGGGGGGGGGGGGGGGGGGGGGGGGGGGGGGGGGGGGGGGGGGGGGGGGGGGGGGGGGGGGGGGGGGGGGGGGGGGGGGGTGGGGGGGGGGGGGGGGGGGGGGGGGGGGGGGGGGGGGGGGGGGGGGGGGGGGGGGGGGGGGGGGGGGGGGGGGGGGGGGGGGGGGGGGGGGGGGGGGGGGGGGGGGGGGGGGGGGGGGGGGGGGGGGGGGGGGGGGGGGGGGGGGGGGGGGGGGGGGGGGGGGGGGGGGGGGGGGGGGGGGGGGGGGGGGGGGGGGGGGGGGGGGGGGGGGGGGGGGGGGGGGGGGGGGGGGGGGGGGGGGGGGGGGGGGGGGGGGGGGGGGGGGGGGGGGGGGGGGGGGGGGGGGGGGGGGGGGGGGGGGGGGGGGGGGGGGGGGGGGGGGGGGGGGGGGGGGGGGGGGGGGGGGGGGGGGGGGGGGGGGGGGGGGGGGGGGGGGGGGGGGGGGGGGGGGGGGGGGGGGGGGGGGGGGGGGGGGGGGGGGGGGGGGGGGGGGGGGGGGGGGGGGGGGGGGGGGGGGGGGGGGGGGGGGGGGGGGGGGGGGGGGGGGGGGGGGGGGGGGGGGGGGGGGGGGGGGGGGGGGGGGGGGGGGGGGGGGGTGGGGGGGGGGGGGGGGGGGGGGGGGGGGGGGGGGGGGGGGGGGGGGGGGGGGGGGGGGGGGGGGGGGGGGGGGGGGGGGGGGGGGGGGGGGGGGGGGGGGGGGGGGGGGGGGGGGGGGGGGGGGGGGGGGGGGGGGGGGGGGGGGGGGGGGGGGGGGGGGGGGGGGGGGGGGGGGGGGGGGGGGGGGGGGGGGGGGGGGGGGGGGGGGGTGGGGGGGGGGGGGGGGGGGGGGGGGGGGGGGGGGGGGGGGGGGGGGGGGGGGGGGGGGGGGGGGGGGGGGGGGGGGGGGGGGGGGGGGGGGGGGGGGGGGGGGGGTGGGGGGGGGGGGGGTTGGGGGGGGGGGGGGGGGGGGGGGGGGGGGGGGGGGGGGGGGGGGGGGGGGGGGGTGGGGGGGGGGGGGGGGGGGGGGGGGGGGGGGGTTGGGGGGGTGGGGGGGGGGGGGGGGGGGGGGGGGGGGGGGGGGGGGGGGGGGGGGGGGGGGTGGGGGGGGGGGGGGGGGGGGGGGGGGGGGGGGGGGGGGGGGGGGGGGGGTGGGGGGCCTGGGGGGGGGGGGGGGGGGGGGGGGGGGGGGGGGGGGGGGGGGGGGGGGGGTGGGGGGGGGGGGGGGGGGGGGGGGGGGGGGGGGGGGGGGGGGGGGGGGGGGGGGGGGTGGGGGGGGGAGGGGGGGGGGGGGGGGGGGGGGGGGGGGGGGGGGGGGGGGGGGGGGGGTCTCTTTACTTATTAAATGCCACATGGGCTAGCACAAAGGGACTCAAATAAAGAGACATACAATCTAATGAAATACAAATATAATTTATTAATTTTTCTTTGGGCATTTAATAGCCACGGTGTATCCAAGGGGTAACCTATTAATTATTTTAATTTAAATAAATATGTAAAGCCATCCTGGCTAAATTAAAGCAAGTTTAAACGGTGTCCATCCAGCCATGCTGGACAACTACACCCCCACTGCACAACACCACGACTTAACAGGATAGAGAGGGTGGGAGGGCGTCGTGGCTTGATCCGAACGATCAGTGAAACCCCGCTCTCCAGGCCTTATAAGGGCTCCATCCACGTGGGTTTTACGCCCGCCATAATGTGACCAATTAGTCGATGACTTGGGTAACCAATCCTGTGGCTGTTGCTGCCCAAGGAACTGCTACTTTTGGCAATCTGAAAAATAAAGCACAGGAAATATCTGCGGCCCCCTTTGAGCTCCCCCATGGTGGTCCAGCATATTGCTATGACCTTTCATTCTCTCATTTGTCCTTGTTTTGTCTTGTTATTTTATCTTCATCTGGGATGGCTTTTTTCAATGCATATGTCATATAAATTCATTGATAATGCCAGTCAGAAAGGTGGTAGTATTTTTAAGGGGGGAAAAATGTGCACAATTTGCAAAAATCAATAATATAAGATGTATAATATAAGCTATTTAGGGAAAAAACATTTACCTTTACAACCCCTTTAATGTGGAAACTCAATAAAGAATTTTAGTCTCTTAATTCTGGTTGTTCCTCTCTGAAGAATTTTCTTTTTGAATATTTTTTTCTGTAATGATGCATTTTTTCACCTGTGGAATTGCATAATTATATAATCTACTCTTTATCCAACTAAAATGTGACAAAACCCTATCATTAATTTGCCTCATAGAAAGAGATGGAGGTCATAATCTTTATTTAATCCTCTAGGCATTAATGTATCCAGCTATGTGATCCATCCAACCTCCAACAATACAAAGAAAGCAATAAGAAAGGTTTTTAAACACATTAACAGTAAAAAAAATGAGGCCAGAGCATATTGCCGCATAAAGGATGGTGAAGGGAATTTGGTTACAAAAGTCAAAGAGAAGTCAATGGTTTTAAAGCATTCTTCTCCTCAGTTTTAACAAAGGAAAAAGGGGGATATAGTAACCAAGACTGTAATGTTAATAACACACCACCCTTGTACCCTTGTGGCTAATGGAAGCCAGTGTCAGAAATAGACTTGAAAAAGTTAACCCAAATAAATCACCGGGGGGTACTTAAGGAACTCAGTCAGATGAAAGCTAGACCATTGTTCCTAATTTCTATGGACAGTTTATGTGGTACCAATATTCAAAAAAGGGAGGAGATATATCCATAGAAACTACAGATGCTTGAGAGGAAAGATGATAGTGATATTCAAATATCTTACTGGTGACCCTAGCATAGGGAGTTTAAAAAGACACACGGCCATTTGTTGAAATTGGAAGAGAAGCAGTTTAACATAAACTGCGTAGTGGATTCTTTACTGTTGGAGCGCTAAAGATGTGGAATTCTCTTCCACAAGCAATAGTATCAGCAGGGAGCATTGATATTTTAAAAAAACTGGGCATCTTAACAATACAGGGATATGCGATTTACTTTTGACAGACACACATACACACACACACACTGAACTGGAACTGGACAGACTGGCATCTTTATTTAACCTTACCAACCATGTAACTATATAACTACATGCTTGTATATTCACTAATAATACTATATTCTCGATATTCTTGATATTTTTGACTAAAAATCAGTCGAAAATGACCAGAGAAAATAAGTATATTTTACTACATGCAATGGGGTGGATTTATAGCAGGCGCAGCCAATGTTAAGTATGGATGTCAGGACAGCATCGAATTGTACGTCGGTTACATCGTTTGCTTAAATCGTTCGGGAATGGGGCTCGACGTAAGTTACGTTCACGTCGTTTACATTGACAACTAGCGACGTGATTTTGCACATGCGCACTGGGATACGTCCACGGACGGCGCATGCGCCGTTCAAAAAAAACGTAAATTACGTGGGATCATGATTCATTTACATGAATCACGCCCCCACATGACTATTTTGAATGCGGCAACCTTACGCCGGCCACTTTAAGCTATGCCTCCGTAAATTCCGGAGCAAGTGCTTTCTGAATAAGGCACTTGCCCATAAAATTTGCAGAGGCGTAGCGTTAAGAGCATACGCTACGCCGCCGGATAGATACTCTAATGTATCTGAATCTGGCCCCATATTGCTACACTTAGGCTCCATGCACACTGAAGCTGATAACAGCTATTAAAAAAACGCCAGTAGCTTTTCAGGGAGCCTTGCAACGTTTTTTAGCGTTTTTGCAATAGCTTTAATCAGCGTTTTTCAGTGTAGCTTTTATCAGCTTATTTTTTTCAATGGATAAAAAACGCTTAAAAATGCTGGCACCGTATTTTTTCAGCATTTTTAGCGTTTTTCGGCGTTTTGCGTTTATTAGGGTTTTTCCCGCCTAAAAACGGCACTTTGAACGCAAATTTCGGGCGTTCAGAAAAAAAGCCAACAAACTCCATAGCTCATTAACACTGAAAAATGCCCAGGTGTGCATGGGCACATAGGCTAACATAGAGTTCAGTTTATTTTTAGGCTCCATGCACACTGAAGCTTATAAACTGCAGTTTATTGGTGTTTTGGCTTTTTTTTTAAAGCCCATAAACTGAACTCTATGTTAGCCTATGTGCCCATGCACACCTGGGCATTTTTCAGTGTTAATGAGCTTTGGAGTTTATTGGCTTTTTTCTGAATGCCCGAAATTTGCGTTCAAAGTGCTGTTTTTCACCGGGGAAAAAACGCAAAAAAAAGCAAAACACCAAAAAACGCAAAAAAACTCTCAAAAACGCAAAAAAAGCAGACGTCAGCGTTTTTAGCCTTTTTTATCCATTAACAAAAAAAAAAAATATATATATATATATATATATATATATACAGTATATATACACAACAATGTGCCCCAAAGTCTTATACAGTATGTGTTGTCTTTCTAGGAGAGTGTGCATTATTCAACAAAATACATTCAATAATATTAAGACACTGCAACATATTCAAATATGCTGGAACTGGCACATATATACTGACACCGGAAAAGGAGAATCAACATTCACACTGAATAACTAATGATAAGATCATTAGTAAAAGAATAAGACTGTCAGGAAAGGCATAGGGGTTTACTAAAACTAGCGAGTACAAAATCAACTTCCAGTTTTTTTTTGTCAAAGTTTAATTGAACAAGCTGAAGTTAGAAGCTGATTGGCTACTATGCACAGATGCGCCAGATTTTGCACTCTCTAGTTTCAGTAAATCCACCCCATAGTGTGCCCAGGTGCATACATGTGGGGTAAGTGCAAAATTACATTGAGCCATGCTCATGCAAGGACACGTGCTTGTGTGCATATTCCTGTGTGAGGCTAAACGTGTGCACATTAGCGTGAATGATCACCACTAAGACAGGCGCCCAGCGGGCTATTTAAGCAGAAATTATGCATTGAGTCATTGCTGTATGAGCTATAATGTTTCCTGCATAACTTTTTACCCATTCCTATACCTGAACTTCTGCTGCTGACCCGATCTGCCTCTGACTACGTCTGAACTCTGCGTACATCAACCCCTGGCTTGTCACCGTATTACGTCTCTGCCTGCCTTCTGTTTGCACCTGACTTGTCCGATCTGGCCCACCTGACTCTGCTCTCTTTTTAGAACATGTGCCTGTCAATCTGTGCCCAGCTACCTACCTGTCTACCAGGGACTTTCCGGCCTGTACTAAACTCTTCACAGCCTGTCATCTCTCCTGCTTGGCAATCATGGTCCAGCCTGCATTTGGAAATGCAGAGATGACTCCTCCACACCTATCACCTAACACTTAGAACTGTCCTCATGCCACTCCATGCTCTGGTGCCTCCTGTTACCTTACCAGGGGCCTTAAACCTATCTCTCCACATCAGACTTCACCACCAGGTACATGACAAAGATTCATACAGATGAGAGGAAATGTGAGAAAGCTGGATTTACTTTAATTTCCTCTTTAAAAAAAAAAAAAACTGGTACTGTATGTATATATCCAGATTCAAATTTACAAAACAATATCAGGGAGAAAAAATTTCTTCAGTAGCAAATGGTTGGCGCTATTTAAAGCTGAATTTAAGGCACCAGAATAAATATTTTGTAGAAAATTTAGTAGGGAAACCACCAGTATACATATTAAAAAAACATCTTTGAAAAAACAAGCACATGATCTGGCTGGTCTACTGCTGATTTAAAAAAAATGATGGAAAAACAATTTGGGGCAAGGCATTGATATATCATACACATATACTACACAACAAACAACATATATATCACATTTTAATTTCCGTTCTTCTAAAAAGTCCCAGAGCACTAATCATTTGAAAAAAAAAAGAAGAAATACAGTAAGTCTCTAACTAGGAAGTATAGATAAACAATACCAAAAATAAATAAACCAAATCCTACATTGACAAATTTGGGGGTTATTCACTAACCCCCCCCCCTGGCGGTATGATTCTTTCAGATTTTTGGTGCTGATAGCGGTACCATTATTTTGCATGGAAATTTGGCGTTTTATATTGTAGGCCTGTAATTCTTTGGAATAACTCACTTAAATCTGTCCAAACAAGAGTCTGGTAGACATCCCGGGTATGATAAAGTTTGAAACACAAAATCATAAATTATAATATAATAAATAACTATAAATAATTATAACAAATAATGATGTAATTATAATAAAAATTATTCAATAATGTAATCAAATCAAAAACACTGAAATTTGCTCAGTTGCAGAATTGTCGCTGTCATTACTTTCAGTGTTTGATGACGAATTTCCCCACAAATCGCTATCGCTCAATTCTGCAAGTGATTCTAATTTATTATCGCTTTTTTCTATAAGATTACAGTACTGTATCTATACTGTATTTTTTGCGCCGCTCGCAGGGAACGAAGTTTGGCAGTCACCAGTGTGAATCGAGCAAGATGATGGCTCGCACACACAGCGGGGACACATCGCAGGATCCAGGGACAAGGTAAGTAACTTTCCCTGTATACTGCAACGCAATCCCGAGTCTGGCTCAGGGTTACCACTTTTGGTATGAAAAATTCACCCCAAGCCTCACTCGGGAATACCGCCAGGGAGGTTAAAGGCAAATCCACTTTGCACTACAAGTGCAAACTACAAGCCCAAAGTGGACTTGAAATTGCACTGTAAGTGCAGTCGCTGTAGATCCGAGAGGGACATGCTAGGAAAATAAAAAACAGCATTTTAGCATGCACATGATTGGATACTGTAATAAAATCAGCAGAGCTTCCCTTCATTTCAGATCCATCCCTCAGATTTACAATTATTGCACTTACAAGTGCACTTTCAGTGCAATTTCAAGTGCACTTTTCACTTGTAGTTTGCACTTGTAGTGCCAAGTGGATTTGCCTTTCGTAAATAACCCCTATGTCTTATTTGATTTCATTGTATATATAAAAAATTAAAATCAAATAAAAACACGTGTATTAACCTCCCTGGCCGTATTCCCGAGTCGGACTCGGGGTTACATATTTGTGCTCCGATCGGTAACCCCGAGTCAGACTCGGGCTCGCCTCGCAGCATCCACAGGCAATGTTTACTTACCCTGTTCCTGGATCCAGCGATGCATCCGCGCTGTGTGAACGAGCGGGTGCTCGCTCGATTCACACAGTGCCTCTGTATGCCGCCGATCTCCGTTTCCTGCGACGTTACGACACACGGGAGCGGAGAACGGCGCCAAATTCAAAAACGTTACATACAGTATAATTTAATCTTATCATACAGTACTGTATGTAAGAAAATACACACACCCTTTGTCCCTAGTGGTCTGCCCAGTGCCCTACATGTACTTTTATATAATAAAAAACTGTTCTTTCTCCCTGCAAACTGTAGATTGTCCATAGCAACCAAAAGTGTCCCTTTATGTCAAAAGTGGTTTTAGAGCAGCTAGAAAACAGCGATAATAAATTATAATCACTTGCAGAATTGAGCGATAGCGATTTATGGGGAAATTCGTCATAAAAAAAATAAAAGTAATGACAGTGACAATTCTGCAACTGAGCAAATTTCAGTGATTTTGAGTTGATTACATTATTGAATAGTTTTTATTATAATTATATTATTATTTGTTATAATTATTTATTATATTATAATTTATCATTTTGTTTTAAAAAAAAATTCATACCCGGGATGCCTATTAGACTAATGTTTGGTCAGATTTAAGTGAGTTATTCCTAATAATTACAAGCCTACAGTATAAAACGCCAAATTTTCTTGCAAATAATGGTACCGCTTTCAGCACGTAAAATCAGAAAGAATCATACCGCCAGGGAGGTTAAACAAAATAAAAATAAAACAAACACATTTAAAATCAATTATGAAAAACTTTTTTTAGGGTACAGTCATTTCAGACATATAAGACGATCTCAGACAATCGGCCAGAAAACTATTTCCTTATAGACCGGTCCTACTCTGAATAGTCCGGTTGTGGAATAATGCAAATGTTCTTGGCCAGAGCAATTGAACCATGTAACAACCAGGTTTAAGATTGCAACGAATCATCGATCAGTTGGATTTTTTTTTTTTGTTGGAACCGGTACAATGAAAGAACACATTTTTCCTGCCTAAAGAAGCCTCACCCAACCTCAGTGGGATTACAGATATGGGGCCAGATTCATAGAGCAATTACGCCTGTCTAACTGGTGTTAGACAGGAGTAATTTCAAATTTTGCGCGCCGTATCACTAGTTTGAATCCTCAAACCATGATACGGCGGCTTCGGGCTTCGATCCGAGAGGCTTACGTCTTCGTAAGCCTTCGGATCTACGCTGCCATCTATTTGCGGCCGCTGGGAGGAGTTTGCGTCGTTTTGATGCGTCGGGATATGCAAATGTTTTTTACGGCGATTCCCGAAGATACGAGTGGTCGTCGCAATCACTTTCGTCTATTTTTGTGTACGTAATGTTAGAGCAGCTTTTTGCTGCTCTAACGTTACGTAGCCCATGTTAAGTATGGCCGTCGTTCCCGCTTCAAATTTATTTAATTTTTTTTTTGTTTACGTAACTCGTTCGGGACTAGGATCGCCCGTAAATGACGCTACCTAAACAACGAATGACGTCACGACGTGATTTCGCGCAATGCACGGCGGGAAATTTGCGAACGGAGCATGCGCAGATCGATCGCCGCGGGAACGCGCCTAATTTAAATGATTCACGCCCCCTACTCGTCTATATGGATTGCGACGGGAGAAATACACTACGCCGCCGTCGTTTACTGGACAAAATCTACCTGAATTCCACGTAGAGCCAGGTAAAAAACGGCGGCGTAGTGTATTTCTGATACGCTACGATAATCCATTTCTATGTGAATCTGCCCCATGCTCTCTAAATCACACCGACTGGCTGTCAAGCTGTCTCCTTAGACAATGCGATATAGCATTGCCATCAGCCTCACTCCCCGAAGATGACACTGGAGATGCACTCCTTGGATCCTATAAACTAGATCTTACAAGCCTTTGACAGGCAGCATTTTGTGTGGCTTTTTTCTCAGTGATCTGTGGTAGATGGTGCTCTGTGTGCTTTTTTCTCATGACAAAATCTGAAATTATCTATGGTATGTTCCTTGTGACTGATGTGGTTCTCAGGTGTTTACTCCGATGATTGATTGTTATAATGTCTGGCATTTTGAATGATGTGATATTGCTCACAGAATCAGTTTTTCCCCCTTCTGTGACTGATGAAATGGAACTGAGGGATTCTATATGACCATTAACCCTGTGACATCACCGCTATTTGAACCTGATCAGTATTTAGAAACATATATAAAATGTATTTTTTTTAAAAATGGGCCACTGAGTTATATTACTGGTCTCTAGTGAATTCAAATACAGAATGTCTGGCTACAGTATATTGCTATGCTGGTCTAATGAAAGAATAGACTGCATTCTTAGTAATGTCGCTAGCACAACAAGGTCATGTAGCAGCATACGTTCACTGTACTAAAGCCCCATACACACACGATCCAAAAATCGGCTGAAAAATACCGCTTTCAATGCGATCGTAAGATAATCTGATCGTTAGTAGAGAGCTTTCGAGAACCGATCATGACAGTTAATCTGATATTATTTTATCGGACATGCATGAAAATTTCTCGTACAATACCAGATCGGACGTTTTTTGTTTAATCAGTACAGTTATCATCCAAAAATACAATACAAATACACTACAACACATGACATCACTTTTTTTTATTCTGTCGTACAAGTATTTTCGTAGCTTTAGTAAACTCCTTAGGTTTGATATACGACTAGCATGAAAAAAAAAACGGACGATCTGTCTTCCAATTTTAGGATTGTGTGTACGGGGCATAAGCACTGAGATACTGGGGTCAATCCACAAAATTTGAATTCCAAAATGCATTGTTTTGATAATATTTTGAGTTCTGTGCAAATCATAAACCACTAAAATGCAGATTTTAAGAAGAACTGCATATATTTGGGTACTTGTTTCACAGGATTCTACCTGCTCAGAGCTACATAATGCAAAGTAAAGAATGCGTAAAGAGTTAGAGAGGAATTGTTCAGTTTGCTTAAAGAGGAAATAAACTTCCATTAATTGTTTGTACCTATAGGTAGGCCTATAATAAAGCTTACTTATAGGTACTGTAAATAGCTCCAAAACTTATAAATATGCACTAATTACTGTATAAATGTGACTGGCATTGAAGGGGTTAACACTAGGGGGTGAGGAAGGGGTTAAATGTATTCCCTACATAGTGTTCTAACTGTGGGGGGAGGGGGGGTGACTGGGGGGTGACCGATCTGTGTCCCTATGTACAAGGAACACAGATCGGTCTCCTCTTCTCAAGAGACAGGACGCTGTCTGTGTTTACATATGAGATCATCTCTCATTCGCCGTACAGATTGCATCGCAAGCGGCCACTCTGATTGGCCGTTTGCTGCAATCTTTGATTGGCTGTGTCCAAGGGACACGGCCAACACAGAATTTCCCTGCGGAGCCCTCTGGAGCGCGTGCGGGGGAACGTGCTAGTGACAAGCCATCAATTGACGGCTTGTTGGCAATTTAGATCCGCGCTAAAGCCCTCATTCGACTATAGCGCGGATCTCAAGCGGTTAAAGTTTATTTCTCTTAAAAATCTAGAAGCTCCTGAAGAAGCAATATATTTGAAATCGCGAAACATGTAGAGCTGCTTTTTAATGTTCTAAGGACTCAATCGGTTCTATCCAGGATTCACCCTTCCAATTAATAAAAATTCTCTTTAGATGAGATTCAATCAAACTGAGTCAAACAGCCAGAGTTTAATATTATTGATCATTTTGCATCAATCCACAGAAATTAGGTACTTTGTCCGTGACTATGAATGAGTATGAATATGTTTCGATCAATCAAATTATGAGATTACATGGTGTATACAGAGATGTGATTGGTAAATTATGAACATATCTAACCTATCAATTGAATTCACTATGTGTAGCATATTGATCAAATGGGTTGATCAAGTGGGTGTTGACTAAATATTGATTATTTCTATTGGAAGAGATCGATCAAATAAGAAACCAATCATTAATTGAAGCATGTATGGTCACCAAAAGAGAGAGCGTGTAGACACAAAACAGACCTTGAATGGAGGAATGACTGTAACACAGTGACAAAGGACAGATGCCAGAGGGCACAGCTAAAGTTTTTATGTTGGGAGGTGAGGAGGCAATGCAGGGGAGGAACATTCCAGGAGGATAACATTACATCTGAGGGATGGTAGAAGGCTGCCAAACTGATTGTGACTGCTGAACTGACAGTACATCTGTACAATTGTTATCTGCAAACCTCAGGTGAAATTTCACTATAGTATACAATATACATTCTATGACAACAACATGGCCCTGCACACCACTGCTTGTTGTTACTTTTGTTGTCAAAGTCATCCCTCCCATTAGTCACAGCATTTGAAAGTAAAATCAGAGCACTTGACTGGAATTAAAAAGAAGAAAAAAAGATAAAAAAATAAAAAAAAGAACAGATACATTCCAACTGCACATTGTGGATGATGCACTCCTGATTTGTTATTTTAATATGGAACCTTGACTTGATTCAAAAAATGTAGCTTTATTGTGTTCTTACTTTTGTCATATACAATAATGTAATACACAAGTGTATTTATATTACAATCAGTATTTAATTCCTTAAAGTGTTTTATATTTTCAGTTTCATTTGAAATACCTGTTTTACATTTTTTTTCCTCTTTGCTCAGTTTTTTTATGTTTGCATTATATATTTACATAACTTATTACAAACTAGGTTTGCAGGCATACTTGTTTGAGACATACAGAGTAGGTAAAAACATACAGAGGGGCATTTACTAGGCCATTACAAGGGAAGATGTACTTTGCAGAGTGATGAAGCTCAGCTAACTTCCATTATTCAATCATGTACAAGCAAAAAATGCTGTTTTTTATTTTTTCTTGCACCTGATCAGGTAAAATTTTAAAATTTTCACTAATCTCTGGGAACAAATTCCCTTGCAAAATGCAACTTATTTGCATTGAACAGTCCATTTCAGTAAAACAACCCCACAGTTATTGGAATGCATGATCTGATATTTTGTCTTTCTTCCAATTTTAAATTGTGGCCTTGAATTTAAGTCTTTGCTGGCAGTGATCTCAGTTTGTCCGTGTGAATATGAGCTTGTTTATTTTATTGTCCAGGGATCATTGCTGCTCACATGTAAGCACACTTGGGTATGTCCCTGCAGCTATAAATAACCGCTTATGGCAGATTTTCCATTATTACACATCCTGGCATTTTAAAGTACAAGGATTCTGTAGAGGTGACCAGTTAAATATATCTATGTATTTTTAAATATAATTTCAAGCACCATCAATCCAAATGTAATGAATTCTGGCAGGTAGAAACTTCTTTAACAATGTGTTAGCTTTAAAGACATCACTTGTGATTCATCATAGTTACATGATGGTATTGCTTGCAGCAATCTCTGTTACTAATTCAGGCTAAACTCTCGCTTTATATTACTGGTAAAGGCTTCCAAACAAGAAAAATACATCTTTATTTCCTATCCTTTGTTCTAAGGCCGCGTACACACGATCAAATTTGTCCGCTGAAAACGGTCCGATGGACCGTTTCAGCAGACAAATCCGATCGTGTGTACGGGCTAGCGGACAGGTTTGTCCATCGGACAAATTTCAAAGCATGCTTTGAAATTTGTCCGCTACAAACCTGTCCGTCGGATATGTCCGCTGGTTAGTACGGGAAACCAGCGGACATATCCTCCCGCACATGCGTCGTATCCTGTGAATGGATCCGACGCATGCGCGCGGAAGTGTTTACTTCCTGGTGCGTGACGCAGCGGTGACGTGGCGGCATCAACGTCACCGCCACGTCACCACGCTGTCTGCCGGTGGGGATTTTGATCCGATGGTGTGTACACGCCATCGGACCGAAATCCGATGAGACATGTCCGCTCTAAACTGTCCGTCGGACAAGTTTGAGCGGACATATCTCATCGTGTGTACGAGGCCTAACAGTTATGAGAAAGAACTTTGTAAATGATAAAATGCTAAAGAAAAATCTTGACAAACTGTAAACATACTGTTTTGTGACCCACAAAGCCTGAAGCATGGCTTAAGGCAATATGGCAATCAGACATACTTATTTACAAAGCTATTTTCAAAGACCTTAAAGCTCACCAGATTACAACTTATTTCACAACAAAGAACAGAAGAGCTGTAATGGGAACGTAGAGCTTTTATGTTCATGGAAAATACAATATCAAAGAGGGTCTGGATAAATACCCTTGGCTCCTACTACTTTGTATCAATAAAGAATATCTTAAAATGAAAAGCTACATCAATATAGTAAAATATGTTAAAATTTCTACAAGCTGTCATTTTTCAGAATATTTTTATTACCCTATAATGCACATCTTACAGGACCCCTCCTTATTGTCACCCTGAGACAACATAAAAGTATGTTAGCTTATCTCTGAAGAGTTTACATAACATTTTTTTTAAAATACTGTATTTATTGGCGTATAACACTCACTTTTTTACCCTGAAAATAGAGGGCAAACTGTGTCTGCGTGTTATACACAGGGGGCTGTGGAAAGTTTTTTCCCTGAAACTTTCCTCTTAAAGTTAGGGTGTGTGTGTACGCCTGTGTGTGTTATACACCAATAAATACGGTAATTAAAAGTACCCACATAATAAAAATATTGAATACATTTAATTTTTGCCTTTAAAGTGGGGGTTCAACCTAAAAAATCTATATACCATTAGATCCAGCATACTGCTGACATCTGCAGTATGCTGTTTTTTTTCCCCCGCTGTACTTACCGTGTTATCGTAGTTCTCACTCCCCCAGGAAGTAGGCATTCCTAAGACAAGGCGTAGATGATTGA
Source organism: Rana kukunoris (assembly GCA_029574335.1). Lineage (NCBI taxonomy): Eukaryota > Metazoa > Chordata > Amphibia > Anura > Ranidae > Rana > Rana kukunoris. Next base: position 158,371,754 of record CM056049.1, read on the forward strand.
CGTGGTGGTAAAGCGCGTCACGCCTTCCGAAAATACACAAAGTGGGACTCGGCTTTTTACTGCACCTGCGCAGTCAGCTCTACACGGCTCTACACAGCAGGCGCAGGAGCCGTATAGCGCCGTAAACAGCCGAGTCCCGTCTATTTTCGGAAGGCGTGACGTGCTGTACCCACACGTCAATCATCTACGCCTTGTCTTAGGAACGCCTATTCCCCGCGGGAGTCAGAGCTCGGAGACGGATGAGAACAACGATAACACGGCAAGTACAGCAAGGAAAAAAAAAAAAAACAGCATCCTGCAGATGTCAGCAGTATGCTGGATCTAATGGTAAATAGTTGATTTTCAGGGTGAACCTCCGCTTTAAGCATGCAGATCTTTGCAACAGTAATTAATGCATTGCAGGAGCAATGCACAGGCTCCTGCATTTTCTACCCCCCAGCCACAGGTCCATATGGAGGTACAGACTTTCTGTTATGGGGCTGGAGGAAGTTACCAAGAAACTACAAGTGAAGTGTTGGTGCAATCTATGAGTCCTTCTGCTGACGTGGCAGATGGGACCTCGCATCAACAAATCCCTGTGAATGGATGGTGTGGCTGTGTTTGCAGAGCCATGTACAGTTGTGTTAAATTGAACTAAATGCAGCATGCTGCAGAGAGAAGCACCACACAATTTAAGTGGGGGGTCAGTGTCAGGGTGGGGTATTGTGGAATGTGGGCGTGTTACAGATTATAAACTAACTATGGGTATAACATGATAAAGTGTGGTCCCAAAAGTTACTATGCCTTTAGCAATGGCCAATCTGCAAATGCTTCCATGTTATCTGCAAAGGCAACAGTTTTCTTCACAATGCGATGACCCTCGAACTAATCAAAGCAAGAATGACAAGCAATTCTACAATTTTAACCCCTGCACAGCACACTTATAGACAAAATATAGTTGTCTGATATTTGGAACAGGTATAACTGCAAAAATGTATTTTAGTGATAGTAAATTCTTTGACCGTGCATGTGTACCGTAGACATTACTTAATAATCATGTTCTTGCTTCAAAGATCTATCAGCTGAAGGTATCTACTGATATTTGAGGTTAACTATAGATGCACTAATCATTACATCATCATTTCTACATCATAAAGTGACAATGAATGAATCTATACAGTATACTGTAAGTATGTTTAGCTGTCAATTGAACAGGACTAATGGCAAAGGCTTACGTGTTTATTGTGTATGAGACACTTCCGTTCCTAAATAAGTAAACCAGAATCCACTCTGTGGCAAACAAAGAATCGAGACCTGGTTTGTGTTTTACAGATGAAGACAAGAAGCAAATACTGCTCAGATCTTGGAAACACATTAAAGCCTCTCCTGAAGAAAGACATGGATCTAAAGTCTTAGGCAGCGCCAATTAGCTTGAAAGAAGGAGCTGGGTGCACAATGCTCAAAGCCACCTGTTAGGATCTGATGAGCTACTGGAAGAATCCAGGTGCCTGTCTGGTCTGCAGCCTAGAGAAATCTAATTGAAACAGAGAAAAATGGTGGCACATCCGGAAATAAAAAAAAAATACTGAAAATTCATAAACTTAAGAGAACATGACATACATTAAACCAATAAGGTGCTCAGTGGACACGTTTCACACAAACATGCTTATTCAGTGCAAATTAGCTTACTATCAGAATGTCAAGGGAGGGGAGTGGGGACCAAAGGAAGAACTGTATGCTTTAGTACCAAAAATTAAGAAAAATAAATACTGTATTTAATGGCGTTTAACACGCACAGGTGTATAACACGCACCCTAACTTTAAGATGGAAGTTTCAGGAAAAAAACTTTCCACAGACCCCTGCGTATAACACGCAGGCACATTTTAGCCTCTATTTTCAGGGTAAAAAAGTGAGTGTTATACACCAATAAATACAGTAATCAAAACATATGAAACATGCGTATGTTCAAATGGTAGGATCATATTTCATAAGAGGTGACTTCTGGTGGCTTTCTACAAATTACCAATGTGAGAGAATTTTTTTTGAGTATTGATAAAGTGAATTGTTCAGAATTAATTTTCAGATGTTTTACTTTTAGCTGCTTATTGTTTGTGGTGATTGTAGCTGTAATAGTGCACTTGCGACAGAAACATTTGAATACTTTTTTTTTGCACTAACATCCAATTTTTATGGACAAACTTTAAGGGTGTGCCCCCTTCATCAAGGTCTAAGCAGTGACAATGCGCAAAGTTTTAGCAGAGTGTTAGTAAGTTAGTAAGAAAAAAAAACAACCAAACACACAAACATACACAGCAATGGTGAATACACTTGAATAGAAGGTGCTAGCTGGTGAGATAAGGCAGGGAGAGCGATATGGAATTGGACGGCTAGGATGTCACAAAGGTTAGAGTAGTCATAAAAATGTTTGTAGTCAGAAGGAAGTTTCCCACTGATTAATTTCTGTCTGAGGTTGGGTGGTTGCCTAAAACCCAGCATTGTTGTTTTTTTTTTAAATATTGTTTTCAGAGTTTCATCCTCTGTTATGATGGGCCATAAATCCTTAATTATCTGTTGTATCCCCATTAGTATTGGATTTAAATCATTACTAGAGGTACATGGATATTTTTTTTTCTGTTTGCATTGGAGGAGATGTTCTCTTTGGGTTTTCAGGGCCGTGTTTCTGATGGTATTGATGGTTTTGTTCTTGTACTCTTTATTTTGGAACCCCAGCCTGCAGACCCCCACAATTTCAAGGCCATGGATGGGGAGAAGAGGCCCTTGTTCTCATCAAAATCATTTGCCAGAGCCCCCTCTGGCAATTTAGGACACCATGTTGAGGGCGTGTGGCATGGTTCAGAAGGGGGGCTTATACTCACCTTCCTCTTTCTTGGCCAGACATGTTTAAATTATGAATCTGGAATAGATTTTTAGAGAACCCCTACACAGTTTTTAACTATCTGACATTAGAAATTAGACTGTTTAGATTGTTAGCAAATTATGTTTTATTAATGATTTTATTTTATTTTTTAAATACACAGACCTTTCCAAAGGTCCTCCATAATACAGTATATACCAGACCCTATGTCTGTTATGTATTTTGGGAATTCTTTGGAGGAGTCTGTGTGCCCTTTTTTATTTTTTTTTGTTTCAAGAAGTCAGCAGTGCAATGTTATTTGCCAGCAATTTAAAATGCTTTTTTCCATTGTAATTGTCAGTGCTACTGCATCACAGAGATGTTCCCCTTTCCAGACAGGGTCATGGCACCCCAGATATATTATCTAAAGGGACTGGGTATTTGTTTCACTTAAAATAATTATTGCTCCTGGCTAACTCTAAATTTTAAATACGTTTTCTGCATTGGTACATGTTTCTTAGGGCAGTCTCCATCCCTTGCTATTTTTATTGACAACCCTTTGCCTATTAGCCAATAAAATTAGCATTTTCAATTTTACAGATTCCTTTTTTTTCAGCGGGGTTCAAACTCAGCAGTCTTATTTCTGTAAAATGTACCAAACCTCAATCGAACCTAACCCAGGGCAGTTAACTCATCCCTAGTGACGACTAGCTGGACTGATCACTGCAAACTTTTTTTAGGTAGTATTTATCTAGCCATGTGCACCTTCTTCTTTGATAGATATAAATTGATCAAAGTGGCATACATTTCTTTGGCTATTTTGATAAAAGTAGCAATGGTGATCCAGAACAAAAAGGTGGGTGGGGAAATTGTTATCATAGTAGCTTTATGATTTTTGAGGTTTCATGCAGCTGAGTTTACTACCGCTTTAATTTATATTTAACTATAAGAACCACTCTTCCCCAAAGAAAGGCGACATTTAAACTTGATTGTTTAATAGTGCACAATAAAATTGGACAAATGATACAAAAACATAAACTATAATAAAACTCAATACAAAATTTAAACACCATAGGAAATGGTTGTTAGGGAGTATTACAGAGTTTTTTCCTTCTATTATATTCTAGTGAACTTCTAATAAAAAATGAAAGAATTTCTACGTGTAAGGGTGAAATAACAGCTCAAGACCTACAGCCTTTTTCTGCTTTTCAAGACAGTTTTATCAAAAGGCATTTTAAATCCCCCACATATTCAGCCATTTAAAGCTATATTTAGTCACACTAAGCTAGACCATTTCAGTTAGTCCTGCAATCCAGTAAAAGAATATCTATTATTGAAAGTTTTTTTTTTTTTTTTTCTAGTGCTAACCCTTACAAATCGATTTGGTATAGTACACTGTATCTAAGGAAGGTTAGAAACTTCAGTCTCAGAAACACAAGACAGGGGGGTTTGAATGAGACAGTGGATAATCATTTGTCATCATTTGTCTTCATTAAACACTGTCTACTTTGTCCCATAGCAACCAATTAGATTTAACCATAAACGGAAACATTTAAATTGCAGCATAATCATTGGGATACCGTACATAACCTCAATATCTATACAAATGAAAGGAAGCATTTCCTGACAAAAACATAGAGACTGCCGCTGTAAATTTCTCAGTATTCAAAAATGAATTGCTGGGATGTCATGTTGACCCTTTTATTTTAATTGAGTCCCTAAATTGGAGTATGTAAAGAAGGACCTCTGACTTTTTTTGAATTGCATACTTCTTCCAGTTTAATTACTCAAAGTATAGCAGTTGAGTGATTAGCATAACAGCCATTCAACTAACATTTTCAGAAGTAGGTCAGCAATGGCAGTCTCTATATTAAAAAAGGTTTACTTGATGTGCATATGAGTCTTGTAGCAATGAAAATGAAATCATAAGCGAATACATGAAACAAAGGCAGTTAAACGTCTGTCAAAAAAACTAAAAATCTTACACTATAAAAGAGTAAAAAAGTTTTTTGTAAACACATAATTTCAAAATGATTCATACACTTTTGGAGAATAACAGGGCTCCATAAAGCAACTCTGTCACTGAAGCCAGTTTTTGTAAATAAAGAGCTTCCCACAAAAAAGACATTGAATAAACACCTCTCCTACACTGGTTCCATATACTGCATTGTCAAATAATAGGAAACATGAGTGCAGCCTTTGGGACAGGGAATTGACACCCCTGGACACGTTGGATTCTGCAAGATGTAAAGCAGGTGATTTTTTCCTATAGCACAGATCAGCAACCTGGACAGTAGAAGATATGAGTATTCAGTTTAAACACTTCAGCCCCAAAAGGATTTACCCCCTTCTTGACCAAGCCCTTTTGTGCAATACGGCACTACATCGCTTTAACTGACAATTGTGCGGTTGTGCGACGATGTACCCAAACAAAATTGATGTACTTTTTTTTCCACAACTAGAGCTTTCTTTTGGTGGTATGTGGTTTTTATTTTTTTGCGCTATAAACAAAAAAAGAAAAAAAGCTATATTTCTTACTTTTTGCTATAATAAATATCCCCAAAAAAGTTATAAAAATGTATTTCTTCCTCAGTTTAGACAGAAATGTATTCTTCTACATATTTTTGGTAAAGAAATCGCAATAAGCATATATTGATTGGTTTGCGAAAAAGTTATCGCTTCTACAAAATAGGGTATGGATTTATGGCATTTTTATTAGTAATTTTTTTTATTAGTAATGTCGGTGATTTTTATTGTGACTGTGACATTGCAGCAGACAGATCGAACACGTTTGACACATTTTTGGGACCATTGACATTTATAGAGCAATCAGTGCTCTAAAAATGCACTGATTACTGTATAAAGGTCACTGGCAGAGAAGGGGTTAACACTGGGGGCAATCAAGGGGTTAACTGTGTGTTCCCTCACTGTGTTCTAACTTTGTGGGGATGGGACTAACTAGGAGAGATGACAGATTGTGGTTTTTATTAACACACAATCTGTCTCCTCTCCTCTGACAGCACAGGGATTTGTATGTTTACACATACAAATCTCTGTGCTGGCTCTCAAGCATGCAATCATGCATGGCTGGCAGCAATCGCGCCCGCCGCCCATGCACATCGGATCCCCCACCGAGCAACAGGAGCACAACACGCGCTCCCTCTGGCATATCTTAAAGGGTCGACATATGGGTACGTGATTTTGCGCACCCGTGCCACTTTGCCAACGTATATTGGTGTGAGCAGGTCGGCAAGTGGTTAATCTCTGCAGAAAGCCCTTTCCTTTCAGAAAATTACTAGCTTAAGAGCCGGTTCACACTGGGGCGACTCGTCAGGTGGCTCAGCTGCCTAACGAGTCGCGTCCCATTCAATGCATTGGAACCATTCTAATAGGAGCGACGCAAGTCGCTCCGACTTAGAAAAAGGTTCCTGTAAGACTTTGATGGCGGCTCGGGGCGACCTGCTTTGACTTCTATACAGAAGTAGTTTTGCAGGTCGCCTCTGAAGTTGTCTTCAGGACGACTTGCGGAAGTCGCCCCCAAAGTCGTGCCATGGCTGTGTGAACCGGCTCTTAAAGGGAATGTACAGTTCTTCTACATACATTTTTGTTACTTGTTTATTATGTTTGTGAATAAAAAATATATTCAAACAATTATTTTTTGTGAAATAAATATGAAAGATTACAAATCAATATAGAGTATATTTACTTATTTGGGACATCAGGTGGAGCGGTGGGCTCCTGACAACATGTTTACCAGGCAAATATCAACTGTTTTGTTAAAATAGTAATTTGTTTGCAAAGTGCAATCCCCTCCCTTATACTCTCTCCTTATCTGCAGCGTTCCTTATAGGCTTTCAGTTTCAAACAGAGAGAGTTTTAAAGCAATTGCCTTTTTGCTGTAGAATTTGATCGAATTCTAAATTGAATAATAGAACCTAAATTTACTCATTGATATTTAAACAATTTACCCTTATTGTGTGTACTTTTTTGCATTGTATTAATAATGTTATTGTTATCTTTATCATTCTTTACATTATTCTATATTTTTCACATCATGTTGTTTTGTCTTTATACTTGTTTCATTTTTCAGAACGGTTGGACATCTGATTTGGCCCAATTTTGTGTCTGGGTTCCCCTGTTTATGGGTCTCAGTCAGTTGGGTGTTATATACCCACCATGCCCCGGTTGTGCTGTCTTGGCCTGTTTCAGCCCCGGGTTTCATGCTAGGGCTCCGTTCCGTGGCTGCATGGACACCCTATGACAAACTGCCCGTCCCTGGTCTCGCCCTTTGCAGCTCTCCCATTATGCCTCCCGCATCTGCTCTTTCATCAGCAGAATTGCGGGTGTCCCAATTGACCGCATCATGTCCCAGATGACACCCTTTCCGCTAGGCTGTATGGGACTTGTAGGCTCATTCTGGGCGCATGCGTGGTGGCCATTTTCTGTCTGCTGCCGCTCTGTGACGTCAGAAGCCGATCGGCTAGGGGGCTATTTAAACAGGCTGAGCCGGCTTCACTTTGCCGGCTTGCCTGGATGGGGCGCACATAAATGGCTACAATTGATGGGCACAGTGGCGACAATTCATGAGCACAGTGGCTGCGCTTCATGGCACAGTGGCTGCGTTTGGCATGCAACAGTGGTGACAATTGATGGGCACAGTGGCGACAATTGATGGCACAGTGGTAACAATTGATGGCACAGTGGCTGCGTTTGGCATGGCACAGTGGTGACAATTAATAGGCATAGTGGCGACAATTGATGGCACAGTGGCTGCGTTTGATGGCATGGCACAGTGTTGACAATTATTGGCACAGTGGCTGCGTTGGATGGCATGGCACAGTGGTGACAATTGATGGACACAGTGGCAATAAATGATGGCACAGTGTCTGCGTTTGATGGCATGGCACAGTGGCTGCATTTAATGGCATGGCACAGTGGCAACAATTAATGGCACAATGGCGACAATTGATGGCATGGCTCAGTGGCGACAATTGATGGCACAGTGGTGAAAATTGATGGCATGACACAGTGGCGACAATTGATGGCACAGTGGCTGCATTTGATGGGCACAGTGGCTGCCTTTGATGAGCACAGTTGCTGCGTTTGATGGGCACAGTAGCTGTGTTTGATGGGCACAGTGGCTGCGTTTGATGGGCACAGTGGCTGCGTTCGATGGGCACAGTAGCTGCGTTTGATGGGCACAGTGAGGCTGCAATTGTTTTTTTTTTTCGTTTGTTTGCGCCCCCCAAAAATTTTGAGCACCAGCCGCAACTGGGTAGATCTAAAATGAGGGCAATCCCTGCTGATTTTTTCATCCAATCATGTGCAAGATAAAATATACTTTTTTTTTTGATTGGTAAAAAACAAAGATTTTCAATAGATTGCTTACATTTTTTTATATTATTTTATTTAAAGCAGAAGAGGAAAGTGGTTATCTGACTAGATTATAAAACATGCACTGAGCTGATTTTTTATAAAATAATGAAGGTAGGGGAAATGACTTACACTTGAGCTGACAGACTTTAGACTTCCTTATTACAGAGTGCACAGACAAGTTTTGAAGAAATTAATATAGTTGAACTTAAAAGTGGATTACCTCAGGCATTCTCTGCAGGTTTTGGGCCCAGACAAGGAAAAAGTTGTAGTAAAAATGAATATCTGGATTGAAGTTTCCCTCAGAACTTCATAAGACTTGCTGAACAAAATATAGAGGGACATCTACTGTAATCATGTTCACTCCACCCGTAGAGTGCTGTATGACTATTTCGGAATTATTAAAATTAGGTGACAAGTCAAAGTACCATTTTTAGTCAATAAATATAGTGCAATATAGTACAATATACTGTATATAAAACATTGACCTGAAACTCCCGGTCACACATAAATTAGATAAACCATTAGACATAAACTTATTTGAGTAAATTTACCTACTGTGATAATGTGTACCATGACAGTAATATAATTTAAAATATTTATTTCATATTTAAACTTAAAAACAAAAATATATTACATTTCAATTTAATAATCTTTGATGTGCCTGGGCGTGTTTTCTTTTTTCAGACTTGTTTTCCCTTTAGGTCTAAACATTTTTTTCAGGTGCTCCTAGGGACACCAGGCATTTTATTTTCCTGCATCTAAACGTCCCTGCATGTTAGCTCACGTGCCCATGCACACAAAGGCCCAGATTCACAGAGCGATTACGCGTGCGCAACTGCTGTTGCGCGTGCGTAAGTCTAAATGTGCGCGTGCGTATAGTTGGACGCGATTCACAAAACAATATACGCCAGAAATCTACGTTTTTTGGTCCGGCGTAATTGAGTTAGACATTCGCTTCCCTTCGCGCAAAACTGCGCTAGACACACCATTGATTTGCTAGTCAAATATGCTAATGAGGGAGTTACGGGGATCCACAAAAAAACGCAGTTGCTGCGCAGGCTACGCGATGTGCGCAACTGCAAAATGTTCTGTCTAAAGTTAGAGGGGCAGATTCACGTAGATCGGCGCATTATCATTCCGGCGTAGCGCACCACTTTTCCGTTAGACTTGCGCAATCTAGCCGCGTAATCCGGCGATTCACGTAGCTTTTACGCAAGAGCTTGCGCAAACGTAAGGTTTTTTCCGGAGGCGTAAGGAGGAGTAATACAAATTGGGAGGGACGTGGGCATGTTACATTGAAATGAGCCGTGACCCCATGCAAATGAGCGCGTGAAGGAAACCATGTCAGCTCCGTTGTGCGCATGCTCACAACTCGGGAGCGGCGCAATCATTGAAATTGGAAATGGACTAGGGCAACGTTGTGAACTACGCAGACAGCATAAATAGACACACACAAACGCCCTTCCATTGCAAAAGTACATCCCTTTGTGTCCCTTCCCATTGAATCAAGTGCTTTTGCTCTGTTGTTCGTTAGAGTGTGTTTTGTAGTTGTGAGATTAGTGTTCTGTGTGATCTTGTGCTTGTTGGTAGTTTTGTGAAAGTGTATTTTGATAAGTGTTTGAGACTGTTTGTTTGATTGATATATTTCTGAGCGTTTGTTTTCTTGCTTTATTTTTTCATCTGATTTTTTTGTGTGTGTTTCTTGCTGAGTGCTAGTGTGATTTTTGGCTGTTCTTTTTCTCTTTGTGTGTGTTCTTGTCTGATTGGTTGTGCTTGTATTTGTGACAGATTTTTGGTGACTGCTAGTGAGTTTGTTTGGAAGTATGACTGAGAGAAAAAGAAAGCTCAATTTTACTGTGGGGGAAAAAAGAATTCTTGCCCGGGCCATTACCGACTATGGGCGTTTTCTCCACGGCCCGCAGAGTGCCACCACCACCCCGGCCAGGAGGAGGGAGATCTTGGATATGATCACAGAGCAGGTCAATTCATCGGGGGAGGGGGAGACACGGACCCGCTCTGGGATAGAAAAGAAAATAAATGACCTCCGGCGTGAGGTGAAAAAAAAACTGGCCGCAATAAATGCCCATGCCAGGGGCACAGGAGGGGGCCCACCATGCCGGGTTAGATTTTCAGAGACGGAGCGTGTGGTGGCCCTGACCTTTCACCGGCATGAAGTGGAGGGCCTGCCAGGCTTTGACACAAGTCCGGTCCCCGCGGTGCCAGGTAAGGTTTTTATTTCTCTCAGGTGTGTAGCATGTGTGGGGGAGGGGGTGAAAGGGAATATGTGGCAAGTGTGTGGATCCTCCAACCTGTGAATGTTTTGTGTCATCCACAGCTGTGCAGGAGGGTGCAGGGCCATCTGGACTGACCGCTCCAACCCCAGGACAGCAGCCTAATGAGGCCCCCCCAACAAGGCCAGAGTCCGCAGAGGAGGAACAAGAGGAGGGGGAGGATCATGCGGAGGACGATCATGAGGAGGAGCAGAATCATGAGGAGGAGGAGTCCATGGCAGGCACTGGACAATTGGTTTCTGCAGACTCTTCCCCTCTGGCTGCAAGAAGCCTGCCCTCCCTAAGGGTCAGCCCCCCCCCTCCTCCCCCAACATGGCTCCCCTCACAAGGGCCTCCCCTTCTCCCCGGCCACAACCATCAGCTGGAGCCAGGAGGTCATCCCAAAGCACCAGGGGGGCGCCCAATCTCATGCCCGCCTGTCTGAGAAGGAACCTGGCCACCCAGACCCGCCTTCTGAGACAGCTCTGCCAGACTATGGGGCGGGTGGATCAGAGCCTGTCCTCCATTAACGATAGGCTGGGTAACCTGGACTCCCACTCCCGGGCCTCCACAACCTGCCTAAATGACCTGCAAACTACAGCAGCAGGCGTTGGGCAGGATGTGAGGGCCCTTACCCAGGCTATCCAGGGCAACACGGCAACACTTGGTGCTGCCCTGGACAGAATAGCCGTGGCCTTGGAGGGCAGGCCGCCAGGTGGGCAGATCTCAGGGGCTGCTCCTCCTTCCCCGGCTTTTCCCCTCCCCCATGCGTCTCCCCTGAGGGTCCGGGGCCGTGGCCGGGGGCGCCCCAGGCGTGGCTCAGGCAGAGGGCATTAATTTTTTTTTCCCCCTTTTTTTGGTTTGAAAGCATTTTTATTTTTGTTCTCTGTTTTTTTTTTTTTCTATGCATTTTTTTTTTTTTTGCTGACATTTTTGGCATTTTTTGGGTTGTGAATGATGTTTGAATGTGGGGGTGACATTCCTGCTGGAAAAGGGGTGTCATCCTCAATTTGGGTGGAGAAGGGTTCCCCAGGACCAGGGAGAAGTGATTCCCAGGTCCGTGTGAATGGTGTATGAATGTACAGTGACATAATTGGAGCCTTGACGTGGCGTTACTGCTCACCAGTCTTGCATGGTGGACTGGTGCCAATCCAATTTGATGAGGATGTGGGGTGTGTGTGCTAGGGACCATAGTGGTGTGCATGCATGCATTCTCATTGTGCCATGATTAATGTGTGTGTTTAACGTGCAAAGATGCATAATGTGAGCTGGCATGAGATGGGGTCAGGAGATGGGGTACCAGTGCATATGCAGAGTCACCTTGAAGGGAAAAGACAGGAGGATGTTAGTCATGCATGTGCCACTTGTGAGGTGTGCATCACGGGAGGGGATAGTCATGCCTGACTCCCATGTCACTCACCAACCAGCCAGCTGTCCCCATACATGTTCTGTTCGCAATCTGTGGGGATGGGGCTCTGATTGTATATGTAGCTGTCATGGGTGTCATGGGTAGTGCCATGTGTTGGGCTGCTGATGTCCTCCTGCAAGGTTGTGGTCATTCCACGATGGCATGAGGGGTGAATCTGAAGATGCGAGACACCTCAGAATCTCTCATGCCAAAGATGTCTATGCGTGTGTGATATATCAAGTGAAGAGTGAGGGGCTTGTATCAGATAAGAATATTGTATTAGATTAGATTAAATTGTAAATTTTATATAAGCCAAAAAATAAAAAAATAAAACATCTCCCGTGCCCTCCTTAGTGCCATCCTCCGTGCCCTCATCCTTCTTTGTTCATCTAAAGTCAGTAGTATAGCTATGCGCGACGATGCCCCTGGCATGTTGGCATACAGATTGTTGGGCAACACGTGTGACTGCTGAACTCCTCACTAACAGTGTTGCTTTATCTGACAATTAGACTTTTTTTCAAAATTTAGACCAGCTTTTAGGTCCTCTAACTTTAGACAGAACATTTTGCAGTTGCGCACATCGCGTAGCCTGCGCAGCAACTGCGTTTTTTTGTGGATCCCCGTAACTCCCTCATTAGCATATTTGACTAGCAAATCAATGGTGTGTCTAGCGCAGTTTTGCGCGAAGGGAAGCGAATGTCTAACTCAATTACGCCGGACCAAAAAACGTAGATTTCTGGCGTATATTGTTTTGTGAATCGCGTCCAACTATACGCACGCGCACATTTAGACTTACGCACGCGCAACAGCAGTTGCGCACGCGTAATCGCTCTGTGAATCTGGGCCAGAGGACCTAAAAGCTGGTCTAAATTTTGAAAAAAAGTCTAATTGTCAGATAAAGCAACACTGTTAGTGAGGAGTTCAGCAGTCACACGTGTTGCCCAACAATCTGTATGCCAACATGCCAGGGGCATCGTCGCGCATAGCTATACTACTGACTTTAGATGAACAAAGAAGGATGAGGGCACGGAGGATGGCACTAAGGAGGGCACGGGAGATGTTTTATTTTTTTATTTTTTGGCTTATATAAAATTTACAATTTAATCTAATCTAATACAATATTCTTATCTGATACAAGCCCCTCACTCTTCACTTGATATATCACACACGCATAGACATCTTTGGCATGAGAGATTCTGAGGTGTCTCGCATCTTCAGATTCACCCCTCATGCCATCGTGGAATGACCACAACCTTGCAGGAGGACATCAGCAGCCCAACACATGGCACTACCCATGACACCCATGACAGCTACATATACAATCAGAGCCCCATCCCCACAGATTGCGAACAGAACATGTATGGGGACAGCTGGCTGGTTGGTGAGTGACATGGGAGTCAGGCATGACTATCCCCTCCCGTGATGCACACCTCACAAGTGGCACATGCATGACTAACATCCTCCTGTCTTTTCCCTTCAAGGTGACTCTGCATATGCACTGGTACCCCATCTCCTGACCCCATCTCATGCCAGCTCACATTATGCATCTTTGCACGTTAAACACACACATTAATCATGGCACAATGAGAATGCATGCATGCACACCACTATGGTCCCTAGCACACACACCCCACATCCTCATCAAATTGGATTGGCACCAGTCCACCATGCAAGACTGGTGAGCAGTAACGCCACGTCAAGGCTCCAATTATGTCACTGTACATTCATACACCATTCACACGGACCTGGGAATCACTTCTCCCTGGTCCTGGGGAACCCTTCTCCACCCAAATTGAGGATGACACCCCTTTTCCAGCAGGAATGTCACCCCCACATTCAAACATCATTCACAACCCAAAAAATGCCAAAAATGTCAGCAAAAAAAAAAAAAATGCATAGAAAAAAAAAAAAACAGAGAACAAAAATAAAAATGCTTTCAAACCAAAAAAAGGGGGAAATAAAAATTAATGCCCTCTGCCTGAGCCACGCCTGGGGCGCCCCCGGCCACGGCCCCGGACCCTCAGGGGAGACGCATGGGGGAGGGGAAAAGCCGGGGAAGGAGGAGCAGCCCCTGAGATCTGCCCACCTGGCGGCCTGCCCTCCAAGGCCACGGCTATTCTGTCCAGGGCAGCACCAAGTGTTGCCGTGTTGCCCTGGATAGCCTGGGTAAGGGCCCTCACATCCTGCCCAACGCCTGCTGCTGTAGTTTGCAGGTCATTTAGGCAGGTTGTGGAGGCCCGGGAGTGGGAGTCCAGGTTACCCAGCCTATCGTTAATGGAGGACAGGCTCTGATCCACCCGCCCCATAGTCTGGCAGAGCTGTCTCAGAAGGCGGGTCTGGGTGGCCAGGTTCCTTCTCAGACAGGCGGGCATGAGATTGGGCGCCCCCCTGGTGCTTTGGGATGACCTCCTGGCTCCAGCTGATGGTTGTGGCCGGGGAGAAGGGGAGGCCCTTGTGAGGGGAGCCATGTTGGGGGAGGAGGGGGGGGGGCTGACCCTTAGGGAGGGCAGGCTTCTTGCAGCCAGAGGGGAAGAGTCTGCAGAAACCAATTGTCCAGTGCCTGCCATGGACTCCTCCTCCTCATGATTCTGCTCCTCCTCATGATCGTCCTCCGCATGATCCTCCCCCTCCTCTTGTTCCTCCTCTGCGGACTCTGGCCTTGTTGGGGGGGCCTCATTAGGCTGCTGTCCTGGGGTTGGAGCGGTCAGTCCAGATGGCCCTGCACCCTCCTGCACAGCTGTGGATGACACAAAACATTCACAGGTTGGAGGATCCACACACTTGCCACATATTCCCTTTCACCCCCTCCCCCACACATGCTACACACCTGAGAGAAATAAAAACCTTACCTGGCACCGCGGGGACCGGACTTGTGTCAAAGCCTGGCAGGCCCTCCACTTCATGCCGGTGAAAGGTCAGGGCCACCACACGCTCCGTCTCTGAAAATCTAACCCGGCATGGTGGGCCCCCTCCTGTGCCCCTGGCATGGGCATTTATTGCGGCCAGTTTTTTTTTCACCTCACGCCGGAGGTCATTTATTTTCTTTTCTATCCCAGAGCGGGTCCGTGTCTCCCCCTCCCCCGATGAATTGACCTGCTCTGTGATCATATCCAAGATCTCCCTCCTCCTGGCCGGGGTGGTGGTGGCACTCTGCGGGCCGTGGAGAAAACGCCCATAGTCGGTAATGGCCCGGGCAAGAATTCTTTTTTCCCCCACAGTAAAATTGAGCTTTCTTTTTCTCTCAGTCATACTTCCAAACAAACTCACTAGCAGTCACCAAAAATCTGTCACAAATACAAGCACAACCAATCAGACAAGAACACACACAAAGAGAAAAAGAACAGCCAAAAATCACACTAGCACTCAGCAAGAAACACACACAAAAAAATCAGATGAAAAAATAAAGCAAGAAAACAAACGCTCAGAAATATATCAATCAAACAAACAGTCTCAAACACTTATCAAAATACACTTTCACAAAACTACCAACAAGCACAAGATCACACAGAACACTAATCTCACAACTACAAAACACACTCTAACGAACAACAGAGCAAAAGCACTTGATTCAATGGGAAGGGACACAAAGGGATGTACTTTTGCAATGGAAGGGCGTTTGTGTGTGTCTATTTATGCTGTCTGCGTAGTTCACAACGTTGCCCTAGTCCATTTCCAATTTCAATGATTGCGCCGCTCCCGAGTTGTGAGCATGCGCACAACGGAGCTGACATGGTTTCCTTCACGCGCGCATGCGCGAGTCGGCCGGCCCTTCATTTGCATGGGGTCACGGCTCATTTCAATGTAACACGCCCACGTCCCTCCCAATTTGTATTACTCCTCCTTACGCCTCCGGAAAAAACCTTACGTTTGCGCAAGCTCTTGCGTAAAAGCTACGTGAATCGCCGGATTACGCGGCTAGATTGCGCAAGTCTAACGGAAAAGTGGTGCGCTACGCCGGAATGATAATGCGCCGATCTACGTGAATCTGCCCCAAAGGCTTTTAGAGGTGTTTAGAGGCAGAGGCATTTAGTAACAGGAAAAAAAAACCACTAAAAATGTGTCCAAGAGCAGCACAGTTTTGGGAGGAAGCTTCTTGGTGCTTTCTAAACTCATCTAAATGCACTTTAAAGCTAGGCACGTTTAGAGCTTAAACATTAATTTATTTCGATGGCCAAAATAAATGACTTATCTACCCAATGAAATGAATACATGCCCAAGGGCTTGACACCTGTAAATGTGCCTAAACGCACCTATGTGGTCCACATTTCTCCAAGCATTAGATATTTTATCTTGCTGCCAGTAGGAAAGGCTTGTAGGGAAGTTTGCAAAATGTCCTGTGTGCACAAGGCCTCATTTTCATCTGATAATCCTGCACTCCCTGTCATAGGGTAACAAAGTTTATGGTTTACTTTACTGTATCTATAGAAGAAGTCATGATTGTCACCCAGGCTAGGGTTAAAATATTCCTGCCTTTGTTTATCTCCATTGTGAGAGTGTAGATTAGTAGTTTGAAAACGATAGAAAACAATATGGTTCTTTTTATAAATGTTTTCACCTGAAAGCCAGCAATAGATGTATAGAATCTCTGCTGGTTCAGCAGGGACTGGCCGAGATTCAATCCATCTATGGGCAGGCTAGTTGGCTAGTTGTACCAATCCATTTATCGACTTGGGTACAACCAAATTCTCAGATTGTTTTTACATGGGATTGCTGCCAGAAGCTATAGCCACTAGCAGTAAACATCCAAGAAGGCTTCCCGTTGACAGAACACAATAGTCCTGCAGGAGAAATTCCCCCCAACTACAATGACTGTGGTGATGGGGGTATCAAGAGATTTTCTTTCCATGTACCTGTGGTGGAAAGATAGAAATTTGATTCACCTACAGTGCCTTGAAAAAGTATTCATACCCCTTGATATTTTCCGCATTTTGTCATGTTACTACCAAAAACGTAAATGTATTTTACTGGGACTTTATGTGATAGACCAACACAAAGTGACACATAATTGTGAAGTGGAAGGAAAATTATAAATGTTTTGTTACAAATAAATATCTGAAAAGTGTGGCGTGCATTTGTATTCAGCCCCCCTGAGTCAATACTTTGTAGTACCACCTTTCGCTGCAAATAGAGCTGTAAATCTTTTTGGGGATCTAGAGAGTGACATTTTTGCCCATTCTTCTTTGCAATATAGCTCAAGCCCTTTCAGATTAGATGGAGAGTGTCTGTGAACAGCAATTTTCAAGTCTTGCCATAGATTCTCAATTGGATTTAGGTCTGGACTTTGACTGGACCATTCTAACACATGAATATGCTTTGATCTCAAACATTCCATTGTAGCTCTGGCTGTGTTTAGGGTTATTGTCCTGCTGGAAGATAAACCTCTGCCCCAGTCTTTTTGCAGACAGGTTTTCTTCTAAGATTGCCCTGTATTTGGCACCATCCATCTTCCCATCAAATGAAAAAAGGGAATTTCCGCGCCAATAGCTCAATGTGGAGAAAAATATTAGTATTCATTTTTGCAAATATGGTGTATATATATATATATATATATATATATATATATATATATATATATATATATTGGGATAAAACACACATATATATATAAAGCTGTTCCTCGAGTGTAAATTAGTGTAAACTAATATGCAATGTGATAGGAAAGTGATAGAGGGCGCTCTGGTAAGATACCTGATATATAAACTACAAACACACTTGTGAGTCTAAAACTAAAACCAATGTGATTATGTGTAGTAGAGGAATATATAAAACACAATAGAATACACAAACAATTGTATATAAAAAAAGTGAATAGAATATATCAAAAATGTGCTATAAAAATGATGGAAGGTAGAACTAATGCGTCCTAAAAAGTTATCAGGCAATGACAGGCAGTGCAGTCCTTGAAATCCAAAAAGAAGAAAAAGAAACACAGAAAAAAATTCTTCAATAAGATTCCACAGCTCCTTCACCAGGCAGATTGAATCACCCCAACCGTGCTCAGAAAAAGATTGCGCTTACCAGATGGACATGACCTCTTAATGAAAAGAAGGTCAATCTCGCTTTATGCAGGAGTATGCCTACATTCATTTGGGAGGGAGAACTTTGGTCGGAAAAAGAGAGGAGCATACACACGTCCGGTTTTCCCGGCCAAAGGAAAACACTGCAGTTTTCCTAACGGGAAAAAATGATCATGTGTACTAGGCATTATGCTTAAAAAAAAAAAAAAACGAATACAGTCTCCACATCCAAGGAATGGTAAGCTGTGGTGGTCAACATGAAAAATGATAGAGGGCCTGAAGTGTGGCCCCCTACAGCCCCCTTGTGTGTTGAGGTTCAAGGTATCAGGTTGGGCAGCCAATTTAACCACATCAATACCAGGTACTTTCGTACCTTCATGCCCATGCCAATTTTCAGCTTTCATCACCGTCACCTTTTAATTGACAATTGCGCATGCTACAATGTACCCAAACTAAACTTTTATCATTCTGTTCCAACAAATAGAGCTTTCTTTTGGTGGTATTTGATCACCCTTGTGGTTTTTATTTCTTATTGCTAAACGAAGAACAAAAAAAAGACCGAAAAGTTTTCTCCTTCACTGATGGGCACTAATAGGGACTGATAAGGTGGCACAGATGAGGTGGCACCAATGAGATGGCACTGATGAGGTGGCACTGATGGGCACTAACGATGAGCGATGATAGGCAGCACTGATGGGCACTGAGAGGTGGCACTGATAAGTGGCACTAATATGCAGCAATGATGAGCATTGATAGGTGGCATTGATAGGCACTGAAAGGCTTTACTGATGGGTAATTATGGGTGGCACTGATAGATGGCACTGCTGGGCACTGATGGGCACTGATAGGTGGCACTGATGGGCACTGAAAGGCGGCACTGATGGGCACTGATAGATTGCACTGATAGGTATGACTGGTGGCACTGGCACTGGCAGGTATTTTTAATTGGCACTGATTGGCAGCTGCCTGGGCACTGATCCCTGGTGGTCTAGGGTGGTATCCTTGTGGTCCTGTGTGGTGGCAATCCCTGGTGTATTGGGACCGCGCAATTGTCAGTTAAAGCGAGGCAGTGCCAATTTGCAAAAAGGAGCCTGGTCCTTTAGCTGCATTTTGGTCCGGGGCTTAAGTGGTTAAAGAGCAGAAACACTACTACAGTGATCACTGCTAAAAAAAAATGCACTGTTACTGTACTAATGACACTGGCTAGAAAGGGGTTACCATTAGGGGTGATCAAAGAGTTAACTGTGTGCCTAGCCTGTGTTTTCTCACAATGTGGGAGGTGCTTAGAGACCAATACCCTCCCTTCTGACAGAATGGCAATCTGCCCTGTTTACATGTGTAAACTGCCTAATCGGTGGGTGCCGGCAGACATCGAGTCTGCGGTAGCCGCTGCTGAACTTCTACTGTGTGTGATCACAGCGCGTGCAGGTCACCAGCGGTGCGCGCGCCGCAGATCCGGAAGTGTCAGATCACGTACTAGGTAATTGATCTGGCACAGAGCGGCCGCCCTGCCACAGTATATGTACGTTGGTCAGTCCACAAGTGGTTAATAAAGGGGGTGAATTTGACTCTAATTGCATAATGTATAAAGAGCTACCAATAGAATCACAGATTGTTTACTTAGGGTGTCATCCGACTGCATTTGGACATCAAAAATATTTTTTTTGGAGCAAGAACGTTTTTCTTGCTTCTTCTAATCCTAAGGTTCGGATAGTGTAAGGGTTAAAATAAAAAGTTAAACTAAACACTACTTTATCCATTTTATGGCCAATGCTACACTTTGTAAACTAATATAAAATGCCAAAAAGTATTAGGCAGACTTATATACTGTGAAAAAGGCTGATGTTTCCCATTTGCTTTCCTTGTTTTTTGTAAGCTGTAGTTTTATGTTCCTCTATAATTGACGCTTCCAGTTGTCTCATTCTTCACATCATCTGTTAATGTCATGAACTTCAAGTTACTGCAGTCACTCAATAAATGAAGAGTTCTTTAAAGCAAGACCCAGGGGCTGTCTATAGTACTATCACTCATTTCATGTGTCAAGTAAACATGACTGCTAAGGATGAATTCACTAAAATAAACATGACAATAAGCACAATATTTATCACTGTCAAATGAAATATGTAATATCTGACTTTGCAAACGTATTGAAAACTGATAAAACAATCTGTTGTGCACACAGAGGAAGTAGCTGAAAATGACAAAGATTGTTAGTGAAAGTGGGAATTAATCTGGACTAAAAGAATGGACTTTTGGCAGTACGAGTAATAAATGTAGAAAATCTATAAATATTTATTCATAAGAAGGATATACAAAGAAAATGGTATACATAACTTTGTGAAAAAACAGTACAATATCAGCATATTATCTCAGTACACATTATGAAGAATATTACATAAAAGCTTATACTTATGCAAATATACTCATGACCATGAGAACATATAGCACCAGAGAGTATATATAAACTTTTAATCCTTAGGAATGAGTTTGATATGCGGAATGGTGGATCTTGCTTTTACTCTCGACATGTTTCGCTTACAGGACGCTTCATCAGGAGCATAGAGGCTGCACGTGGGAGTGTGACACGGATATACCATCCCCTCATTGTTCCCTACTGATCCCTGCCTGATCGTTACTTGCTGGATACCAAGATAATACCGCACTCTTCAAAGGATTATCCCCTTTTCTGTGCTGGGGTGGTGATTTTCTATATTCCCCCCCCCCTGCTATCCAGCCTACAAGTAATCCAACATTTGGAGTCACAACAGACTCTGTGACGCGTTTTAGGGACACCGGATGGGATGCCTGTTGCCTACCCCCCCCATTACCATCTTTCAACAAACAATGCATTTTCCCAAGCTTTTTACCTCTATATACAATAGTGTTTTAAAGTACCTACCACATGCCTAATAGGCTAGTTAGGTAACAGTATATACCATACTTTATTACTAACGGTCTGATCCACATATTTTTGCGGAGACCTGTTTAAACCACCTCTATGCTCCTGATGAAGCGTCCTGTACGCAAAACATGTCGAGAGTAAAAGCATCAAACTCAATCCTAAGGATTAAAAGTTTATATATACTCTCTGGTGCTATATGTTCTCATGAGTATATTTGCATAAGTATAAGCTTTTATGTAATATTCTTCATAATGTGTACTGAGATAATATGCTGATATTGTACTGTTTTTTCACAAAGTTATGTACTACTTGTACCGCCAAAAATCCATTCTATTAGTCCAGATTAATTCCCACTTTCATATTATCGGACGTTGGTACACTTTATCAGTTGCATTAACAGTAATTAGTCCCCCCGTGTTTTATGCATTTTTTGGCAAGGTCCACTTAAAGATTGTTAGTGGTCCTTTAATAGGTATTACATCTGGCTTTATCTGATGTATTTTAGAGTGAATGTAAATCCGATTCATGCTCTGGGTGGTAATGATGTAAGGGGGCCCCCCTGCCCCAAAGCACCTACCTCCCCACCTACCTCCCCACCACCGTCTGGTTCTCTTTAGCCGGGGGCCCCGCTCTCTTCTTCGATGTTGACACGTCGCTTCCTCCCAGGGGAATGCCGTGTGCGCGGCTCGCACGGATTTATATAGGCCTCTTATGACGTCACAGTCCCATCATGCTCTGGGTGGTGATGACGTAAGGGGGCCCCCCTGCCCCAAAGCACCTACCTCTCCATGTTGAGGGCATGCGTCCCAAGGGCCTGGTATGGTCCTGTAGGGGGAACCCATGCCAGTTTTTATTTGAAATTTGAAGTGGAGTTCCTCCTCAAGATTCATACCATACACACTGCTTGGTATTGGCGGGGATCCAAGTCGGATCCTCGTTCAATATCGTGCCACGGCTAATCGCACTGTACAAATGCAGCTGACCGCTGTGCCTGGAGTCTTGAATTCCAGCAAAAGATAAACATGCTTTTATTTGTGGCAAAACAGCCATCCATGTGAAAGGTGCCTAACCCTATTATGTATTTTTTTAACACTTACAGTAAAAGAGGTGTTAAAGTTATTGTAAACCCTCACATATACCTAGTGAAGTGAACAGCCTCAGATGATACTAGGAGATTAAACAAATCAGCCTACATTAAAGCGGGATTCCACCCGCGTTTTTTTTTTTTAAAGTCAGCAGCTACTAACAGTGTAGCTGCTGACTTTTAATAAGGACACTTACCTGTCCTAGTCACCCGCCATGTCGGTCGATTTAACCTAACTGTATTAGAAGTGCACAAAGTTATATCTCATTAATGTGTCCACACACCATTGCAATGAATGTTGCTGCAGAGCAGAGTCACACATGGATTACACATGTGCAGTGGGAAGCTGGCTGTGATAATGCAAGCAGTCACAACCAGCAATCTTTAGTAAAAATGCTTGCACCAGGACAGTGAGGACAGTGCTGGATCCTTGGATAGGTAAGTGCCCTTTTTTATTTGAAGCTGCTGACTTTATACGTTTTTTGTTGTCAAAGGATAAGTTCAACTTTTATAACATGTTACATGTTACACCAGTAATTCATCTTCCTGCATGAATCTTTTACGTTTATTGTATGAAGTAGTTTCACCAATTTAGTACCTGCTTTTGGTGGTAGTCGAAGTTGGGCTTATATGAAGATTACGACTTGTTAGGGGCATAATAAAATATCAAGATGAAAAGGTGATCCTTAATAAAAACTTTTATTAAAATATAATGGCCTTCTTGGTCTCTAATTGTGTGCAAAAGAGAAAAAGGGGTGTTCTGTAAAAAGCAAATTGCAACCCCTATAGTTTTTTCAAGAGCATTAGCTAGATAGAACATAGGGTACTGCTTCTCCATAAATGAAGGTTGATAGGTAGCCAGGAAGTGGGTCTCTTGTAAGAGTAAGATATCCGCGGCATTAGATTTATGTTGCTGAAATGCTGTCACCTTATTCAGCGAGGTTAAAGCTTGAGTGTTTTTAGACAACCTTAAGAGGTTAAGCTAAAGAGGAGGTACCCATAATTGCTCAGAGGTCAGGCTTATCAACATTCATAAGAGAGCTTACCCACTACTGAGTTTTTAAAGGAAACACATGGCCTCTTCCAGTACACAGAAACTCACAGTAAAAGTAAAACGATATTGAAAGAGAAGACTAAAAACAATATACAGTATACAGTACAACACTTTAAGAGGGGGAATACCCACCTCAGCAGGAATAGTCCCTGGTGTCTAGTTGGGGGTGCATGGTACCTTTGCCATCCCATATAAAAAATGAGAGTTAAATTAGGGGCAAAAAAATGTTTTTTTTCATTTTGGAAAGGAAGGGTTATTACCCCTGTCATGTTTTTTCCCCTCACCTGTGTCCCATCGTGGAGATTTCAATACCAAAACAGGAAATTCATGCAAATTTAGGGAATTCCTTGGGGACCCCCAAGTCACCATAACTAGTGTCACCATTACATGATTTCCCCTCTATTACTTTTCTGGGGACAAACCAAAATGTGGGATTTTCTTTTACTTTCATTTCTAATGATTTGGTCTTCCAACCCTCATGCAAATAGAGTAATCTCTAGGCTGTATCTCCACCATTCCCCATGCCCGATATATGTTGGCCGCTAGTATGTCTATTTGGAATTGATTGCAGTGGACAGTTGGAAGAAGATCTGGCAAGTTAGCTCTATGGCATCCCAGAACATATGAGCCCTTCAAACCACCTATAAAATACTTTCTAATTGGTATATAGTTCAGGCTACGGTAGCTAAGTATGTTCCGAGCTACCCTTTAACATGCTTTTGCAGATGTGCAAACTCACCTCCATATATGGCGGACATGCCTAATAGTACAAATATTCTGGCTTGACATTTTCTGCATCTAATAGTAATATGGAAGCTACTCTGCAGGATAGAATATGTTAATATATGAAAATCTGGGGGGGCCTGGGTGGACCATTTTATCCCCCCCCCCAAGACTCCTCACTTTTGGAACCCTGATGCTTTGTGGTACCATCTTGTGGGTTTACATTAACTACTAGCCACGGCGTATACACTGTCCTGGGATTCGCTTTCCCCCTTTCCACCCTTCTTTTCCAGGTCTTTCCCTTCTTGTTACTACCTTTTTCACCCATTTCTCTCTCACTTTTCCTATGCTTAATATCTTTTAGTCGTCTCACATCTTCATTACTTTACCCTTTTGCTACTTACTAATGTTTCTACAGTAATAGTTGTACAGTAATAGTTCACCTCACCTTAACTATAGTAGGAAATTATCTATTGCTTAATGGATATGCAATATTTCTGTGGAGTTATTCCTTCTATGCCTCTGTATAACCTCTCTACGTTTCCTACATAGAGGTCTGGCTAAACCATAAATGTATTGTGGGAAACTGAATCCCCCATTTTTTGTACTGCACCCAAAATTGTCAATAAAACTTTTTAACCGAGAACATGTCAAGAGGTTTTGGAATACTTGGGAGGATGTAACCATGGACCAGATCAGACAGCTGCGTCACTTCAAATAAAGATAATTAAAAGTGAAATAGAAAGTAAACAGTGTGATGCATGAGGCCTTGTACACACGAGGGAATAAATCCGCTGAACATGGTCCGACGGACCATTTCAGCCGAAAAATCCGCTCGTGTGTAGGGGCAAACGGACCGTTCTGGCCGGATTCCTCCGGCGGATAAATTCCAAAGCATGCTTTGGAATTTTTCCGCCGGAGAGCTGTCCGTCAGATATGTCCGCTGGTTAGTACGGCAAACCAGCGGACATATCTGCCCGCACATGCGTCGTATCCTGTGAATGGATCAAAAATGATGTGTTTTTTTCAATGTCATTAAAAACGATCGTGTGTGGGCTTCAGAGCATTTTTAGGGTTCTAAAAAAACGGGCAACATTTTTTTTGAACATGCTCTATTTTTTCACAACGTTTTTAACGTTTTCGTCTTTTGGGTTGTAAAAAATGGTCGTGTGTGGGCTTTAACTGCGTGAAAAATCTGCGCATGCTCAGAAGCAAGTTATGAGATGGAAGCGCTCGTTCTGGTAAAACTACCGTTCGTAATGGAGTAAGCACATTTATTACGCTGTAACAGACAGAAAACCGCAAATCGTCTTTTACTAACACAAAATTAGCTAAAGCAGCGCAAAGGGTGGCATCATCCGAATGGAACTTCCCCTTTATAGTGCCGTCGTACGTGTTGTACGTCACCGCGCTTTGCTAGAGCATTTTTTTTCCACGATCGTGTGTAGGCAAGACCGTTTTAATGAACAAGTTGAAAAAAAAAAAGTTTTTTTCTAGAGCCTGAAAAACGTTGTTTTTTACAACCCGAAAAATTATCGTGTGTACACGCCATTAGGGTCCCAACACTGAACCTTGGGATACACCACTGATAACCTTAGATCATTCAGAGTAAGAATCATTAACCCCTCCTCTCTAAATTTGATATTTTAGCCAGTTTTCTATCCATTTACAAATTGATTTTTCCAAGCCTATAGACTTTACCTTACACATTAGTTGTGTGTGAAGAACTGTGTCAAATGCTTTTACAAAATCCAAGTATACCACAGCCACTGTTCTGTCGTAGCATACCACGTCCACAGCCATCCCTATGTCCAAGGTTCTAATTACCTCCTCCTAAAAACTAATCAGATTTGTTAAAAAACGTCTGTCTTTTATGAATCCATGCTGTCTGTTGCTTAAAATATTTTTTTCCAGCAAGAACTCATGTATATGGTCCTTTATTAAACTCTCCAATATCTTCCCAACTATAGAAGTCAAACTAACAGGTCTATAGTTACTTGGAAAATACTTTGATCCCTTTTTAAATATGGGAACCACATTGGCCATATGCTAATCCAGTGGTACCATTCCAGTCATTATCGAGTCTATAAAAATGAGGAACCATGGCTTTATAATGACAGAGCTCAATTATTTTAGGATCCGTGGGTGGATGACGTCTCATCCAGATGTTTTATCCACCTTTATTCTGTCTACATATTTTTGGACCATATCACTTTGAGCCATTGTGTATCATTTGGGGCTGTGTCAATGCCATCCCCATTGTGGAAATGAACTCCACCATGCTCCTTTGTATACACAGAGCTGAAGAAAGTATTTAATACATTCGCCTTCACTGTGTCCATATGTATTGTTTTCCATTGCTTCTAAAGTCTCTAGATTTGTAGAACCAGCAAATGTCAAGGGTTTCACTCTTTGCCAATGATATCTAAAAAAAATATAGATTTAAATATACTTTAACCACTTAAGGACCCCCGCACGATTATGTACGTCCACAACATGGCACGTACAGGCACAAGGGCGTAAATGTACGTCCTCACCTTAGTGCGGGTCGGGGGTCGGTAAGTGGTCGGGAGCGATCCGGGATGAGGGGGCGGCTATTCGTTTCCAGCCACCCCCTCGCGATCGCTCCCAGCCAATGGGCGTCCGCCTCCCGCCTCTTCCTGTGCTAACTGTAAACACAGGAAGAGGGAAGTGCTGTGTTCCTCCTCGTGTCTGGTCTTTCCGACCAGATACCGAGGAGAGAAGACATCAGTAACGTGAGTTGCACCAAACAGTACACTGACACGTTACACATAGGCACACAAACCCCCCCCAGTCACCGCTGATCACCCCCCCCCTCCCCTGTCACAGTGTCACTGAATGCAGTGATTTTATATTTACTTATCACTGCATTTAGTGTCATTGTTACAGAAAAAAAGTTGCAGGGCAGTTAGTTTTAGGTCCCTTTAGGTCCAGGGTAGCCCCCTACCCCCCCCCCAATAAAGGTTTAACCCCTTGATCACCACCCTAGTTAACCCTTTCACCCCCTATTGCCAGTGTCACTAAGCGATCGGTTTTCTGATCGCTGTATTAGTGTCACTGTTGCCGCCAGGTAGCTAGGTTTTTTTGAGGTTCACCGCCAGGTTCTATAGCGTTAGGTACCCCCATAAATAGAAGTTTTAACCCTTGATTGCCCCTAGTTAACCCTTTCACCCCCTATTGCCAGTGTCACTAAGCGATCGGTTTTCTGATCGCTGTATTAGTGTCACTGTTGCCGCCAGGTAGCTAGGTTTTTTTGAGGTTCACCGCCAGGTTCTATAGCGTTAGGTACCCCCATAAATAAAAGTTTTAACCCTTGATGGCCCCCTAGTTAACACTTTCACCAGTGATCACCGTATAAGTGTTACGGTTGACGCTGGTTAGTTTGCTGTTTATAGCATCAGCGCACCCGCCGTATATTACCCAATAAAGGTTTAACCCCCTGATCGCCCGGCGGGTGATATAAATAAAATTTTAGCGCCATTTTAGGCAGCGTTAGGTTAGTGCCAGTAACGCTTACACCCACTCGCAAAGCATACACCCCCCCTTAGTGGTATAGTATCTGAACGGATCGATACCTGATCTGATCAGATCTATACTAGCGTACCCAGCAGTTTAGGGTACCCAAAAACGCATTGTTAGCGGAATCAGCCCAGATACCCGCTAGCACCTGCGTTTTGCCGCCCAGCCCAGCCCAACCCACTTAAGTGCAGTATCGATCGATCACTGTCACTTCAAAAACACATCACACACAACTGCAGCGTTCGCAGAGACAGGCCTGATCCCTGCGATCGCTAACAGTTTTTTTGAAGCGTTTTCTACATTTGCTTTTCTATAGTCAGGTGCTTTTTTTACCCGTGAATCATCACCAGTCTACGACTAAATTTAGAGCCCAAAATGGCAAAGCGGATGTACTCTGGTGAAGAGGCTGTTAGGATCCTGTGCATGTCGTCAGATGATGATGAGGAGGTCACGCATCTGACAGATTCGGGCTCAGAATATGATCCTGTTTACGACAGCGGCTCCATGTCAGATAGCTCTGACGACGGAGGGGTGGTCCCTGCTAAGGCCAGGCGTACCCGACCCCATTCTGAGGTTGTTGAGGAGCAAGAACCGCAGGACCCTTGTATGGAGCAGAGAGCCAGTACTAGTGCCGCTATTCCTTCTGGTGGATTGGCAAGCACCAGCGGCCTAGTACACCCTGGTCGTTCATCCAGCACTGCAGTAACACTTGGTGACGTGGCGAGTCCCATAAGTGCAGTTCAAGCTGGCGAGGTGGCAAGCACAAGTAGTGGCCCGCTTCCACCAAGAAGAAGAAAAAGACAGGCCCGTCGTGCCCATAGTGCCCTTCCTGCAGATCTCGCCTTTCCTGATTGGGTCCCCGCCACTTCTGCAGCACCTGTACTTCCCCCATTCACTGGCCAACCCGGTATTCAGGTGGATACAGCGAATTTTATGCCACTTGATTTTTATTCGCTGTATTTCACGGAAGATCTCTATAGATCTATTGTGGACCAGACTAATTTATATGCTGGTGCCTACATCGCCGCCAATCCCCAGACCCTCCTTGCCAAAAATTGGAGACCTCTTACGGTTTCCGAATTTAAGACCTTTCTGGGCCTTACCCTCAATATGGGCATACATCCATTTCCTCAATTGCGCATGTATTGGTCCACAGAGCCAATTGACCAAATGCCCATATTCTCTGCTCACATAGCCAGGAAACGATACGAGGCGATCCTGCTTTTCCTGCATTTCAGCGACAATGCACTCTGTCGTCCACGTGGAGACCCTGAATTTGACCGGCTCTACAAAATTCGGCCCCTCATAAACCATTTCAACGAACGTTATGCAGCCTTTTTTAATCCCCAGCAAGTTGTCTGCGTTGACGAGTCCCTGGTTAAATTTGCTGGCCGCTTGTCTTTCAAGCAGTTCCTTCCCAGCAAGCCTGCCAGATACGGGGTCAAGCTCTATAAGCTTTGTGACAGGGCAACAGGCTACACATGGAGCTTTAGGGTTTATGAGGGCAAAGATAGTCAGGTAGAGCCGGAAGGATGCCCAGATTACATGGGGAGCGCTGGCAAGATCGTTTGAGACTTGGTGTCACCCTTATTCGGAAAAGGGTACCACTTGTATGTGGACAATTTTTACAGCAGCGTGCTACTTTTTAGTCACTTGTTTGATCAACAGATTGGAGCATGTGGCACCGTGCGACCTAATCGCCGGGGCTTTCCCCAGCGGCTTGTAGATTCCCGTATTAAGCTGGGGGCGAGAGCCTGCTGCAGATGTAAGAATTTGCTCGCTGTGAAGTGGCGGGACAATAAGAATGTTTTCCTTCTTACCACCCTTCACGCAGACACGACAGTACAAATTCGTACGGCGACTGGTGTTGTGGAGAAACCCCTCTGTGTCCACGAATATAACCAAAACATGGGAGGGGTGGACCTCAACGACCAGTTGATGGCGCCTTATCATATTGCCCGTAAGGCGAGACGCTGGTACAAAAAAGTGTCTCTACATTTATTCCAATTGACTTTGCTGAATGCTTTTGTCTTATGCAAAACTTCAGGACAGAATGGATCCTTCCTCCAATTCCAGAAGGATATCATCAACGGACTCCTGTATCCAGGCGGTTCTCCACCTCACCATCCCCTACCAAATGCAGTAAGGCGACTGCATGAGAGGCATTTTATATATGCCCTCGAGAGTACCCCTACCCAACGAGCCCCCCAAAGAAAATGTTGTGTCTGTACCAAGCGCGGATGGAGGCGTGACACCCGTTATTTTTGTCCCCGATGTCCTGCCGATCCTGGTCTTTGTATTGGTGAATGTTTTGAACGCTTCCACACAAAGTATTAGTGTAGGGCAAAACTTTCACAGGCTAGGCACACGTACACAGGGTCTCCCAAGATGCCATCGCATTTTGAGAGACCCAAACCTGGAACCGAAAAGTTCAACAGTTACAAAAAAAAGTAAAAAATTAAAAAACACAAAAAAAATATAAAATAAAAAAAACAAAAATAGTTGTTTATTGTTCTCTCCCTCTCTATTCTCTCGCTATTGTTCTGCTCTTTTTTCTAATTGTTGTCGTTTTATTGTTCTCTCCCTCTCTATTCTCTCTCTATTGTTCTGCTCTTTTTTACTATATTCTATTCAAAGTTTTATTGTTATGTTTTTTCATGCTTGCTTTTCAGGTATGTAATTTACTTTACTGTTTTCAGGTATGCCATTCAGCTGTTGCGCGGAATTATTTAGCGTGACAGCAACAGCGTTTGCTCCCACGATATATAAAGCCGTGACTCCAGTGCTGTAGGAGGTGATTTCACCACCACAGTTAAAAAAAGAGCATATATGCCGAAGCATGGGGGCATTAGGGGCGGAGGAGTGATTTTGCTCCTAATGCCGCGTACATACGGTTGACATTCCTACAAAGTCTGACCGTGTGTACGCGGCATAGAAAAGTCCGACCGTGTGTACGCGGCATAACTTTTTTGCGGGAGGATGCCCCCATGCTTCGGCATATATAAATGGTGCATGTATGCCCATCATTAGAAGTGGGTGGATGAAGGGAGGTATTCTAATGGTGGGCATACCCACCGATCAATCCATATGAGGAATTACACCCCAAAATACATTCTCCTGCTTCTCCTGAGTAAGGAGATACCACATTTGGGAGCCTAGCCGCGTGTGGGACCCCAAAAACCAATCACCGCCTTCAGGCTTTCTAATGCCGCGTACACACGGTCGTTTTTTGCGATGAAAAAAAATGACGTTTTCTGTGAAGTAAAAAACGACGTTTTTGAAACATCACTTTTCAAAGACAATTTTGCATACACACATCGTTTTTTCACAAAAAGTGAGGTTACGTTCACCACTCTTTTCCATTGAAGCTCGCTTCATAACTAGCTTCTGGGCATGCGCGGGTTGAAAAACGTCGTTTTGAACGACGTTTTTGCTACACACGGTGACTTTTTGTGAAACAAAAAACGACGTTTTGAAAAACGACACAAAAAATTCAAGCATGTTGGAATTTTTTTTTGGTCGTTTTTTTTAAGACAAAAAACGACGTTTTGCCCACACACGATCAATTTAAATGACGTTTTAAAAAACGTCGTTTTTTTTCATCGCAAAAAACGACCGTGTGTACGCGGCATAAGGGTGTAAATTTTTGATTTCACTCCTCACTATCTATCACAGTTTCGAAGGCCATAAAATGCAAAAATAGCACAAAACCCCCCCAAATGAACCCATTTTGGAAAGTAGACACCCCAAGGAAACTTCTGAGAGGCATGTTGAGTCCATTGAATTTTTTTTTTTTGTCCAAAGTGATTGAATAATGACAAAAAAATTTAAATAAAAAATAAAAATTAGAAAAAGTTGTCACTAAATGATGTATTGCTTACACATGCCATGGTTATATGTGGAGTTGCACCCTAAAATTAATTTAGCTGCTTCTCCTGAGTACGGGGATACCACATGTTTGGGACTTTTTGGGAGCCTAGCCGTGTACGGGGCCCCAAAAACCAAGCACCGCCTTCAGCATTTCTAAGGGCGCAAATTTTTGATTTCACTCCTCACTACCTATCACAGTTTTGAAGGCCATAAAATGCCAAAATAGCACAAAAACCCCACAAATGACCCCATTTTGGAAAGTAGACACCCCACGCTATTTGCTGAGAGGCATGTCAAGTCCATGGAATATTTTATATTTTGACACAAGTTGCAGGAATATGACAAACTGATTTTTTTTTACACAAAGTTGTCACTAAATGATATATTTCTCACACATGCCATGGTTATATGTGGAATTGCACCCCAAAATACATTCTGCTGCTTCTCCTGAGTATGGGGATACCACATGTGTGGGACTTTTTGGGAGCCTAGCCGCGTATGGGGCCCCAAAAACCAAGCAGCGCCTTCAGCATTTCTAAGGGCGCAAATTTTTGATTTCACTCCTCACTACCTATCACAGTTTTGAAGGCCATAAAATGCCAAGATGGCACACAACCCCCCCAAATGACCCCATTTTGGAAAGAAGACACCCCAAGCTATTTGCTGAGAGGCATTTTGAGCCCATGGAATATTTAATTTTTTTGCCCCAAGTGATTGAATAATGACCAAAAAAAAAAAATGTACAAAACATTGTTACTAAATGATATATTCCTCACACATGCCCTGGTTATATGTGGAATTGCACCCCAAAATACATTCTGCTGCTTCTCCTGAGTACGGGGATACCACATGTGTGGGAATTTTTGGGAGCCTAGCCGCGTACGGGACCCCAAAAACCAATCACCACCTTCAAGATTTCTAAGGACATAAATTTTTGATTTCACTCACACAAATCTTGAAGGCGGCGATTGGTTTTCGGGGTCCCGTATGCGGCTAGGCTCAGAAAAAGTCCCACACATGTGGTATCCCCATACTCAGGAGAAGCAGCAGAATGTATTTTGGGGTGCAATTCCACATATAACCATGGCATGTGTGAGAAATATATCATTTAGTGACAATGTTTTGTAAATGTTTTTTTTTTTTTTTTCTTGGTCATTATTCAATGACTTGGGGCAAAAAAATTAAATATTCCATGGACTCAACATGCCTCTCAGCAAATAGCTTGGGGTGTCTTCTTTCCAAAATGGGGTCATTTGGGGGGGTTGTGTGCCATCTTTGCATTTTATGGCCTTCAAAACGTGATAGGTAGTGAGGAGTGAAATCAAAAATGTATGCCCTTAGAAATCCTGAAGGCGGTGCTTGGTTTTCGGGGCCCTGTACGCGGCTAGGCTCCCAAAAAGTCCCACACATGTGGTATCCCCGTACTCAGGAGAAGCAGCAGAATGTATTTTGGGGTGCAATTCCACATATAACAATGGCATGTGTGAGCAATATATCATTTAGTGACAACTTTGTGTAAAAAAAAATCAGTTTGTCATGTTCCCGCAACTTGTGTCAAAATAAAAAAATATTCCATGGACTCGACCTGCCTCTCAGCAAATAGCTTGGGGTGTCTACTTTCCAAAATGGGGTCATTTGGGGGGGGTTTTGTGCTATTTCGGCATTTTATGGCCTTCGAAACTGTGATAGGTAGTGAGGAGTGAAATCAAAAATTTGCGCCCTTAGAAATGCTGAAGGCGGTGCTTGGTTTTTGGGGCCCCATACGTGGCTAGGCTTCCAAAAAGTCCCAAACATGTGGTATCCCCGTACTCAGGAGAAGCAGGAGAATGTATTTTGGGGTGTAATTCCACATATGCCCATGGCATGTGTGAGAAATATATCATTTAGTGACAACGTTTTGTAATTTTTTTTTTTTTACCCTAGTTTGTAGACGCTATAACTTTTGCGAAAACCAATAAATATACGCTTATTGCGATTTTTTTACTAAAGACATGTGGCTGAATACATTTTTGCCTAAATGTTTGACTAAAATTTAGTTTATTCGATATTTTTTACTTTTTGTTATAAGAAAAATCTTTTTTTTTTTTAATTTACGGTCTTTTTCCGTTAATATCGCAAAAAATAAAAATCGCAGAGGAAATCAAATACCATCAAAAGAAAGCTCTATTTGTGGGAAGAAAAGGATGCAAATTTCGTTTCGATATAACATCGCATGACTGCGCAATTACCAGTTAAAGCAGCGCAGTGCCAAATTGTAAAAACACCTTGGGTCTTTTAGCTGCGTAAAGGTCCGGGTCGTAAGTGGTTAACAACAAAAATAAATCATTGTTTCATGTCACACATCTAGAGTAATGCATGATACAAGATTCTAAATGTCCTGTTTTGCATACCTGTGTTAATCTGCCTAAGCCACTCTCCTATGATGGGTCTCACCTCAACTGGGTTTCCTCTTCTCTACAAATAAACCCAATGGGGGTAAAACATGTTAGATGGGTGTGATCTGGGGGTGGGGTTGGGGCTATGTTGGAAGCTAACTGCTGTGATTACCCTTCTTAGTGAGACTTTATGGAAATGCAATGTTGTCCTTCATTTTTCCATACATGTGAAGCGGGATGAACTCTTAAAACCAGCACCCAGTGTGGAATGGGACTAGAGGAATACACAAGGGACTTGGAGTAGTGATGTCGCCTTTTTGTGCCTGCTGATTCCTGTTGTCACTGGTGACCACCATTTGCTGCTATTTTTGCTGTTCTTTCCATCCTCTCTTTGATCTTCTGTCCACATGTAACTAGTTCTCTGGTCTGCTTCTTTCTGCTGTGTCATATGGCTTTGCTTGCACTCCAGACCTGTTTTCTGTTTCCTGGAGCAGGTGTACCTGCTCTATTTTGCATTTACGTGATTTGAGGCACAACTCCTGATTGTTCTACATTACTTCAAAATAACACCATCATCCGTACTCTAGTTGCCTGTTGTAGCATTTACATTTCTGTTGCTAGGGTATGTACCTGTAAGATCCTGATTATTTCCTAGCTATCCCGTAGAGGCCTTTCTTCATCTACAGTATTTGTCTTTGGCAAACTACTATATTGTAAATAGTAGGGATGGGCGAACGGTTCGGCCCAAGCATAAGTTCAGGCCAAACTTTGGTTGTTCTGATGTTCGGCAAACAACGTACAATATGCAGAGTTTGGGGGGAAATTCAAAAGCCGGGGAACCCTGTTATAGTTTATGGAACACTAACATTAAACCAAAATAATTTTAAAGTCTTATATGCAAGTTATTGCCATAAAAAGTGTTTGGGAACCTGGGTCTTGTCCCAGGGGACATGTATCAATGCAAAAAAAGTTTTAAAAACAGCTTTTTTTTCAGGAGCAGTGATTTTAATAATGCTTAAAGTGAAACAATAACAATGAAATATTCCTTAAAATGTTGTGCCTGGGGGGTGTCTATAGTATGCCTGTAAAGTGGTGCATTTTTTACGTGTTTAGAAATTAAATTTCTAATGAAAAAAATGTAATTTAAAACTGATTGTGGCTGTAATGAATTGTCGGGTCCCAGCAATATACATAAAACTCATTGAAAAAAACGGCATGCACCCCCCCCCAGTCCATTACCAGGCCCTTTGGGTCTGGTATGAATATTAAGGGGAATCCCAAACCAAAAAATAAAATAAAAATTGCGTGGGGGTCCTATGCATTAAGGTGAAAAAACATCCGATACTTACAGGCCTCCCCAGCCCCTCGTTAACTTACCTAAACTTTACCTGAGCCTTGATCGCAGCACAGCCATTAGCTACCGCTGCTGTCAATCAAATCAATGACACGGCGCCATCATTTTTTATGGGGCGATCCGCGGGAGCTTGAATTTTCAGAGAACAACCCCATAATGTTCTAATTTTGGCGAACAGGCTTGAACATCGGGCTCATCCCTACTGCTAACTATAATCTTTAAATTGCTGGACTCCTTGCATCTGATTGCTCGCTTGATCTGATCTTGCCATAATGCCAGCTGCCCTTGATCTTGGCTTTATTGTTGACTATGTCATTGTTTTCTCAGCCTTTTGACTTGGATGTTTAGTTCTGTTAACCTCTGGCAATATTCTTTGGCTATTCACCTCAACATTTTTGCAGCTCTTTGCTTACCCTCACTGGGAAACAGCCTCCTGTTAATGCCAGATAACCCAGCATTTACATCATGGGGCACATGAGCACCAGAACATGCATATAAAAACTGTCCCTAAAAAGGTAGATACTAAAGATGAAGGGTGGTAACAGTTGCCGGAATCATCAGAACCTTACTGAGACTACAGGGGCACCCAATGCTTATCATAATACAAGAAAAAAAAAACGAAACCATGTTATTTTCTGCAGCAATGTAGCTAACTCAGACATGTCTAGCAATAAGTAAGATTCACAGGCAAGCATTACTAAGTATATGCTGCGTATGACAGAAGTAATTGGTTTCAGCTGCAGTTATTCCCAACTCAATAAAACTTTTCAGTACAGGCAATTCAGCAAAGTAGCTTTTAAAATAAAAAGCATGTAAGGCAGAGTTTGGAAGTGGATCAAAAATAAAAATTAACTTTTGTTGCTTATGACAAAATCTACTGTACTTATGTATGGCTGTCCCTATGCTATATCTAAGGAAAAGGTATACCTTTGCATATATTGGACCTTTGCATATATTGGAGCTAAACTGACTAAATATGTCATAAATAGAACTTTGATTGCAACACTATAACAAAACACTGCTTACCCCATCAATTGCAGAACATTTTGCAAGGTACAATGAAAAAATTGGGACAGAAGGTGAGCAATAAATTGTGTGCCAGATTACCACATAATAATTCTGAAGGAAAACACAGCCTACATGAAATCAAAGCTGAAGTACATAGTGTTGTGAGATCCTTAGCATCTGTCAAATGGTAAACAGCATATGCAATGTCAGTTAAGACTGTGTAGAAACTTGGAATATTCAGCTAGTTCTGAACTTTTCTTGGTTCAGGTATTCATTTTCACTCTCTAACGCTATGGTCATGTATCTGACTTTTTGGGTGGATCTGTTCAATCACTTAATAATTTGTCATAAATTCCAAGGAACATCATTGTTTTTGACCGAGTGGGGAATGCATAGAGCCTTTTCCAAGATTTTAGTATGATCTAGGTCAGAGATGTATTATGGCCTAGGCCAACAAGGCCCAGGCCTAGGGCGGCACTTTGTGGGGGGCGGCTCAATGTTCCTGTGTACACAGCCAGGAGGAGGAGCCGAGGAGAGACACAACCGAGAGAGGCGTGCTGCTGGTATGTGGGACAACTTCAGTGAGAGAGAGAGAGGACACAGTAACCAGGAGGGAAGGAGGGGGGTAGGCAGATACGAGGTGAACGAATGAAGTGATGGGAGAGGGGAGGGTGGTATGGGGAATATGTGCTGGGGAGTGATTTGAGAGGGAAGAAGATATGTGCTAGTGGGGGGTCTGATTCCCCCCCCCACTAGCACATATCTTCTCAAATCACTCCCCAGCACATATCCCCATACCACCCTCTCCCCCCAAATTAAAAGATGCTCTGCCCCCCTGTGCTCATCCCACCCTGTCGCCCTGTGCTCATCCCACCCTGTTGCCCTGTGTCCTAATCCCAGGAAAATGACAGAACGGGTCTTAAAAAGGAAGGGGTGCGTCATATATAAAGTAGGGGGTGCGCAAGTTTCACCAGGCCTAGGGCAGCACAAAACCTAAATACACCCCTGATCTAGGTGCCTATTAATGAGACTTTCCCTTATTTTTGCTGGTTACTACAACTCCCCTTATTTAATTTCTTGCTGTCACAGCGACAGTAATTAAAATGAAAACCCCTCAATAGGTATGTGGACAGCAATATATGAAAGAAAAAAGTATTCTCTCTTTCTAGGGCCAGATGTACATTAAAGAACCTTAAAGTGTTACTGAAATCAGGAGCCTGCATTCACTATATCTGGTCTCCCACAGTAAACAGAACATGAAAATGCAATTATTTTAGCAAATATAAACTGCTAAATACCCTTTTTCATCAGCAGTTAGAGCAGTCTTGTGACTTCGATTAGTGTCTAGCCAAGCACTGGTTTAAGTTTTCTGACTGACCGATGAGACTGCAAGACCTCTGACTCTCTGTCTGCACAGTGCTGATTTGTCATTTGAAATAGTAATTTTTTCAAATGACAAAAAAAAAAAAGTTTCTTTAACCACTTAAGGACCGGACCAATATGCTGCTAAATGACCCAAGGGGTTTTTACAAATCGTCACTGCATCGTTTTAACAGACAATTGCGCGGTTGTGCGACGTGGCTCCCAAACAAAATTTGCGTCCTTTTCTTCCCACAAATAGAGCTTTCTTTTGGTGGTATTTGATCGCCTCTGCGATTTTTATTTTTTGCGCTATATACAAAAATAGAACGACATTTTTGAAAAAAAAACAATGGGCCAGATTCACAGAGCCATTACGCCGGCGTTACAGGAGATGCGCGGCGTAAGTCTAAATTTGCGCATTCGTATCGATGCGCCGCATCCCCAAAACGAGATGCATGAAATCTACTTTTTTTTGGACTGGCATAATTTCGATAGACCGGCGTATCCATCCGCGCAAAACTGCGCTAGACACACCATTGATTTGCTATTCAAATATGCAAATGAGGGAGTTACGGGGATCCACAAAAGAACGTTGGTGCAGCGCAGGCTACGCGCTGTGCGCAACAGCTGCACGTCCTGTCTAAAATTAGACCATATAAAAGGTGGAATAAAATTAGACAATCCGTCTACATGTCAGCTAAAGCAACACTGTTAGTGAGGAGCTGAGCAGTCACACTTGCTGGACAACAATCTGTATGCCAACATGCCAGGGGCATCCTTGCTCATAGCTATACTAATGACTTTAGATGAGCAAAGAAGGAGGAGGGCAAGGAGGAGGACATGGAGGAGGGCACGGAGGAGGGCACGGGAGAGCATATACCGCACACGCATAGACCTCTTTGGCATGAGTGATTCTGAGGTGTATCGCATCTTCAGATTCACCCCTCATGCCATCCAGGAATTAACCACAACCTTGCAGGATGACATCACCAGCCCAACACACCGCTCACATGCAGTGCAGCCACTGGTCAAGGTCCTGGCAACACTCCGTTTCCTTGCCAGTGGCTCTTTTCAAAGAAAAAATGGAGTGGTGGCTGGGATGTCACAATCCTCCATGAGCAGATGTGTGCACCAGGTTGTCCTCGCAATCCTCAGATGCCTGGCCAACCAAATCATCAAACCAACCACTTAGGACCTGCGGCTGAAGGCAATGACAGATTTCTACAGAATTGCCAGATTCCCACGCACCGTGGGGGCCATTGATTGCACACATGTGGCACTCCAGCCCCCCATGAGACAGAGCACATATACCGCAATCGGAAGCATTGGCATTCCATCAACCTACAGGTGATAGTCGATGCCCAAGGCCTCATATGGCACGTCCGTGCCAAACACCCCGGATCCAGCCATGACAGCTACATATACAATCAGAGCCCCATCCCAATGGAATTCGAACAGAACGTGTATGGGGACACCTGGCTGGTTGGTGAGTGACATGGGTGGCAAAAAAGTCCAGAAAAAAAAAAAAAAGGGGGAAACCAAATTTATGCCGCTGGCGTGACCCACGCCTGGGGCGCCCACGGCCATGTCCCCGGCTCCTCAGGGGAGACTCATGGGGGGGGGGTAATCCGGGGAAGGAGGAGCAGCCCCTGGTCTCTGCCCACCTGGCGGCCTGCCCTCCAAGGCCACGGCAATTCTGGTCAGGCCAGCACTTAGTGTTGCCGTATTGGCCTGGATAGCCTGGGTGAGGGCCCTCACATCCTGCCCAACGTCTGCTGTAGTAGTCTGCAGTTCGTTTAGGCAGTTTGTAAGAGCCAGGGAGTGGCAGTCCAGGTCCCCAAGCATATCCTTTATGGAGGACAGGCTCTCCTCCATCCGCACCAAAGTCTGGCTGACCTGTCCCAGATGGTGGGTCTGAAGGGCCTGGTCCCTTCTGAGATTGGCGGGCAGAACCTCGGCCACCCCCTGGTCTTCTGGGATGACTTTCTGCCTCCAGCTGATGCTTGTGGCCGGGGAGAAGGGGAGGCCCTTGGGAGGGAGCCCTGTTGGGGGAGGAGTGGGAGGGGCTACCCCTTATGGAGGGCTGGCTGCTGCCAGCCAGAGGGGAAGACTCCTCCAAAAACAACAATCCACTGGCTGACATGACATCCTCCTCAAACTCCTCCTTCTCAAACTCCTCCTCCTCCAACTCCTCCGAGGACTCCGGCCTTGTCTGGGGGTCCTCATCAGGCTGGTGCGGTCAGGCCAGATGGCCCAGCCAGGGCCGCCATCAGGGGGGGTACAGGCATTACACCTGTAAGGGGCCTGGGGTCCCCCGGGGCCCCAGATGGCAACCCCCTCTTATTTATTTTATTTTTTATAAAAATATATATTTTTTTATATATTTTTCTTTTCTTTTTTATTAAAGGGCCAATTTTTTTTCTTTTATTATTTTTTAGGGGTCCGGAGGGGCCCCCAGGGCCCCAGATGGCAAACCCTCTTTTTTTATTTATTTTTTATAAAAATATATATTTTTTAATATATTTTTCTTTTCTTTTTTATTAAAGGCCCAATTTTTTTTCTTTTATTATTTTTTAGGGGTCAGAAGGTTCCCAGGGGCCCGGAGGCCCTCAGGTCCCCAGATGGCAACCCCCTCTTTTTTTATTTATTTTTTATAAAAATATATATTTTTTAATATATTTTTATTTTCTTTTTTATTAAAGGGCCAATTTTTTTTCTTTTATTATTTTTTAGGGGTCCGGGGGTCCCCAGGGGCCCGGAGGCCCCCACGCCCCCAGATGGCAACCCCCTCTTTTTTTATTTATTTTTGATAAAAAAATAAAATTTTTAATATATTTTTATTTTATTTTTTTATTAAAGGGACAATTTTTTTTTTGTAGAGGGTTGGAGGTCCACAAGGGCCCGGAGGCCCCCAGGGCCCCAGATTGCAACCCCTCTTTTTTTATTTATTTTTTTATAAAAATATATATTTTGTTTAATTTATTTTTATTTTATTTTTTATTAAAGAGCCAATTTTTTTTCTTTTAATATTTTTTAGAGGTCCCCAAGGGCCCGGAGGCCCCCAGGGCCCCAGGTGGCAACCCCCACTTTTTAAATTTATTTTTGATAAAAAAATATTTTTTAATATATTTTAATTTTATTTTTTAAAGGGCCAGAGGTCCCAGGGCCCCAGATATTTTTATTTTTTATTTTTTATTGTAATGGTTTTTATTGAAAATTCAAACAATTACAATATGAACAATACATTGAAATCAATATAGAATCACGGACGCAGCCGTGTGACAGAGCAGAAGTATACAGTAATACATATCTATGGCAACACTAAAGCATCTAAATGACCTGTAGGTCGGATCGAACAAGCAAGTTAGATCGTTGTTAAATAAATCTTTTCAAGTAAATTATAGAGAAAATAATGAAGAACAAAAAGCCCAGAATCATGATAAGAATATGACTCTAGACCATAATTCAATTTAGGACAATGAGGTACATAAGTAAGTAACTAAATTATAAATATAAATCGGGGAGGGAAAATGGGAAGGAAATGGTAGAAAAAGAGAAAAGAAAAAAAAATAGGGAGGATCTGCCGTAATACCAACGCATCGAGAATGTCAAACAAAGAGGATATTAATTTCCAGAGATGATCTTTTTGTATTCATCAGTTGACATGAAAATTAGCCAATCAGACCAGATATCAGTGAACCTCTTTTGAGTATCTTTCGCTTGATGAATCAACTTCTCCATTTCCATGTTCCGCAGGGTGCGGTTAAACCATCCAACT
Source organism: Rana kukunoris (assembly GCA_029574335.1). Lineage (NCBI taxonomy): Eukaryota > Metazoa > Chordata > Amphibia > Anura > Ranidae > Rana > Rana kukunoris. Next base: position 158,412,709 of record CM056049.1, read on the forward strand.
AATGATGGGGGGTGAGTGGATTTCCACTTGGGTTGGAACACACATCCTGGCAGCATTGACCATATGCATTGCCAAGGATCTGCAATAGCCTCCAGGTAATGAGGGAGAATAGTGTAGCAAAAATTGAGCAGGTGTGAAGTCCAGATTAACCGAGGTTATTTGGGAGATATATTTATGTATTTTTTCCCAATACGGTCGGATGATATTGCAGGACCACCAAATGTGAAGGAAGGAGCCTGTCTCTTTATTGCATCTCCAACATGTGTTAGGTACAGAATTATTAATCCTGTGTAACTTAAGGGGGGTCATATACCACCTGGAGAGAATCTTGTAGGCGTTTTCCTGTGTTTGAACATGAATCGATCCCTTATGAATGGATTTATATATATTCCTCCATTCTGAGTCTGATAGATCAAGCGAAAGGTCTCTTTCCCATAATTGATTAGCCCAATTAATTTTAGGTGTTTGAGTGGAGAATAAGAGAGAATATGTAGAGGAGATTAGGTGCCTAAGAGGACCATCATTGTCACACCACTTTTCAAAATCAGTTTTTTCTCTCGACCAGTTCGAGGGCCCCAGATATTAACCACCCTTTTAAAAAAAAAAAAAAAAAAAAATATATATATATATATATATATATATATATATATATATATATACATACATTTTTTCTCTCTTTTTTCTTTTTATTAAAGGACCCAGAGGTCCCCAGGGCCGCGGATGGCTACCCCCTTTTTTTATATATATTTTTCTTAATTTCTTCTTTTTTTGTAAAGCCCCCCCCCCCTTCTCAATTCTCAGCAGCCCCCCCAGTTCTCCAGGGGGCCCATGCCTGAAGCTGTGTAAGGGGCCCCATCGTTCCTGATGGTGGCCCTGGGCCCAGCACCCTCCTGCACATCTGTGGATGACACAAATTATTCACAGGTTGGAGGATCCATACACTTGCCACATATTCCCTCCCCCCCCACACATGCTACACAACAGATAGGAAAAAAAAAAACCTTACCTGGCATCACAGCCTCCTGACTGGAGTCATAGCCAGGCAGGCCCTCCACTTGTTGCCTATTAAAGGTGTGGGCCACCGCACGCTCCTCCGCTGTCAGACTAACAGGGCATGGTGGGCCCCCTCCAGTGGCCCTGGCATGGGCTGCCATTTTGACCAGCTTCTTTCGGACCAGGCGCCGGAGATCATTGATCTTCTTTACGATTCCCTCAGGTATCCGGGTCCCCCCCCCCCCAATGCATTTACCTGGTCGGTAATGTTCTGCAAAATCTCCTTCTTCCTGGCTGGGTGGTGTTGGCACTCTCCGGGCCGTGAAGAAAACGGCCATATTGGGTAAGGACCCGGGCAATAATTTGTTTCTCCCCCAAAGAAAAATTGCTCTTGCGCTTCCTCTCAGTCATACTCATACAACAACTCTCTCCCAAACAATCACCAAAAATCACACACAAAAACAAGCAGGAAAAATCAAGCAACAAAATCTATCAACCAAAAAGTCTCACAACCAGTCACCAAAAAACACTATCAAATATATTCTACAAAACACTAGATCAAACAGTCAACAAATATCACAAAGACAAGTCACAACGCAACAAACACGAACACACAACAGAACAAAAGCACCTTGCTGTATAGGAAGGGATACAAAGGGATGTACTTTTGCAAAGGAAGGGCGTTTGTGTCTGTCTATTTATGCTGTCTGCGTAGTTCACTAAGTTGCCCGGGTCCACTTCCAATTTCACTGATTGCGCTGTTCCCGAGTTGTGAGCATGCGCACAGAAGTGCTGACCATGCTCTGCTTCATGTGCGCAAATGCGCGATCCGGCCGGCCCTTCATTTGCATGGGGTCACGGCTCATTTCAATGAAACACGCCCACGTCCTTCCCAATTTGAATTACTCCACCTTACGCCTCGGAATTTACGTTACACCGGCGCTAATTTCTGCGCAAATACTACGAGGATACGGTGATTGCACCTCTACATTGCGCCGGTCTAACGTAAAGGAGGTGCGCTACGCCGGTCAAAATATGCGCCAATGTACCTGAATCTGGCCCAATATTTTTAACTTTTTGTTATAAGAAAAATCAAATAAACAAAATTGTAGTCAAACATTTAGGCCAAAATGTATTTAGCCACATGTCTTTAGTAAAAAAAAATCACAATAAAAAAAAAAAGCTACCTAGCGGGAACAGCGACACTAATACAGCGATCAGAAAAATGATCGCTTAGTGACACTGGCAATAGGGAGTGAAAGGGTTAACTAGGGCGGTGATCAAGGGGTTAAAACTTTATTAGGGGGAGTACGGGGGCTATCCTGAACCTAACACTAAACTGCCTGTCACACTGACACTAAATGCAGTGATCATACATATATGATCACTGCATTCAGTGACACTGTGACAGGGGGAGGGGGGGTGATCGCAAGGGGTTAAGTGTGCCTGCGTGTCCTGGTGTCAGTGTAGTGTTGTGCAGACTTACTATGTGATGTGATCTCTGCTCAGCGGCGGTTAAAAAAAACGCAGAGATCACATCACTTCCCTCTTCCTGTGTTTACAGAGGAGGAGGAAGTGACACTGCAGGGGAGCGCGGGCATTGGCTGGGAGCGATCGGGAGGGGGCGGACAAAAATGAACCGCCACCCCCTCAGCACGGATCGCTCCTACAGCCACCAGGACCGTCGCATGTACCGGGGGGGTCCCGATCGGACCCCCGACCCACGTCAAGGCAGCCACGTACAGGTACGTTGATGTGCCTGTCCGTGCCATTCTGCCGGCGTAAATGTACATGCGGCGGTCCTTAAGTGGTTAAGACGCATGGGCGGGACTGATGTTTTGACGTCACTTATACCCAGCAAAGCCTATGGGGATGGGTGGGGGCCATCTTGCCCTCACTTGCATCCCCACACAGACAGCCGAAGGATCCGATCGCCTCCGCTGCTACCGACGGCTACGGTAAGCGGCAGAGGGCGCGGGAGAGCGACGGGAGGGGGACCCCTGTCCTGCCACCGATAACGGCGATTGCGCGGTAAATCCACCACGGAGACTGCCGTTATCGTTTACAGGACTGCTCACTGAAAAGAGATATCCATCTTTAAAAAAAGGACGTATATATACAGTGAGGGGTCCTTAAGTGGTTAATGGTACCGACCCTGATGTGCATGTTCTACATTTGTGCTGATCGCTGCTTGAGATGAAAGGCAGGTGCACACAATAGTTTAGTGACAAAACCATTGCACACCAGGTACACTCACTGCAAAGTGATACTGCTTGTGCTAAAATGACAAAAATGCTCATAGTCACAGGTCTGGTGTGCCTAATAGAAAATCCAGCATCCATTTTTAAATCCCATTTACACTATTAGATTTTCTCCAGATTTTTGTCTTCAGATTTATCAAAACCATATAATATGAGGTCAAATCTTAAGAGTTTCAATTTGTATGCAATAAGGCAGGCCATTGCACTACATGGTTTTGGTAAATCTGAAGACAAAAATCTGCATAATTAAAAAATTCCTCAGTTTAGACCGATACGTATTCTTCTACATATTTTTGGTTAAAAAAATCGCAATAAGCTTATTTAATCGGTTTGCGCAAAAGTTCTAGCATCTACAAAATAGGGAATAGAATTATGGCATTTTTTTTTTTACTAGCAATGGCGGCGATCTGCAATTTTTATTGTGACCGTGACATTGCGGCTGACATATCGGACACTTTTGACACATTTTTGGGACCATTCAATGGTGCCCTGATTACATACTTAGCTGTCCCCTGTGAGGAGATGCCCCTGACTGGCTCTCCTCTCCTCACACTCACTTTACATAGATCAGGGTCGCGCCATGTCCTAGCAACATGGTGCAGTCATGATCGCTGCGCTGCGGGCCCCCGGGGGTGAGAGCAGTCATTCTGGGCAGCCGTCATATGTCGTCCACCCAGAACGAGAGCCGCACCGCCCAGCCGTCATTTGATGGTGGGTGGGCGGCAAGTGGTTAAAGCATTTTTTGTTGTTGTTTTGAAAAAGGAATAAGCCGTCATTTGCAATTTACACTCCCTACGGTGGGTAGGAACATCTAAAATACGGCAAGTTAAAATCTGAACATTTGTCAAATAAAGCTGGTGAAATATCTTTTTTTTTTGTTGTTGGAGACAGGTTTGTAGAAAGTGAAAAAGGAATGGGAACCAGAACTGAAAGTGGGGTACCTTCTCTGGTTTTTATTAGGGGCAGTCTGAGAAATTATATCTGATTACATGTCAGTAAGATAATTCATGTATTGCAGGATACTTGAAATATTACAAGTTGTTCTTATGAACAGGTCAATAGAGTGTTTATCAATTGTCATAGACTGTTGAAATGCTAAATAAGTCTACCTCTGTATTGGGGCTTTCTGTTATTGCATTCTATTGTCTATTGTACTAATTAAGTCTGCTCCTGATCTTTCATTGTGTATGCTAATGACTGTTTTGGGAAAAACTATTGATAATAGGTGTGGAATGTGACTTGTCAGCTGTAGTAATTAACCCCTGTATTCTGCCAATAGTCTACAAAATAGTGTGTATTGTGTGTCAGGTGAATAGCTTGTCCACAGAATGTCTGGGTAGACTAATAATTAACTCATCTGAATGTCATTGTCTTAGAGAGTGTGTATTGAAATTACGTGTGTAATGTGGTGGGTGGAGTTGATTTATTGTTCACTTGTTCTGTATAAAAGGCTGAGTTTTACCATTAACCTCCCTGGCGGTCTTCCGTGTGTGGCACGGGTGAGATTTAAAGCTCGATCTTGCCACACACGCGCTTACCTCGCTGGTGAAAAAAACTTACCTTTTCTTGCGATCCAGCGATGAATCCCCGCAGTACACGGCGGGCGGATGTCCGCCTGATTTTGTCCGCCGATTCCCTTCCCTGCGAGCTCGCGACGAGGGGGGGGACGGCGCCAAATTTAAAAATGTAAACAAACACTATAATCTTATAGATTACAGTACTGTATTAAAAAAACAACCCCCCATGTCCCTAGTGGTTGCCCTGTACCAATGTCATTTTATATAATAAAAACTGTTCTTTCTCCCTGAAACTGTAGATTGTCCATAGCAACCAAAAGTCCCTTTAGGCAAAAATTGTTTTAGAGCAGCTAAAAAACAGCGATAATAAATCAGTCTATTTAGCGATAGCGATTTGTGGGGAAATTCGTCATAAAAAAAAAAAATAATGACAGCAAAAATTCTGCAACTGAGCAAATTTCAGTGATTTTGATTTGATTACATTATTGAATAATTTTTACTATAATTATATTATTATTTGTTATAATTTTTTATAATTATTTATTATATTATAATTTTTAATAAGAAAAAAAAAAAAATCATACCCAGGATGCCTATTAGACTCTTGTTTGGATAGATTTCAGTGAGTTATTCCTAAGAATTACAAGCCTACAGTATAAAACGCCAAATTCTCTTGCAAATAATGGTACCGCTTTTAGCACCTAAAATCTGAAAGAATCATACCGCCAGGGAGGTTAAAGGATTCATTTGTTTTGGAACCAGAAACAGAGCTGCGTTTCTCTTTATTCTGGGAAATGGAATGGGTCGTGCCTGCTGGATTGTTGGAGTGTCGGAAAAGCTGTCTTGGGTTGGTGGAATGGAAATCGTAAACGGTGGTGACCGTTACACTACTCCATCCAAAAAAAAGTTTTGACTTTTGATACATATGTTTTGTCCTGCAGGTATTATGTAATGCTTGCATCAAAGCAAATCATACATTACTTTGTAACAGAAACAGAATATAACAAATATATACCACAATACATAGCTCTGGTTTAAATGTGTTTCTTGAGTTTGAATTTTTATTTTAGTTTCTGAAAATAAAATAAGAACATATCATTAAACATAAAACTATTTTCCTTTTCACAAAACATAATACATTTATTTATTTATGTCGTTTTTATTGTCAAGTTAGTAAGGTCTCCAATATGTTAGTAAACAAAAGACTTAGGTTTGTTATTTTCTGTTTAAATTCTTACTGTGTATAGTAAATTGAATTCTGTGCTCTCTCTATAATAGCCATTATGTTGTTGGTGCTCCAAAAAAAAAAAAAAAAATCCATTATCAAGCAAAATAGATTGCCCTGCAGCCTTAATGGGGGGGATTTTTTTCCAATGATTATCAAAATATAGAACATTGTTTTAATATTTAGTTCACATTTGGCCCCTTGGCCTTATTGTTCTGGCTTCCTGAAGGCAAATTAATTCAACCTGAATGCTCATTTTTTTTTCTAACTTTCAGCACTAAATAAGAACAATTGACACAAATGGTTTAGTCACTCTATTCTTTGCTAATTTTGTTACGCTAATTTTTCAATTATTATTATTTGTATTTCTACCATTATTTTCCCCCCTATTCTAATTAAATCTTTTCATGCCCACAAAAAAAAGAAATGGTAAATTATGTTTATAATTGCATTCTATTTTGTATGCTTCACCTTTGGATTGCACACTGCACTCATTGTGCACACAGCACTAATAAAGTTTTGATTATGTTTTTGCATTCTTTCAAGTCCAGATTAGAAATTAGCCTGCCTCTGTTACACCCTTGGCTACCATATAAGTACAATTGTAATGGTATTGTAATACCTATGTAACCATATGTATAAAAAAAACTACAACTGCGCCAAATAAACAGAATTATTTGGAAATATGCTTTAAGAAGAAAAGGTTTACCCAGTGCACGACAATGAGAACACCTGTGATATAGTTCAGTTCAATATTGTCTTTTTATTTTGATTGGAATTTGTTCATAAAGGCTTTAGAAAAGAATTAGGTGCAAGCCAATATTATAAAGTTATTTTTAATAGCGCAAACATAAATGCACTTACAGAAATGAAGGTATCATAGGCATATCTGTCAGGTAAAGGATCCTCCTTGAGGCTACACGCTTGGAGCATACAGCTCCTTCTACTGGCTAGTAGAAGGAGCTGTATGCTCCAAGCGCGTAGCCTGTTCCTTCCTCCACACATCGAGGTCCATATACCGGATGATGTAATTTCCCCTGTATGATCCAAGCCAGGCAGCTGAGATCTCCTTCAATTCCTGGCCTGCAGACAGCATCACGTGCAGTGAGAAAACACAGCTCATCGCTGGGAAAAACTGTATTGCTAGCACCCCTCAAGGAGGATCCTTTACCTGACAGACTTGCCTATGATACCTTCATTTCTGTAAGTGTATTTATGTTTGCGCTATTAAAAATAACTTTATAATATTGCACCTAGGTGCACCTCCCTCCCTCTCTCTTTTATTTGAAAAGATGCTGAATGTCTTTTTATATGTCTCTTCCCTACTTACTGTAGTAGTAATTATGAATTTAGAAGCCTGAGGCTCTAAATGGCTTCAAAAAAGGGTGGGCTCAGGGCAAAGAGTACTGTGCCCTGAGCCCACACAGGAGGTTAAACTAACTTAAGCAGAGAAATTTTAAAGAGAGTTAAAAGAAAGTGAGGGAATGATATGCATGCATTGTGTAAACATGTCAAAAAATGGAAACGATTTTAGAGAGATAATCATGTATGTGTGTGAGCTGTCAGGGAATGCCTAAATGATTAAATTAGACACCCAAATAAATCGAATCACAGTGCCTCCAATGCAAAATGTATTTTATAAAAATAAATTAACTGACTTAATTATTTGTAGTAAACTTTATCCAGTACCTTATCCGAGCATGCAACCTGGCAGGCCGCAGGAAAAGAGGGGGGGCAAGAGAGCGCCCCCTCCTGAACTGTATCAGGCCACATGTCCTTAACATGGGGAATGGGTGCTTTGGGGCAGGGGAGCTCTGCGCCCCCACCCCAAAACACCTTGCCCCATGTTGATGGGGACAAGGGCCTAATCCCCACAACTCTTGCCCAGTGGTTGTGGGGGTCTGCGGGTGAGGGCTTATCGGAATCTGGAAGCCCCCTTTAACAAAGGGACCTCCAGATCCCGGCCCCTCCACTATGTGAATTGGTAAGGGGTACTGTCATGGAAGAATCTCGTATACTGGCAGATATGCCAATACCTGTTATGGTTGTGCTAATCCATGCATGCGCATTAGCAATTGGTACGTAACGGCGAATGTGCGTTAGCGTATGTGCTAACTTTCGTACGCGAACATGCCAATTACCAAGTGTTTTTTTGCCCTATATAAGGACTCCAACTGCTCTCATAAATTGCTGGATTATCGTCAGCTCTGTATCCTGTGTTCCTTGCTACTGTTTGATTACCTGTTACCGACCCGGCTTATCCTGACCTGCTCTGGCTTCTCTCCTGGCTCTGAACCCGGCTTGTTTCATGGACCTGCTCCTTGCCTGTTCCAGATTGTCTTCCTGTCTTTGACCCCGGCTTGATCACAACTACACCTCCTGCCTCTGCCTTTGACTGCTCTCCTATGCGTGACCCGGGGCCTGGATTTTGACCTCTTTGCTGATCCACCTGCTAAGATACGCCAATACCTCCAGGGAACTATTGGCTGTGACCACCTTCTCTGCTCCAGTCTACTTCTGGAACCATCAGACAGCTTCATCGGCAGGCAACCCGTGCATCTCTGGGCAGAGCACCCTCTGTCTCCAACTCCAGGGATACTCTGCTCTCCGCCGCAAGGGGAGCCCTCTCGTCACCTCAGCCTCCAGCCTGGTACGTGACAGGTACAATAGTAAAATAGTAAAAAAGACAGGAGACACTTCGGGACAAGGCCTTTATTAAAAAATAAAAAAACAAAAAATGTCCCGCGATATCCGATCATCTTTTATAACTCTGCCCAATGGACCAAAAAAGAAAAAAAGCCATGGGAGGCTTCTGCCACGTGCCGCCATGGGAGGCTTCCGCCACGTGCCGCTTCTTCTCAATGACAGCTGTTATATAGCTGAGGACGGGGCAAAACCTGTGACGTAAACAGGTGACCCCGCCTTCCTCTGACATCACGTGGTGTCAGAGGGGGGCTGGGTCACCCGTTTACATCACCAGGTGGTCCTGCCCTCAGCTATATAAGAACTGTCATCGATAAGAAGTGTCCCTCAGTGGGAACCTCCCATGGAGGTGGAGCTGTTGCGTTTTTTTTCTTTTTTCATTTCGTCAGGTGGCATAAGATGGATTTACATTGTGGGACATTTTTATTTTATTCAAAGTTTTTTAATAAAGGACTTTTTCTCAGCAGCTGAAGACCTCCTCTGGGATCTCACAGAGAATGTTGCTGATCGCTAGAAGTTTTTGACAAACTTGAAGCAAAAGTCCCCTGGATCCACACCAGAAACTGCAAAAAAAAAGAGAAAAAAAACAGTTATTGTTTTCCACTTGGAATCACAGTCTGGGGTACTATTTATTCAAATGCTTTAACTGTATGGGATAAAAATTGTTGTTCAGCCATGTTAAAGTCATATTGTCTTTTATAAAGTATGTCTTCCATGCTATGTAAAATTGTCTGTGTTTAACTATGTTAAGTCAGCATGTCCACAATTAAGCAACAAGGCCATTCTAACCAGAGGATCTGAGTGTACAGCCAATTACTCTATAAATATTTTTTTTATCATTCATTTGTTTTTATGTAAGTTTTTGTCACGAAAAAAGTAACTTAGTAATGATATGCATATATAGAAGGAGCGCCAGACCAAAATATAAGTCCAAATAAGAACAGAATTATTTTGATTGCTGATGCAGATACTTCTGGCCAGGAATCATAATCCAGCGACCAGCTTCCCTGTCTAATTCAGAGTCTATTCAAGATTACAGTTTTTAACTTAAGCCCTGATGAAGGAGATGTTTCTTTAAACCCCTGAAATGTGTTGGCTGTCTTTTTAACACAACATCAATACATTTATTTGGTCTGGCGCCTCTTCAATATATGCACATCTTTTCCTGGTAACCTGCTGTAGTACCCACAGAAGGGTAGTCTTGCTTGTTGTGAGCAGCCTAACCTGCGCCAGTGGGCTCTTAGAATGGGTTTTGCCCTCTCACTACCTTGTTTAACCACTAGCTGCCTGTCCACCGTCAGGCATCACCTGAGACTGATTGCAGGAGGTGTGTATATATACCAGGCTGATGATTGCACTCATCCCCTTGGTATAGTACTTGAGCCCTGACCTGTATCTGTGATCGTGTTATCCTGTTACCCTCAACCCTGCTTCTGTTCCTGAACTCCTGCCCTGCAGCCTGGAAGTGTTTGGGGACCTGGGTCCTGCCCCAGGGGACATGTATTAATGCAAAAAAAATTGAGTTTTTTTTCGGGAACATTGATTTTAATAATGCTTAAAGTGAAACAATAAAAGTGAAATATTCCTTTAAATTTCGTACCTGGGAGTGTCTATAGTATGCCTGTAAATTAGTGCATGTTTCACATGTTTACAACAGTCCCTGCACTAAATGAAATTTCTAAAGGAAAAAAAGTAATTTAAAACTATATACTTGCGGCTATAATGAATTGTCGGGTCCCGGCAATACAGATAAAAGTAATTGAAAAAAACTACATGGGTCCCCCCAGTCCATTACCAGGCCCTTTGGGGCTGGTATGAATATTAAGGGGAACCCTTAACCCCAAAAAAATGTGTGGGGGTCCCCCCAAATTCCATTACCAGGCCCTTCAGGTCTGGTATGGATATTAAGGGGAACCCCACTCCAAAATAAAAAAATGGCTTGGGGTTCCCCCCAAAAATCCATACCAGACCCTTATCCAAGCATGCAACCTGGCAGGGCACAGGAAAAGAGGGGGGGCAAGAGAGAATCCCCCCTCCTGAACCTTACCAGGCAACATGCCCTCAACATGGGGAGGATGTCCCCACAATCCTTGCCCGATTGTGGAGGTCTGCGGACAGGGGCTTATCGGAATCTGGAAGCCCCTTTTAACAAAGGTGACCCCCAGATGCCGCCCCCCTATGTGAATTGGTAACGGGGTACATTGTACCCCTACCATTTCACTCAAAAAAGTGACAAAAAGTGACAAAAAGGTTAAAAAAAACATACACATAGTCCTTTAATAAAAAATTAAATAAAATTCCAGCGCTGTAATCCTTCTATGACCCAGACCTGCTGACACGAACGCTTTAGCCTCCCTAAGAGGTGCCCGGCCTAATGACGGGCGACGCGTCTGACAGCTCTTAAATAACCAAGGGCGGGGCCACCCGTGACGTGGATGGGTGACCCCCGCCTCCTCTCATGCAATGGAAGGTTTCCGGCAGTTTCCCCATGATGTCACGGGTGACCCCGCCCCCCTCTGACACTTAACAGGAAACCCCTGTTGCATCAGAGGGGGCGGGGTCACCCGTCCACATCACGGGTGGCCCCGCCCTTGGTTATTTAAGAGCTGTCAGACAGGTCACGCATCATTTGACCGAGTGCCTTCTATGGAGGCTGTATCATCCGTGGCAGCGTGTTTAGGTTGTAGAAAGATTACAGCGCTGGAATTATTATTTTTTTTATTAAAGGACCTGTCCCAAGCTGTGTATGTGTGTTTTTTTTACCTTTTTTGTCACTTTTTTTTTTATTTGGCGCACCTTAATATACATACCAGACCTGAAGGGCCACACACATTTTTGGGGGGTTCCCCTTAATATTTAATCCAGACCCAAAGGACCTGGTAATGGACTGGGGGGGACCCATGTCGTTTTTTTCAATGACTTTTATCTGTATTGCCGGGACCCGACAATTCATTATAGCCGCGAGTAGTTTTAAATTACTCCTTTTGATTTAGAAATGTCATGTGCAGAAACTGTTATAAACACGGGAAACATGCACTACTTTACAGGCATACTATAGACACCCCCAGGTACAAAATTTAAAGGAATATTTCACTTTTATTGTTTCACTTTAAGCATTATTAAAATCACTGCAACCGAAAAACTGCGGATTTTAAAACCTTTTTTTGCATTGATACATGTCCCTTGTGGCAGGACCCAGGGCCCCAAACACTTTTTATGACAATTACTTGCATATTAACCTTTAAAATTAGTACTTTGGATTTTTCCTCCCACAGACTTTAACGGTGTTCACGTGTTCGAACAAATTTTGTGCCTGTTTGCATGTTCTGCTGTGAATCGAGCTGTGGGGTGTTCATCCCTAATGGTCAGATATATTGCACTCAGCCTCAGTCAGCTTACAACAACCAATTCCTGCTACCAAACATCTGCCTGATCAAATGTCTTTTTCTCTCCATCACCCACAGAAACCCCAGTCTCAGTCCAATATACCCTGCTACAAACTAAATATCAGTACCCTGTTTCCACTTGCTGCACCTATCCTGCCTTTAACCCATCTGTCTCTTCTATGTTGCCTGCTACAATCCCACAAGAATTTTCCCTAGCCTCTGTTCTCTCTTCCTTACCGTATTCCAGCCCTTCTCTTCTCTTTCCCAACCCAGCTGCCTGTTGTCTGGCCTGATGCTCCAGTATTTTCTGTTGTTCCAGTGCCCAGGTTCCAGTCTGATGTTTAAGTGCCCTTGGTCCAGCTCAATGTTCCAGTGCTCAGGGTTCAGTCTGATGTTCCGTTGCCCATGTTTCAGCTTGATGTTGCGTTGCCCATGTTCCAGCTTGATGTTCCAGTGCCCATGGTCCAGTCTAAAGTTCTGGTGCCCATTTCCCAGCCTAATGTGCCGGTGCCCATTTCCCAGTCTACTGGGCCAGTGCCCATCACCCAGCCTGTGGAGCCAGTGCCCATCACCCAGCCTGTGGAGCCAGTGCCCATCACCCAGCCTGTTGAGCCAGTGCCCTTCACCCAGCCTGTTGAGCCAGTGCCCATCACCCAGCCTGTTGAGCCAGTGCCCGTCACCCAGTCTTTTGAGCCGGTGCCCATCTCCCAGCCTGTTGAGCCGGTGCCTGTTACCCAGCCTACTGGGCCAGTGCCTGTTACCCAGCCTGTTGAGCTGGTTGCCATTACCCAGCCTGCTGCAGAATCGGTTACTGACACCCAGCTCTCTGCTGTCACTACCCAGCCTGACACTCCAGTGCCCAATGCCCAGCCTAATGTTCCAGTGTCTGCTGTCCAGTCTGATGACCCGATGCATATTGCCCAGCTCGATGATCCAGTTCCTGTTACGTACCTGAGTGTGAGCCTGAAGCGTGGAGGGAGACCTCCCGTACAACCCCGGCTTGGAGACCACTGGAGTGGAGACAGTGGTGGTAAGAGCACGGTGAAGTGCAGGTGTCAGTTCTGGTTGTGGCCACTGATGAAACAGGAACTGCCGAACAGGAAGCAGGTGATGCTGGTAGGCAGGTAGAGGATACAGGAACAACAGGTGCCGATCAGCAGAGCAGCCACAAGGGATCAGCAGAGTAGTAGATGTAGATCAGCGGAGTCAGACAAGCCGGGTCATACACTTGAAGCAACAGCATAAACGGTAGACAGGAGAATAATCAGAGTCCAGGCCGGTCAGGCAACGGGTAGTCAGGCTGAGTACAAGCAGGGTCGACAAGCCGGAGTCAGAGTTGGAGAAGGCAGCAGGGTCAGAAAGCCGGATCATATACTGAAACAGAATGCTTAATGCAAAGATAGAAACACGGAACACATGCAGATCAAACCGCAATGTGTAACATTACAGCAGTGTCCTTTATAGGCAGCCGGACGCTGCGTATGATGTGCGCCTAACGTGCGCGCATGCGCACGGGCGCACGGGCGCACGCAACGGCAGCGCCCCGCGCACCAGTGCGTCCGAGAGCCGTGGTCCGCGCATGCGTACAGGCGCACGACCATGGAAGCGGACAGAACGTCCCTGACAGTTCCTGACGCCTGGCCTAATGTTCCAGTACCCTCTGTCTGGCCTGATGTTCCTGTACCCTCTGTCTGGCCTGCTGTTCCTGTATCCTCTGTCCAGCCTGATGTTCCAGTGCCTCTGCCTGCCATCAGGTCTGCTACCCAGCCTGATGTTCTAGTGCCTGCATTCCAGTCTGATGATCTGATGTCCTATGTCCGGCTTAAGAATCCAGTTCCTGACGCCCAGCCTGATGTTCCAGTGCCCGCTGCCCAGTTTGATGTTCCAGTGCCTGCTGTTCAGTCTGATAACCTGATGCCCAGCTTGATGGTCCAGTTCCTGATGCCTGGCCTGAAGTTCCAGTTCCTGATGCCCAGCCTGATGTTCCATTGCCCATTGTTTGGAATGATGTTCCAGCACTGTTCTCCAGTCGCTGCCCAGCTTGATGTGCTGCTGCCTGTTGCCCAGCTTGATGTGCCTGTGCCCGCTGCCCAGCTTGATGTGTCCGCTGCCCAGCTTGATGTTCCTCTGCCTGCTGCGCAGCTCTATGTGCCTCTGCCCACTGCCTGTCTGGATTCCATTTGACTTTTTACAGCTGTGACAAGTTGGAGGGTCCCGCGGTCGCTTTTTCAAGGGGAGGTACTGTCAGGAAAGTGTCATGTGCATGTGGATTCTTTCCATAGTAAATAAAAATAGTCCATGCTACATATATTAGTTCAAGGTGTCCCACTATAATAAATCAGTGTGAAGTTTTCTTAAAAGCTTCCTTGTTCCACCAAAACACAGTGGGCCAGATTCAGGTACACGTACATTTGTGCAGCGTATCCGAGATCCGCTATGCAGCCGTATTTTACCAGGCTCTAGAACGAATTCTGGTAGATTTTTGCCCGTACGATATGGCGGCGTAGTCTATTTCTCGCCGCGTAATCGAAATACGCGATTAGGGGGCGTGAAGCATTTAAATTAGGCGCGTCCCCACGGCGATCGAACTGCGCATGCTCCGTTCAGAAATTTCCCGCCCTGCATTGCGCGAAATAACGTCGATACGTCATTCGTTGTTTGAGTAGCGTCGTTTACGGACATTCCAATTCCCGGACGTTTTACGTCAAAAATAAAAAAAGACGTCGGAAAACGTTGATATTCAACGCGGGAACGACGGCCATACTTAACATGGGCTGTCTAATATTAGACCAGCAAAAAGCTGGTATAGTTTTACGCAGCAAAAAGATGACTAAAGATGCTGTAAGAGATTGCGATAGACGTTCGTAATTTCGTGGATAGTCGGCAAAAGCTCATTTGCATACCCCGACGCGGAAAACGACGGGAACTCCACCCAGCGGCCGCAATTTTATTGCAGCGTAGATCTGAAGGCGTACGAACACGTAAGCCAGTCGGATTGAAGCGCAAAGCCGTCTTTTCATGGTTTGAGGATTCAAACTAGTGAAAAAACGCACGTAATTAGAAAGTACTCCGGTCTAACACTAGTTAGACAGGAGTTACGGTTCTGTGAATCTGGCCCAGTGTGTGTTCCACCACCAAATATATTAAATGAACCCACTAGAGGTAAATGCTACTATAAATCAGCTAACCCCACATTCCTCTCTGGAAGTAACAATCTGCAGCAATAAAAAGGATCCAATTGAAGGAGCTATCGTGACCACCAATCCATACATTCCATCCTATCAAGGAGGGAAAAAAAGCTTGCATAGTGTAAAACCATTAAAATACTTAATATTTTATAAAAAATCAAAAGCACATGGACTGTGAAAAGTATTGCATTTCATTTGGAAATCAAGGTCCAAAAGCCAGGGACAAGAGTGAAGAGGCACAGAATTCAAGTTGCATGAGGTCCAGTGTGAAGTTTCCATAGTCAGTGATGATTTTGAGAGCCATGTCATTTTCTCATGTTGGTCCACTGTGTTTTATCAAGTCCAAAGTCAGTGCAGCTCTCTACCAGGAAATTCTAGAGCACTTCATGCTTCCCTCTGCTGACCAGCTTTATGCACATGCTAATTTCATTTTTCAAGAGGACTTGGCACCTGCCCACACTGACAAAAGTACCAATACCTGGTTTAATAATCATGGTATCACTGTGCTTAATTGGCCCACAAACTTGCCTGACTTAGACCCTGTAGAGAATCTGTGGGGTATTGTCAACTCAAGAGGAAGATGAGAGACACCAGACCCAACAATGCAGACAAGCTGAATGCCTCTATCAACGCAACCTGGGCTTCCATAAAACCACAGCAGTGCCAGAGGCTAGTCGCTTCCATGTAATGCCGCATTGATGCAGTAATTCATGCAAAAGGAGCCCCAATCAAGAATTATGTGCATGCTATACTGTACATGGACATACTTTTCAGTAAGCCAACATATCTGTATTAAAAAAAAAAAATTGTATTGGTCTATGTAAGATTCTAATTTTCTTAGATACTGAATTTGGGGTTTTTACTAGCTGTAAGCCACAATCCTCAAAAACAAAATAAAAAAATGCTTGAAATATATCACTCTGTTTGTAACACATCTATAAAAGTTTCGCTTTTTAAATTTAATTACTGAAATAAGTACATTTTTTTGATTATATGATAATTTTATGAGACCCTCATCCTTGCCCAAGAACCCATAGTGACCAAACAAGATGCTTCACTGGTTGCTCTGCCACTAGTATCTGTTGAAGGTATTGCTATGTAGTATAGCCAATCCACCACCAATTCAGCACATTTTACCCCTATAAGTAGAAGATACATTTGTATTTCAATTACAAGCTCGGATATGGAAATGCAGACATATTTTGCAGCATTAAAAGTGAGTTTGGAAAGTGATGTAATTTGCTGTAAATTAAAATGTGGGTTTATACATTGCATCTCAGTGGTTTCCCAGCTCAATTAATAATGTAACTTTCTCAAATGTAGCATTTCTTTAAATAGTTTGGCACCAGGTTGTGCTTATTGAAGATTAAAAGAAAGCTTGGCTAATGCATTAAATACTTTTTTTTCTGATCCATAATGCTGATGCTATGACATTCCAGTTTACCCAAAGCATATACTGTAGTAAAATCCAAGTGCAGATATGACAGAGAGAAGTAACTGGGAGGTCATGTCTATCATTTGGAAGAATTTAAAGGGAATGTATAGTCTTTTTGATGATTAAGTTGACATATAAGTAAAAGAAAGATAAATATTAGAGTGTATATGTAAAGTTTGCAAATTTATATGTACACGGTCCATAAAATTAGCTTAAAGCGGAGTTCCTCTCAAAAATGGAAATTCCGTTTTAAGAGCAGGTGACCCCCTGATGTGCCACATTTGGCATGTAATTTTTTTGGGGAGGGAGCAGAAACCCTCTTTTTAGAAGGTTCCAGCTCCCACTTCCTCCCGGGGCTCCACGGCGCTGGAAGGAAGTTCACCTCTCCCCCCTCCCTCTCGGCAATCATCTAGGACACATCAGAGGTCCCAGATGATTGCCCCGCCAATCATGGTGTGCAGTGCGGCTCCCGCATGTGCAGTGGTGCCTGGCTGTGAAGCCACAGCCAGGCGCCCACAGTCATGATGACCAATGCCGCAGAGAGGAGGGGGAGACAAGCGGGGCTTTCGTATGCCTGCTGGAACCTTGGACAGGTGAGTGTCCGATAAATAAAAGTCAGCAGCTACACTTTTTGTAGCTGCTGACTTTTATATGTGTGGAACTCCACTTTAAGTAGATCCAAATGTTCAGGTATATCAAAAATGCATGAATAACAAATTCTCCCTATTACTGATTTTGGGGGGGAATTTTTTTTATAATACCCTTTTACTTATTTTTTTGGTGAAATAATTACAAACAATGCCCATACACAGGAGTTGAGAACAAAGTAAACAATAAAAAGAAAAATATTGAGATCTTGAGGTGCAGTATGTGAGGACCAAAAAAGTGCATAATTAACAAGAGTACTATGGAATAGGGATGAGCTTCGTGTTCGATACGGACGTATGTTCGACTCGAACATTGTCTGTTCGACGAAATTCGAACAAAAGCGGTCGTTCGCGCCAAATTCAAGTGACGCAAAATGGCCCATAATTCACTGGCCAAAGCCTGGATGGGCTTTAGCACTCAGGGCTTTAGCACACACCCCACACTATATAAGGCCGCCTGCTGGGCGGCCTCGTGTAGTGTGTTCCGGCTTGTTAATGAAAGCAGTCAGAGAGACAGAGAGGTTGTCTTTTTAGATAGCTAGATAGAGCAGGCAGGCAGGCTAGTCAGTTTAGCTTAATTTACAGTGTGTAGAGGGTACACTGTATAGCTTAGATAGATCAGTTCTTCCTAATTTACTGGCAGGCAGGTGATTGTGCTATTTAAAGACGTTATCACACGTATAGACACCCAGCAGGTACAATATTTAAAGGAATTTTTCTTTTCTTTTTTATTTAAGCATCAATAAAATCACTGCTCCTGGAGCAGTGATTTTAACCACTTTAGCCCTGGACCATATTGCTGTCCAAAGACCAGAGCACTTTTTGCGATTCGGCACTGCGTCGCTTTAACTGACAATTGCGCGGTCGTGCGACGTGGCTCCCAAACAAAATTGGCGTCCTTTTTTTCCCACAAATAGAGCTTTCTTTTGGTGGTATTTGATCATCTCTGCGGTTTTTATTTTTTGCGCTATAAACAAAAACAGAGCGACTATTTTGAAAAAAATGCAATATTTTTTACTTTTTTCTATAATAAATATCCCCCAAAAATATATAAAAAAAAAATATTTTTTCCTCAGTTTAGGCCGATACGTATTCTTCTACATATTTTTCGTAAAAAAAATCGCAATTAGCGTTTATTGATTGGTTTGCGCAATAGTTATAGCGTTTACAAAATAGGGGGTAGTTTTATGGCATTTTTATTATTATTTTTTTTTTTACTAGTAATGGCGGCGATCAGCGTTTTTTTCGGTACTGCAATATTATGGCGGACACTTCGGACACTTTTGACACATTTTTGGGACCATTGGCATTTTTTTAGCGATCAATGCTATAAAAATGCATTGGATTACTATAAAAGTGCCATTGGCAGTGAAGGGGTTAACACTAGGGGGCGGGGAAGGGGTTAAGTGTGTTCCTATTTGTGTTCTAACTGTATGGGGGGGTGGACTTACTAGGGGGAATCACTGATCTTCTGTTCATACATTGTATGAACAGAAAATCAGCGTTTCCCCCGCTGACAGGAACGAGCGCTGTGTGTTTTCACACACAGCTCCCGTTCCCCGCTCTGTAACGAGCGATTGCGTGTGCCCGGCGGCGATCGTGCCCACCGGGCACACGCACGGGACTCGGGGGCGAGCGGGGGGCGCGCGCGCGGGGCGCCGGCGGCGGGCGTGCGCCCCCTAGTTGCCGCGAAAGGCGCGACGTAGAGCTACGGGCTCTCGCGCAGGAGTGCCGACCTGCCGCCGTATTAGTAATACGGCGGCTGGTCGGCAAGTGGTTAATGATGCTTAAAAAAAAATGAAAAATTCCTTTTAATATTGTACCTGCTGGGTGTCTATAGTTTGCCTGTGAAAAAAGTTTAAAAAACGGTAGTTTTTTCAGGAGCAGGACTCCTGAAAAAATGACCGTTTTTAAAACTTTTTTTTCCATTGATACATGTTCCCTCGGGCAAGACCCGGGTTTTCAAAGACATTTTCCAACAATAACTTGAAAATTGGTCTTTAAAATTATCGTTTTTGAATTCGAACGTTCGAGTCCCATAGACTTCAATGCGGTTCTAAATGTTCGCGCGAACGGTCGGTCTGTTTGACGGTTCTGGTGCGAACCAAACGTGGGGGTGTTTGGCTCATCCCTACTATGGAATAACAAAGACAAAAGATTGAGTTACTATCAGAGTTTCTATCAGTGTTGACTGATCAACAAGGTCCAGGGGTCCCAGGATTTTAATAGGCGGGATAATTGTCCCACCTCAAGGCTAATCATTTTTAAAATACATAGTGGGATTGATTTACTAAAACTGGAGTGCAAAATCTGGTGCAGCTGTGCATGTTAGCCAATCAGCTTCTAACTTCAGCTTGTTCAATAAGGCCACTTTCACACTGAGGCGCTTTAGATGTGTTTTAGTGCTAAAAATAACTCCAGAAAAGCAATTTTAAAATGCCTCTCCTGTCACTACAGTGTGAAAGCCTTAGCGCTTTCACACTGGAGTGGTGCTCCTGCGAGACATTAAAAAAAGTCCTGCAAACAGCATCTTTGGGGAGCTTTAGGAGCGGTGTATACACTGCTTCTAAAGCGCCCCTGCCCATTGAAATCAATGTACAGTGCCAGAAGTGCCTGCAAATCGCTTTAGCAGCGGCGCTACACGGGCGCTATTAATTGATCGTATGTGATCTCTGTTGAAAGGAAGACATGTGCATTCGTTATCGTCTGAATGCATTTTTGTCCAAATTTCAGTGATTTTCGTGTTCGTTTTTAACAAAACGATAGCAAACGCGCAGGATCCGAAATAAAAAATGCTTTATTTTCGTATCCATTATATTTTTGTATTGTTGCGACAACAGATCGATATAAAGAGAGGTGTACCGCTCCATAAAACAAATGATCCCCGTTGCTTCCGTCCCAATCAAACCCCACATACAGGAGCACCACATGTGTGATACATCAAGGATATTAGTGTTCCTTTGACTAATGATCACCTGGAAACGATTGGTGAAACACCCCATTTCACCTCATTCCCTCCTCCATTTAAACACATTTTGGTCATTTGTTCACTAGCTATGAGTATGCATCACATGATGTGAAACATGTCAGTCCTTTTCTCCTTGTCCACTCACCGTTTTTGACTGCATGCATTTTGGCTGTTTTTTTCTATTGAAATTTTGTTTGCTTATGCTTAAATAAAGACATCGTTTTCCGAGGAGTGCGGCGATCCAGGATTTTTTCCTTCATCCCAAACAGATCGATATAGATAGAAGATTTGACATGATGGTGACAATAGTGATCTGTGTCTATTGAACCTGCTGTTGAATGTGCTTAACCACTTGTCCACCGCCCACCGTCAAATGATGGCGGACGGAGGACTCCATTGTTCTGACAGCACGTCATATGACGTGCTGTCTCTTTAAAGCCGCGGGCGGGAGCGCGTGCACGCGGCGCTCTGCTGGGATCCCGGTGCGAGTGCCCGGCGGCAACGATCGCTGCCGGGCACACGCAATTGCCCAGTAACTGAGCGGGGGCGTGGAGCTCTGTCAGTGAGAGAGGAGACCGATGCTGTGTCCCTTGTACATAGGGACACAATCGGTCACCTCCCCCAGTCACCCCCCCTCCCCCTACAGTTATAACACTCATAGGACACACATTTAACCCCTTCCCCGCCCCCTAGTGGTTAACCCCTTCACTGCCAGTCACATTTATACAGTAATCAATGCATATTTATAGCATTGTTCACTGTATAAATGCAAATGGTCCCAAAAAATGTCACAAAAGTGTCCGAAGTGTCCGCCACAACGTCGCAGTCCCAATAAAAAAATCGCAGATGGCCGCCATTAATAGTAAAAAAATAAAAATAATAAAAATGCCATAAACTATCCCCTATTTCGTAAACACTATAAATTTTGCGCAAACCAATCGATAAACGCTTATTGCATTTTTTTTTTTACCAAAAATATGTAGAAGAATACGTATCGGCCTAAACTGAGGAAAAAAATATTTTTTTTATATATTTTTGGGGATATTTATTATAGCAAAAAGTAAAAAATATTGCATTTTTTTTCTAAATTGACGCTCTATTTTTGTTTATAACGCAAAAAATAAAAACCGCAGAGGTGATCAAATACCACCAAAAGAAAGCTCTATTTGTGGGAAAAAAAGGACGCCAATTTTGTTTGGGAGCCACGTCGCACAACCGCGCAATTGTCAGGTAAAGCGACGCAGTGCCGGAAGCTTAAATTTTGTCTGGGCAGGAAGGGGGTGTAGGTGCACAGTAGGCAAGTGGTTAACCTAACTCTATTAGTCCGAGATTATTCAACATAGAGAGAAAAGATTCAACATTATAGAGGCAATAGTAAAAGAGTTGTTAGTGGTCGCTGCTGGAATGGGTAGGGGAAAATATTCTTACTATGCAATCAATATACATTGCAAAGATTTTAGCAAACGTTGATGCAAAACCCGATATCCTTCTGTTTTGTTTCAGACTGTCCTTTCAAGACTGATTCCTGAAGGGAAGGTTCTGGGTTCATTTTAAACACCTAAGAAATTCTCAGTGTTCTTTTTTTTTATATCCTTTATTTTATTTCCACACTACAGAGTGCTCAGCATTACCGAACCATTCTGGATAGAAGAGAGAAGCTATATAACAATGTGAGGGTCAATCTCTGTGTTGTAATGAGGAAAATTGCAGTTTTGGCATTTCTAGTACACAAACTTTAGGGAGCATCTCAGAAAAAAATGTAATTCCTATTATTTTCTCATATCTTAGTGCAGACTTCTGAGAAATCAGTCAGCCAGTTAGAAAAGTAGATATTTTTTTTTGGGGGGGGCATCCTGTATACCATCAGAGTATACAACGTCTCCTAGTTGACGTATTGCTTTGAAATTGTTTATAGTTTTTGAAAGTGATAGCAACTGCAGATTGGTATGGAAGGCTAATTATTAAATTAAAAATGTCTTGTGTAGAAATGTTATACGCTATCTTATTTTTTAAATGAATGCAAGTTTTTTTTAACTGTCTCTAAGAGCCGGTTCACACTGGGGTGACATGGGATCAGACTTCAAGTCGCCCCAAGTCACGCGGTCGAGAAAATGAATGGAAGTGAATGGGAGCCGTCTTAATGTACACTACTGCAGTCGCTCCGACTTCAGAAAAGGTTTGTGTACTACTTCAATCTGACTACTATGCAACTTGTACCCATTGATTTCAATGGAAGTCGCCTCAGAAGTCTGATCACTGTCTTAACTGAAGCAACAATACAGGAAGATAACATACATTTCTCAGGAAAACCCCTCCCTCCCACAGAGTTGATTGTTGTTTGATTGGCCACTGGAAAGCCTCCTGTCCTGGAGGGACTTGAAGTTGCCTTGTACTGTCCTGGAGGCAACTTAAAGTTGCCTTGTAAGTTGCCTGATGATTCATACTCAAGTCGTGTCCAAGTTGCCTCCCAAAGTCGTGCTGGAAGTCGTGTTGCCCCTGTGTGAATGGGCTCTAAAGCTATCAGTACTAAAAGACGGCAACTTAAACCTTGTAATCCATGACGAATAATATCAAATTTACACAAGAAAATATTAAACAATGTTGAAATCCTGTATTTATGGAGACGCGCGCGCGGGCTCACGCAGGTAGGACATGCCTGACTAGAGCTCCGCTCCTGGAAGGAAGAAAGCCGCAGATATTTTCAGCCTAATCGCTCTCCCGTCGAAACCAACTACGGGTACTTTTCACTGAGAGGTGAGAGAGGGAAAGTGTATGAAAAATGGTGCTGGGAGGCACACGGAACAAAACCAAAACGAATTTCAGCAGCGGCTCCCAGCGGAACAAAGGCGCCGCAAAAGAGGCGCCAGTCACCTCAGAGAAGCTCCCCTCAGGGAAAACACAGAAGCGCTCAGTGAAACCTGCCTCACAAATGGCTGCAGTGTCTAACTTTGCCTCAGACAGTGAAGAAGAGGGCGCAAATGACTTCTCACAAACCCTTTCTAGCAAAAAGGAAGTCCCCTCAGACTTACTGAGGCAATTTGAAAAAATGCTCCAAAAGGCACTGAAACACACATCCGACCAGATTACTGCAAACCTCACCAAAGAAATCAGAGAATTGGGGAACCGGACTGAGGTCCTTGAGGAGAAGGTAGACGAAATAGAAACCCATACCCATGAATGTCTGACTGAACTAGACGCGCTTAAAGAAGAGAACCAGACCCTGCAAAGCAGGCTGGAAGATTTTGAGAATCGGGCCAGGAGGTCCAATTTGAGATTTAGGGGCATTCCGGAATCCATCCTGGACCTACAAGCAACCATTTTGGCACTGTGTCAGGAACTTCTGCCGGGTACACCAGTGGAGAGATTAGAAATGGACAGAGTGCACAGGGCACTCTCCCCCAAAAAAGCTGAGGGCCCCCCCAGAGACATAATAGCCAAATTTCATTTTTTCAGAACCAAAGAACAAATCCTGGAGGCAGCAAGGGAAAAAGGCACCCTCTCATTCCAAAGCCACAGCTACCAAATATTTGCTGATATTTCACAGCTAACTATCGCCAAAAGGAGAGCCATGAAACCCCTTCTAACAGAGCTGCAGCAACGCAACATCAAGTACCAATGGGGGTTCCCCTTCTCCCTGCGCTTCACGATCCACGGCACCAAAATAACCTGCAGAACACCTGACCAATTGCACCAGGCTCTTCTGGACTTCAAGCTAATTGACAACCCTCCATCAGTATCCTCTACCCGCAGAAGAACAGCATCTGCATCCTCACGCAACAACTCCCCGCAACATGGACAGAATAATGGCTCGCACCAGTCAAGCAAACGTGGCAGATTTGCCCCGCAGTCCCAAGAACAAGAGGACTCTATGGACTGATTTCCCCAAGCAACAACCATCTTGCCCTTACCCTCCTAGGTCACACGCGTGCTAGCTGGACTCTGTTCTCTTTACCCCATCTCACTGGAAATTTCCCTTTCCCCCCTTCCCTCCTGATCATAGCACCAGGTGGAAACGGTCATACTCGCACCTCACACATCACATATCATCGTATGTCCTCCACAATATAAAAGGGCCTCCTTCTCCCAACCCCATAACTGAACTGTTTACCCTTTAGGCCCTGACACAGGAAAATACAGGTGCCCTCACCCCTGTTCTATGTCTCCTACCTTAACACCTGTATCCCACCCTCAACAAACTCTTCACACACGCGCCTGGCTATTTACATCCCAGCCAGGAAAGGTCCTGACTCCAAGTACCTTTTCTTGACACTTAGTCTGCTCTGCTAACCACCCATGGGGCTATTCAGGGAAACCTCAACACCTTAACACCAAATATGACCACTAGCCTTCTCTTTCTAACCCCTCTCACCCCATATGCCCTAAATATGTTGACATACCTAACCTAATTCTTACTATGTGATTGAATGGGAGTTCGTGCACCCCCAGAGGTGCGCTCTTTACATTTTAGCAAGCGGCTTTCTGACTCTGGGCGAACACGCGTCCCACTAGGCCCACCTCCGGCCCCCAGGCTATTATCTGGGGACCTGACGAAGGCCCCTTTTCCCTGGGCGGGGGACCTTTTCCCCCACCTCGGGCAAACACCGTACACTCTATCTGTATTCTGATGTTTATGTGTGCAATAACATGTATTGTCTTTTACTTTTTTTTCAAGGTTGAAGTTTTAAACCTCCCCCCCTCCTATCCTCCCCTCCTGTCTGCACGGAATGGCCTGGGAAAACACCTCTCACTGAACCACGGTAAGAAGAGTCTATTGGTTTGGCTACCATGGCACCCTTGAACATATTGACACTCAACGTACAAGGTTTGAATATCCCGCAAAAGCGTACAAAAGCTTTCAGGCTTTTTCAGGCTAAAAAAGCTCATGTAGTGTGCCTACAAGAAACCCATTTCACCCCGAACTCTACCCCTAAGCACTTCAGTGCGGCCTACCCGCAAGTGTACACAGCCTCAGCATCTTCCAAGAAGCGAGGCACCTTAATTGCATTTCACCGAACCACCCCATTCACCCTTTTATCTGAAATAAAAGACCCCGAAGGCCGCTATCTCATCTTGACAGGATCCATTTTAGACACCGCTGTCACCGTGGTATCTTACTACGCCCCAAATACCAACCCTATGCCATTTATGTCCCACCTCTTTCAAACCATTAAAGCCCATAAACTGGGCTCCCTGCTGATTTGCGGAGACTCAAACCAAGTACTGCTTCCATTTCTAGACAGATCACCGTATATCCAACCAAAGCATCACGCTAAATGGACACTCCCCAACCTTCTCACCAAATATAGTTTAGCAGATACCTGGAGAGAGATGAACCCAGCAAAACGTATCTATACTTACTACTCCAACCCCCACCATTCTCTAAGTCGCATTGACCACATATTCCTCACTATAGGTATGCTGCCTGAAGTTGTCAACTCGACCATCATCCCTATTCCCTGGTCTGACCACAATGCGGTCTGCACAACAATTGCGTCTACTGTCCCCAAAAAACAGGACCCCACCTGGTACCTACCAGAAATTTTACTCAAACACCCAACCCATTGCCAAGAAATTAAACAAACTCTCCAGGAATACCTAAAATTTAACATGAACCCCGAAATCTCGGCTCTCACTCTTTGGGAAGCCCATAAGCCAGTCTTGAGGGGTGCACTCCAAAGGCAAATGGGGATCCTTAAAAGAAAACAAATTCAAATGGCAAAGACCCTAGAAACCGAATTCAACTCTGCCTTCCTGGCCTTCCAAAATGACCATTCCCCTTCCTCTAAAAGCCGCCTAGATAAAGCTCGTCTGGAGTACGATCTATTCCTCACAGAATCAGCGAATAAAACCCTGAATAGATCCAAACATACCTTTTACAAAATGGCCAACAAAGCAGGGACCTACTTAGCCAGAGCACTTAACTCTATCAACAAAACGTATACCCCCATCAAACTAAAGTTAGCAAACAATGTCACTTCTAGCAACCCCCATAAAATAGTTCAGAGATTTAACACCCACCTGAAAAAGCTATACTCAGAAACAAACATATTTAATAGAACAGAGGCTGACTCCTTCTTTTCACAAATCCAGCTCCCCCGTCTGACAGAATCCCAGAAAAATCACCTAGATAAATCAATCTCCATGGATGACGTAGTGGAAGCTATTAAAGAACTAAAACTCAACAAAAGACCGGGCCCCGATGGGTTCTCAGCCCGATATTACAAATCCTTTGTCGAGCTCATCTCCCCAAGGCTGACCGAAGCCTTCAACGACCTCCTAAAAAATAAATCCTTCAGACAGGAATCTCTTCTAGCTACCATTTGTATGATCCCTAAACAGCACACTGATTCCACCCTCAGCGAGAGTTACCGTCCAATATCCATGTTAAACATAGACATCAAATTACTAGGCAAAATACTAGCAACCCGCCTAAACAAAATAATTGGATCCCTAATACACCGTGACCAAGTTGGTTTCATGCCCAATCGTCAAGCAGGAGACAACATAAGGAGGGCAAATCTTTTAGCACACTTTGCAAAGAAAAGGGGAATACCTGCTTGCTTCCTTTCTTTAGATATCAAGCAGGCATTTGATTCCGTATCATGGTCATACCTGGGATACGCATTACAGAATTGGGGCTTTGGCCCCAACTTCATGAAATGGGTCACGGAACTATACAACAAACCAAAAGCCTACGTTAAGTACGCGGGGTACAAGTCAGAAACTTTTACCATTAGCAGAGGAACTAGACAGGGATGCCCACTTTCCCCGCTACTATTTGCCCTCCTTATTGAGCCTCTGGCACAAAAAATCAGGTCAGACCCAACAATCTTAGGTATAGAGGTAGGTGGCTACAAACACAAATTGTGCCTATTCGCAGATGACATTCTCCTATTCCTCTCATCTCCCCAAGTAACGGGCCCCAACCTAGTTCCAATCTTAAACAAGTTTGCAACTTTCTCAGGTCTGGTCATCAACCCCAAAAAATGCCTCGCTCTTAACATCTCACTCACAAACACTGAATTAAAAGCTGCCAGACATGGCCTACCCTTTGTTTGGTCAGAAAAGAGCATCCCTTACCTAGGGGTACGCCTCACAGCAACACTGTCCGACCTATTTTCATCCAACTACCCCGCACTCCTAAAACATCTTTCAACCCTCTTAAACTCATGGTCTCACCTCCCCCTATCTTGGCTAGGAAGGCTCAACGCCGTCAAAATGACGATACTCCCTAAACTCCTCTACCTTTTTAGAGTGCTCCCCATCCCCATCCCATCGCATTACCTAAGAATGATACAAAAGAAAATGTCTAACTTTATCTGGAAAAACAGCAGACCTAGAATAAAACCTCAAACTATGCACCTCCCCAAAGCCATTGGTGGCCTGGGCTACCCAAACATCACTAACTACTACAGGGCAGCGCAATTAGCGATTTTGGCAAATTACCACGCTACCCAGGAACCACCCTTCTGGGTTTCAATTGAAGCCGTTGATTGCGATCCTACCCCAATATCCAACATACTCTGGGTCCCCCCCAAGTCACGTAAACATATAAGTAACCCCATCACAAAACACTCGCTCTCCCTTTGGGATAGAATAAAGACCAAAAACTCCCTACTATCCCCACACACCCCGCTGCTGTCGTTTCATAAAAACCCAGCATTCTACCCAGCTTGGGTCTACCCCAACTCCTTCAAGGAGTGGTCGTTAAGAAACTGCACCTGTTTACACAACTTTATTGATTCTACCTCCCTTTTGTCCTTCCCAATAATCCAAGAAAAGTATGGTATACCACACTCTGAACTGTTCAGGTACTTACAAATCAAAAACTTCTTCAAACCATTTATTGATGCTTCACCATCACCACTCCGTATAACCAGCTTTGAAAACTTCTGCAAAAATGAGCCACACGCTAGGGGAAAAATCTCTGTAATATATTCCCACCTGCTTTCCTCCACTATTTTCGGGAAACTACTATACGTTCGTAAATGGGAAGAGGACCTGGGAATAGAGCTGGAATCTTCCGAATGGAAACAAATTTGGAACAACACCAGGTCCGCTTCTCGGAACGAACTAGCAATCGAGACCAACTATAAGGTACTCACCAGATGGTACTTAGTGCCAACCAGGATAGCTAAATTTACCAAAGACTACTCTGGAGACTGTTTCAGGGGTTGCTCGGCTCCAGGGACATACCTTCACATTTGGTGGACATGCCCAAAAGCACAGTTATTTTGGAAGGAAATCTTCCACATAATGAACATGCTCACAAAAAGGAGCATTCCCCTAGACCCCAAAATAGCATTACTGAATCTCAAGCCAACTAATCTGCCATATAGACAATTTAAGCTAATACTTCAGCTCCTCACAGCCGCAAAACAGACCTTAGCAAAGGCCTGGAAATCCCCCAATCTCCCACTCAGCGAAGTGGAAAGGAGAATGAACTGTGCGATGACCCATGCCAAAATGATGGCAATGGATACGGACACCACCACCAAGTTTGAGAGGATATGGCATCCCTGGTCTGCTTACGCAATCCCTGCTGATTTTAACAATGATGTACTATTACCATGGTAGCCCAGCCAATGTAACGCTCAATTCTATGAAATACCTCTTTGACAAGGAATCTCTGACCATTCCTGCAGACTCCCTGCCCCCTACCCCTCCCCTCTTCCTCCCCATCTCCTCCCCTTCCCTTACCAAATTTTTGTTTTCATAAACTTGCTAATAAACATATGCATTTATACCGATACAACATGATAAACATTGGAGATTCCAAACTTGCATGTGACTCTGTCCCACTTCAAGTTACCACCCCGAGTTCTGTTCGATCTCTTCAACTAGCAGAAAAGCATGCTAAGCCCCCCGGTTTCTCAACCAACCGCCGCATCCTTGAACGCAATATTGATCCATGTGTTATATGTCCCTTCCGGGAGAAACAGCTCTCGTGCTAGATACTAAGGAATCTCCAATGTTGCTCTTATCTGTGTAACTTTTCATTTATTGCACCTGTGCAACTTTCTTGTTTACCCAAATAAAGATATTTTGACAAGGAAATCCTGTATTTATTCACCTAAGAGAAGGAGGACCTTTTGTATTGGCTGTATTTTTCCATGATAAATTTAAAATAATAGAAGAGGTCACTTTAAATATGAGCCTGAAAATGTGACTTGGAATGTGAAGTTTAAAAGTGAAGTTTGGAGTACAAATATGTGACCTACTTTTCTAGTGCACAAAATAAATCTTTACCAGAAAATGCATTTCAATTTGTACACATTGGCCCAGATTCACAGAGCGATTACGCCTGCGCAACAGGAGATGCGCGGCGTAAGTCTAAATGTGCGCGTGCGTTTCGATGCACGGCATCCCCAGAACGAGATACGCAAAAAATCTACTTTTTTTTGTCCAGCGTAATTTCGTTAGACTGGCGCATCCGTCCGCGCAAAAGTGTGCTAGACAGACCATTGATTTGCTAGTCAAATATGCTAATGAGGGACTTACGGGGATCCACAAAAGAACGTTGGGGCAGCGCAGGCTACGCAGTGTGCGCAACAGCAAAATGTCCTGTCTAAAATTAGACCATATAAAAGCTGGTCTAAAAAGAGAAAAAAAGTCTACATGTTAGATAAAGCAACACTGTTAGTGAGGAGCTCAGCAGTCACACGTGTTGCACAACAATCTGTATGCCAACATGCCAGGGGCATCGTCGCGCATAGCTATACTACTGACTTTAGATGAACAAAGAAGGATGAGGGCACTGAGGAGGGCACTGAGGAGGGCACTGAGGAGGGCATGGGAGATGTTTTTTTTTTAATTTTTATTTGCTTATCTAAACTTTACAATTTAATCTAATCTAATACAATATTCATATCTGATACAAGCCCCTCACTCTTCACTCTTCACGGGAGAGGATATATCACACACGCATAGACATCTATGGCATGAGTGATTCTGAGGGGTCTCGCATCTTCAGATTCACCCCTCATGCCATCATGGAATTAACCACAACCTTGCAGGAGGACATCAGCAGCCCAACACATGGCACTACCCATGACACCCATGACAGCTACATATACAATCCTAGCCCCATCCCCACAGATTTCGAACAGAACATGTATGGGGACAGCTGGCTGGTTGGTGAGTGACATGGGTGACAGGCATGACTGTCCCCCCCATGATGCACACATCACAAGGGACACATGCACTACTAACATCCTCCTGTCTTTTCCCTTCAAGGTGACTCTGCATATGCACTGGGACCCCATCTCATGACCCCTACTCATGCCAGCTCACATATGCATCTTTGCACGTTAAACACACACATTAATCATGGCACAATGAGAATGCATGCATGCACACCACTGTGGTCCCTAGCACAGACACATCACATCCTCATCACATTGGATTGGCACAAGCCCACCATGCAGGACTTGTGAGCAGCAACGCCATGCCACGGCTCCAATTATGTCACTGTACATTCATACACCATTCACACAGACCTGGGGATCACTTCTCCACCACAAATGAGGGTGACACCCCTTTTCCCGCAGGAATATCACCCCCACATTCCAAAATCATACACAAACAGAACCAAAAAAATTCAATAAATGACGAGCAAAAATAAAAAATGCCCAGCAAAAATATATTTTAAACAAAATAACAACAAAGAAAACACATAAAAGACAAAAATCACTCTGCAAAACAGTCCCCAAATATCTCAAAGACACGTCACAAACAAACAAACAAACAAACGCTAATAAACAAAAGCACCTTGCTGTATAGGAAGGGATACAAAGGGATGTGCTTTTGCAAAGGAAGTGCATTTGTGTCTGTCTATTTATGCTGTTTGCGTAGTTCACTAAGTTGCCCTAGTCCACTTCCAATTTCACTGATTGCGCCGCTCCCAAGTTGTGAGCATGCGCACAGAGGTGCTGACCATGGTCTGCTTCAAGCACGCATGCGCGAGCCGGCCGGCCCTTCATTTGCATGGGGTCACGGCTCATTTCAATGTAACACGCCCACGTCCTTCCCAATTTGTATTACTCCGCCTTACGCCTCTGAAATAACGTTACGCATGCGCAATTTTCTGCGCAAAAGCTACGAGAATAGGGTGATTACGCGGCTACATTGCGCAAGTCTAACGTAAAGGCGGTGCGCTACGCCGGTCCAATAATGCGCAGATGTACCTGAATCTGGCCCATTGTATCTAATACCTGTGCAGTTAGCAAGTTATAATAACAACGATTTAGGAAAAGTATTCTAGGATCCTAAAACTGATGGCACATTCTAACATATTAGGTGTCCAGCAGTAATGTGTTTCTGAAATAGAGTTTTCAAGTTTAATAAGAAACTTCTGTACTACAGTCTTATATGAAACCCACACATTGTTCTTCTATTATTATTGCCCTTGGACTTAAAGTGACTGTAAAGACATATATACACGATATTACCAAAAGTATTGGGACACCTGCCTTTACACGCACGTGAACCTTAATGGCATCCCAGTCGTAGTCCATAGGGTTCAACGTCGAGTTGGTTCACCCTTTGCAGCTATAAGACCTCTTTCACACTGGGGCGTTTAGCACTAAAAATAGCACCTGTAAAGCACCTGAAAAATGCCTCATCTGCAGTTCCAGTGTTAAAGCCTGAGTGCTTTTCGACTGGGGCAGTGCATTTGCAGGATGTTAGAAACATTTCTGCAAGAAGCATCTTTGGGGCGGTTTGCGAGTGGTGTATACACTGCTCCTCCACCGGCCCTACCCATCGGAATGCATGGGCAGTGTCACCCCAAACTCGCTCATCTATGTCTTTATGAACCTTGCTTTGTGAACTGGTTCAAATCATTTGGACGGAGGGGAGATTATGGTGTTGGGCTGTTTTTCAGGGGTTGGGCTTGGCTCCTTAGTTCCACTGAATGGAACTCTTAGGCCGCGTACACACGATCAAATCTATCTGCTGGAAACGGTCAGCCCGACCGTCCCAGCAGACAGATTCGATTGTGTGTACGGGCGAGCCAAAGGATTTGGCCAGCCGACAGATTTTAAAGCATGCTTTAAAATCTGTCGGCTGGGAATCCGTCCGCCCGATATGTCTGCTGGTTAGTACGCTAACCAGCAGACATATCTTCTCGCACATGCGTCGAATGGATTCGACGCATGCGCGGAAGTAATTCACTTCCCGGTGCCGTGACGTGGCGGCGTCAACATCACCGACACGTCAGCACGCCGTCTGCCGGCGGGGATTTTGGTTTGATCGTGTGTACACGATCAAACCAATACATCCCAGCAGACAGATTTGTTCAAATCGGTCTGTCCGACCGATTTGAACAAATCTGTCTGCTCATGTGTATGGGGCCTTAAGGTGTCAGCATACCAAAACATTATGGACAATTTCATGCTCCCAACATTATGGGTACAGTTTGGGGATGGCCCCCTCATGTTCCAACATGACTGCATGCCAGCACACAAAGGGGAACTCTTCCTGTTGTCAGAATACAAAAGCTCAGTGGGGAGGATTCCCTCATCATCCTCAAGTGTGTGGATGGGGGAATCAAGTCCTTTTTAATTTCATTCAACCTACTGGTTGAACAAACGAAAAGACTAATATATGGGCAGGTTAAAGTGGGACATGAATTTTACCTATAGGTAAGCCTATAATAAATCTTACCTATAGGTACTGTATCTTGTAAAAGTAAACGAGATACAATATCTTGTAAAAGTAAACCATTTAGGAGATATTTACTTTACATGCACCTGGGCCGTTTCTTCAGAGTCCTGTGGCGTAAACGGCAATGAGTATGTGATGCATACTAGCACATTATAACTTTGACTTGCCGGTTAAAATGTGTTTATTTTAAATTGCTGGCGGTTTACTATCCCTTTACTAAATTACTAATACATACCTTTTGTTACCAGTACCACATTGTGTTTGCTGCACTTTACTGTTTGTGAAATATGCATTATATAATAAACTTTCTGTGTTAAATAAAATAAACCTGGTTTTATTAAAGGTTGTGTTTTTCCAATTGTTTCTGTTCACTTTGAGCTTCAGGCAGTCACACTATCAAAAGAACAAAGCTGATTATTGACTTTAGTGTCAGATTAGATTAAGAGCTCCTATTATTAAACTAGTAGCAAAAGTTTAAACTATTTTTATAGTTTGTAGTACTTGGACTGGAGATTGCATTGCTTTTACAATTTGAAGGACTGTTGTGCATAATGTTCTGATCTGCAATTACAGTGAGAGCAATAATTTTATACTGGATATTTTGGCCATCTAAGGGCACCCACATAATGGCATCTTTACAATTTCTGCAAATGTCAGCAATATATATTTTTTTAAACCACAATAATATTCAGAACACTTAGGACCCGCAGTCCAAATAAGAGATCTTCATAGATTTATATTTCTATATTCAGAACATTTTGTTCAAGGTATAATACAATACTTTAAAAACGTATTTTCATTCCCCACACTAGTCTTAGAGCTGTGAGTGTCACTAAATTGCTACATTTACTAAATGGCATGACTGAATTAATTAGCAGTGCTTTTAAACTGTTTAGAGAACATGGTCTATAGATGAGTTGTGTCTGAAAAACAATTCAACTATTTCACAAATCATTTTTATAAATAATGGATTCTTTAAGTTTATAGCATGAAATTCTTCACTTTATATCTATATAAAAAGAAAATATCTTTCTTCCAGTCGGTAGATTTTTTTCATGTGAAATATGTTTTACAAGACAACTAATAATATGGCTAATGCTTCAATGAATATGTAATAGCAATATTTTCAATTATGACAATGTTCTTTCCTGCAGACCATGCTTATTTTTAGATGTGCTATCAGTTTGGCTATTATTCTGAAATGACGCACAAGAGTAAGTGCATTTTCTCTTTTGATGATAAGTTTTCTTTTCTCTGTTAAAAAAAAAAAAACACATATATATATATATATATATATATATATATATATATATATATATATATATTATTGTATAATGCGTATATCTCATGCATTATAAAAACAAAGGGTCAGATTCAGAAAGAATTAGATTCCCGCAGGGTATCAGAGATACTCTACGCCGCCGTACTTTACCTGGCTCTAGGAGGAATTTAGAGAGATTTTGGCCCGTAAGGTACGGCGGTGTAGTGTATTTCTCCCGGCGGAATCAAACTACACGATTAGGGGGCGTGAGGCATTTAAATTAAGCGCGTCCCCGCGGCGATCGAACTGCGCATGCTCCGTTCAGAAATTTCCCGCCGTGCATTGCGCGAAATCACGTCGTTACGTCATTTTTTTTTTGAGTAGCGTCGTTTACGGACATTCCTATTCCCGGACGACTTACGCAAAAAAAAAAAAAAAAATTGAAAGTCGACGCGGGAACGACAGCCATACTTAACATGGGCCGCGTAACGTTAGACCAGCTAATAGCTGGTTTAGCTTTACGTAGCGAAAAAATGACGTACGCGATTGCGAACGCCGCTTGTAACTTCGTGGATCGCCGGAAAAAGCTCATTTGCATACCCCGACGCTGAAAACGACGCAAACTCCACCCAGCGGCGCAAAAAGATTGCAGCGTAGATCCGAAGGCATACGAAGACGTAAGCCTGTCAGATCGAAGCCCAACGCCGCCGTATCATGGTTTGAGGATTCAAACTAGTGATACGGCGCGCGTAATTTGAAAGTACTCCTGTCTAACACCAGTTAGACAGTCGTAATTGCTCTCTGAATCTGGCCCAAAGTGCTTGATTAATCGCTAACTACATTGGGGCATACATTTTTAAAATGTATTTATATATTTTTTTATTTTTCTCGTTATTATTTCAGCACTCTAAAAAGCGCAATATGTTGCAGATCCATTAGTTTAGTTATATTCAAATACAAAATAATAATAAATTTGAGACAATTTGACATAGTCATGAAACATGCTGGAAAATGTGCTTATTATATTAATCTAATAAAATCTTACACATATATGTGGGTCTGGGAGAAACCTATTTGTAAAATTTTCATAAAGTGAACATAGAGTGAACAATATTCTGTGACATTCAACAAGGGTATAGAACAGGGGTGGGCAAACTTTTTGACTTGAGGGCCGCAATTGGTTCATATATTGGGCCCGGGGGCCAGACCAAGAGTAGATGGAAGGTGTGTATGTGTGAAGTAATATAAATGTAATTTAAATTTGTAACATTAAATGATAAGATTAATTTAAGGTAGAAAAGCATAAAAAGAGTTATGTTACAAATCTACAATTGATGGCACAGTGGCTGCATTTGATGGCATGGCACAGTGGCTGAATTTGGCATGGCACAGTGGTGACAATTCATGGCACAGTGGCTGCGTTTGATGGCATGGCACAGTGGCTGAATTTGGCATGGCACAGTGGTGACAATTGATGGCACAGTGGCTGCGTTTGATGGCATGGCACAGTGGCTGAATTTGGCATGGCACAGTGGTGACAATTGATGGCACAGTGATTGCTTTTGATGGCATGGCACAGTGGTGACAATTGATGGCACAGTGGCTGCGTTTGATGGCATGGCACAGTGGCTGAATTTGGCTTGGCACAGTGGTAACAATTGATGGCACAGTGATTGCTTTTGATGGCATGGCACAGTGGTGACAATTGATGGCACAGTGGCTGCGTTTGATGGCATGGCACAGTGACTGAATTTGGCATGGCACAGTGGTGACAATTGATGGCACAGTGATTGCTTTTGATGGCATGGCACAGTGGTGACAATTGATGGCACAGAGGCTGCGTTTGATGGCATGGCACAGTGGCTGAATTTGGCATGGCACAGTGGTGACAATTGATGGCACAGTGATTGCTTTTGATGGCATGGCACAGTGGTGACAATTGATGGTACAGTGATTGCTTTTGATGGCATGGCACAGTGGTGACAATTGATGGCACAGTGGCTGCGTTTGATGGCATGGCACAGTGGCTGAATTTGGCATGGCACAGTGGTGACAATTGATGGCACAGTGATTGCTTTTGATGGCATGGCACAGTGGTGACAATTGATGGTACAGTGATTGCTTTTGGTGGCATGGCACAGTGGTGACAATTGATGGCACAGTGGCTGCGTTTGATGGCATGGCACAGTGGCTGAATTTGGCATGGCACAGTGGTGACAATTGATGGCACAGTGATTGTTTTTGATGGCATGGCACAGTGGTGACAATTCATGGCACAGTGGCTGCGTTTGATGGCATGGCACAGTGGCTGAATTTGGCATGGCACAGTGGTGACAATTGATGGCACAGTGATTGCTTTTGATGGCATGGCACAGTGGTGACAATTGATGGCACAGTGGCTGTGTTTGATGGCATGGCACAGTGGCTGCATTTGGCATGGCACAGTGGTGACAATTGATGGCACAGTGATTGCTTACATTGTAATGGTAAAAAGTCAATATAGAGTTAATAGTGAATTAAATAGATAATCCAATGGAATGCCACTGAGGAGTCTGTGATGGAGGGGTTAACATCAATCCTGAGTCATCTGAGTTGTCTTGTCACACTTGCATCACAGTAACCATCAGGAATCAAATAGGAGATGCAAGTGTAGTTTAAACAGCTCAAGAGTACCTGGTAGAAAGGGCAGCTGTCCTACTGCAGCAAGATGTTATAGGGTCGTAGCCTGAGGGACCCGAAGATGATGGGGTGATCTAGAAGGAGATGAGCAAAACACGCACGGATGCAGGTACTGACAGGCAAACCTGCATCAATGCCCGATGAACGGAGCCGCGCTTCAGCGAAAGGGTCCCTGACGCACGTGCAGCGGCGCCGGGAAGCCGTCCAATAGGAGGCAGGGCGCACTCCAATGATGTCAACCAAAACAATGATTGGACTAATGGGAGGCACAGACATGGCGTTGATAGCAACGCTGACGTGAGCCCGGAGAGGCAAAGATGAGACTAGTGCAGGGCATGGATAAGGCTCAAACTGCAGTGGCAATCAATAGAGATGGATAATAGCCCCGACTAATAGCATCGAAGCATAGGCCGCAAAGCCGCGGCCTCAATTAGCGGCGATCGCGGCACGATGGGATTGTGTGTGGGGGCCGGATTAAAAGGTCCGCCGGGCCGTATACGGCCCGCGGGCCATAGTTTGCCCATTACTGGTATAGAAGGTAAATGGAATCAAGTCAAAGTGGAATGTTCTCATCTACTTGTTCATACCTACTGATATTCACCTTTAGGCCTGGTCTACACTGGTGAGACAATCGCTTTGAGAGCACAAGTCACAAATCAATGTTTCCCTATGAAAGCTGTCTTAACCGATCCCACTTGTGTTGGTCTGACTTTGTAAAAAGGTTCATGCACTACTTTGGTCAGACTTATGTCCGATTTTAGCCCATAGAGTTGAATGGAAGTTGCATCCATGTCGGATCAGCATCTTTACTGATCCGACTTGTGACATGTGACTTGTGCTCAGAGGCAATGTTAGCAATGCAAAATGTATTGAAAAAATATGGAGTGCACCCCCCCCCAAATCCTTACCTGAACCATACCATGCCACTTGCTTCACCCTCATCCCAAAGCACCTTGGGCCAGATTCAGGTACATCTGCGCATTATTGGACCAGCGTAGCGCACCGCCTTTACGTTAGACTTGCGCAATGTAGCCGCGCAATCACCCTATTCTCGTAGCTTTTACGCATAAAATTGCGCATGCGTAACGTTATTTCAGAGGCGTAAGGCGGAGTAATACAAATTGGGAAGGACGTGGGCGTGTTACATTGAAATGAGCCGTGACCCCATGCAAATGAAGGGCCGGCCGGCTCGAGCATGCGCGCTTGAAGGAGACCATGGTCAGCACCTCTGTGCGCATGTTTACAACTCGGGAACAGCGCAATCAGTGAAATTGGAAGTAGACCCGGGCAACTTTGCTGAACTACGCAGACAGCATAAATAGCCAGACACAAACGCACTTCCATTGCAAAAGTACATCCCTTTGTATCCCTCCCTATACAGCAAGGTGCTATTGTTCTGTTGTTTGTTAGCGTTTATTTGTTTGTTTGTGACGTGTCGTTGAGATATTTGGGGACTGTTTTGCAGAGTGATTTTTGTCTTTTATGTGTTTTCTTTGTTGTTTTTTTTTTAATTATATTTTTGCTGTGCTTTTTTTTTTTTTCGGTTCTGTTTGTGTATGATTTGGGAATGTGGGGGTGACATTCCTGCCGGAAAAGGGGTGTCACCCTCAATTGTGGTGGAGAAGGGTTCCCCAGGACCAGGGAGAAGTGATACCCAGGTCCGTGTGAATGGTGTATGAATGTACAGTGACATAATTGGAGCCTTGGCGTGGTGTTTCTGCTCACAAGTCCTGCATGGTGGACTGGTGCCAATCCAATGTGATGAGGATGTGGGGTGTGTGTGCTAGGGACCACAGTGGTGTGCATGCATGCATTCTCATTGTGCCTTGATTAATGTGTGTGTTTAACGTGCAAAGATGCATATGTGTGATGGCATGAGATGGGGTCATGAGATGGGGTCCCAGTGCATATGCAGAGTCACCTTGAAGGGAAAAGACAGGAGGATGTTAGTAGTGCATGTGCCCCTTGTGATGTGTGCATCATGGGGGGGGACAGTCATGCCTGCCACCCATGTCACTCACCAACCAGCCAGCTGTCCCCATACATGTTCTGTTCGAAATCTGTGGGGATGGGGCTATGATTGTATATGTAGCTGTCATGGGTGTCATGGGTAGTGCCATGTGTTGGGCTGCTGATGTCCTCCTGCAAGGTTGTGGTTAATTCCATGATGGCATGAGGGGTGAATCTGAAGATGCGAGAAACCTCAGAATCACTCATGCCATAGATGTCTATGCGTGTGTGATATATCCTCTCCCGTGAAGAGTGAAGAGTGAGGGGCTTGTATCAGATAAGAATATTGTATTAGATTAGATTAAATTGTAAAGTTTATATAAGCAAATAAAAAGTACAAAAAAAAAAAAAAAAATCTCCCGTGCCTCCTTAGTGCCCTCCTCAGTGCCCTCCTCAGTGCCCTCCTCCTTCTTTGCTCATCTAAAGTCAGTAGTATAGCTATGAGCATGGATGCCACTGGCATGTTGGCATACAGATTGTTGTGCAACACGTGTGACTGGTCTGCTCCTCACTAACAGTGCTGCTTTATCTGACATGTAGACGATTTTTCTCTTTTTAGACCAGCTTTTATATGGTCTAATTTTAGACAGGACATTTTGCTGTTGCGCACACTGCGTAGCCTGCGCTGCCCCAACGTTCTTTTGTGGATCCCCGTAAGTCCCTCATTAGCATATTTGACTAGCAAATCAATGGTCTGTCTAGCGCAGTTTTGCGCGGACGGATGCGCCTGTCTAACGAAATTGCGCTGGACAAAAAAAAGTAGATTTCTTGCGTATCTCGTTTTGGGGATGCCGTGCATCGAAACGCACGCGCACATTTAGACTTACGCCGCGCATCTCCTGTTACGCAGGCGTAATCGCTCTGTGAATCTGGCCCCTTGTCTCCATGCTGATGTGGACAAGGGTCTCTTCCCCACAACTCTGGGCTGTAGTTTAAGAAAGGCCGTTTTGGGCACGTCCTTTAATAAAAATGAATAATGTCCCGATGTAGATCCACGGAGCTGATAGAATGACGGGAGCCCGCTTCGTCGGAGGAGCGTTTTTTTCAGCAGGTCGGTGGCGGCAGAAGACAGCGTGATTGGTGTTGGAGCTACCATGAGGGACATTAGTAATTTTTAATAAAGGACTGGTCAAAAACTGCCTCATGTTGTTACACTACACTGTTTTTTTTTAGGGGAATGAATAGGGGTACTATGTATCCCATATTCATTAAGACCCCCACCCGCAGACCCCTTCAACTACAGCCCAGGGTTGCAGGGAAGAGGCTCTTGTCCCCATCAACATGGGACAAGGTGCTTCTAGGTAGGGGTGGCAGAGCCCCCCTGCCCCAAAGCACCCCCCATGTTAAAGGCATGTAGCCTGATATGGATTTGGGGGGACACACTGTATAAAAAAAAATTGCCGTGAGCTTTCATCCATACCAGAACCAAAGTCATTTTTTTGATTGGTCAAAGGACAAGTCAAAATCATCTCAAGGTCAGGTCAACATGGGATCCTGTTCATTAAAGTCACATGGAAGTCGGACCTAAGTTGCAGGGCAAAGTGCAGCTAGAGTTGCCACCTCATCCCTTTAAACCCGAACAGACATGCATTACACAGGCTCTAAAGCTGATTTAATGGAGATAAGGCACCAATTGAGCTTAATTACCACCTTAACCACTTCAGCCCCGGACCATATTGCTGTCCAAAGACCAGAGCACTTTTTGAGATTCGGCGCTGCGTCGCTTTAACTGACAATTGCGCGGTCGTGCGACGTGGCTCCCAAACAAATTGGCGTCCTTTTTTTCCCACAAATAGAGCTTTCTTTTGGTGGTATTTGATCATCTCTGCGGTTTTTATTTTTTGCGCTATAAACAAAAACAGAGCGACTATTTTGAAAAAAATGCAATATTTTTTACATTTTTCTATAATAAATATCCCCCAAAATATATTAAAAAAAAATATTTTTCCCTCAGTTTAGGCCGATACGTATTCTTCTACATATTTTTCGTAAAAAAAAATCGCAATTAGCGTTTATTGATTGGTTTGCGCAAAAGTTATAGCGTTTACAAAATAGGGGGTAGTTTTATGGCATTTTTATTATTATTTTTTTTTTACTAGTAATGGCGGCGATCAGCGTTTTTTTTCAGTACTGCGATATTATGGCGGGCACTTCGGACACTTTTGACACATTTTTGGAACCATTGGCATTTTTTTAGCGATCAATGCTATAAAAATGCATTGGATTACTATAAAAATGCCATTGGCAGTGAAGGGGTTAACACTAGGGGGCAGGGAAGGGGTTAAGTGTGTTCCTAGTGTGTTCTAACTGTATGGGGGGGGTGGCCTCACTAGGGAATCACTGATCTTCTGTTCATACATTGTATGAACAGAAAATCAGCGTTTCCCCCGCTGACAGGAACGAGCGCTGTGTGTTTTCACACACAGCTCCCGTTCCCCGCTCTGTAACGAGCGATCGCGTGTGCCCGGCGGCGATCGCGCCCGCCGGGCACACGCACGGGACTCGGGGGCGAGCGGGGGGCGCGCGCGCGGGCCGCCGGCGGCGCGCACACGCGCCCCCTAGTGGCCGCGAAAGGCGCGACGTAGAGCTACGGGCTCTCGCGCACCCGTGCCGACCTGCCGCCGTATTACTGCGGCGGCTGGTCGGCAAGCGGTTAATCAGCCACAGAACATGTGTAATTAATATCTGTTTGGTTTAAAAGGATGAGGTAGCAACCCTACATGCAATGTTCATGTAACACCATTGTGAACATGGCCTTACCGTGTTTCCATTTTGTTTATTTGTCAGAGCCTAAATTACACAGGGTTAAAGGATTACTAAAGGAAAAAAACATTTTTGCTGAAATGACTGTTTACAGGGTATAGAGACATAAAAGTTAACTGATTCCTTTTAAAAATGATTAAAAATAGATAAAAATCAATCATATAATATGCCTCTAGTTTTACTTTCGTTTTTAAACTGATTTTGTGTTTATGTGAAGTAGAGAGAGAGACAGAACAAAAACAAACAAATCCAGGGCAGTGTTTTGTTTTTAAATTGAATCCCAGGGCAGTGTTTTGTTTTTAAAATGAATCTGATTGGTTCTGAGGAGTTTTAGACACACAGCTTGGACCACAGTGAAAAGCTGCCATGAGATTTTTCATAAGGAGCCAGACAAGCAGGAAGTGTGGAGATCAGAGCAGAATTACAGTAACTTCAAAGCAAAAACGAACAATGAGAACATGAAAACAGCACTGCATTAAGGTAAAGGAAGCTATTTAGCTAAAAAAAAAATCCTTTAGTGATCCTTTAATGACCTACACACAACCACCACCGCATAATAATGTTTAGGTTCGGCAAATGGCTGCTAAGACCTGAGCACTGATCCTTGGAGCACCAGAGGAGGAAAAGTGACAGCTTATATTTAATTAAATGTCAAAAATATTCTGTATCTAGATTTCTAGCTCCAGAAAATGGCAGGAGATGTTTGTAAACATGAATTTTATTTAATTAAATGAGATAAAGTATGTAATTTTAGCAATAATATTTACAATATCTATTTTTATCTAAGGATATCTTTAAATGTATCTGTAAATAGATACATATATAGAAAATGTTTGACTTTGTAACAATGCTTTGGGATCTGTCTCATTAGGAGAAAACTGGCCTTTCAGTTTTTTCCAGGGTTGATAAATTCTGGATGGCTTCTGGAGCCTGTAAGCTGTATTTTGGTGGGATGGAGCTTCCAACCCTGGGTCCATGTTTTACTCACAACCAGCATCCTGATTGTACAGGTGTGCACAGCCCTTTTAGTACAGGACCAGACTATGGCTCAGGTTTCCTCCCTCCTCAGGAGACAGCCATGAGGCAAAGGGTAGGGTGACCGCATTTACAAACTGCCATTCAGGGACACCCCTCAGCATGCACCAGTTGGTGACATTACAAAGGTCGGTGCCACCATGTGGCATCACTGGGTGACCCCGCCCCTTACCCATTTAAGCATGTGTTTCATGTATGTTAGCCCAATATTGCAGGCGGCCACTTAGAGTCACAGAGTTTATTTGTTCCTACAATGTTGGGCTAACATACATGAATCAAATGCTTTTTATATCCAAGGCACTAAAGTTGTATATAAAACCCCTTACTTTATACTACAAAGGGAGTGCAAATAACCTGAGGGATCTGGAGTAAATACTGAACATACACTAAACTACCTGATTCCTACACTGACCATTAAACTGCCCACTACACTAACCTACCTGATTCCTATACTGACCTACCCGATTACTACACTGACCACTATATTAACCTACCTGATCCCTACACTGACCACTACACTAACCTACCTGATCCCTACACTGACCTACCTGATCCCTACACTGACCACTACACTAACCTACCTGATCCCTACACTGACCATTACACTGACCTTCCTGATCCCCAGACTGACAATTACACTGACCTACCTGATCCCTACACTGACCATTACACCGACCTACCTGATCCCTACACTGACCTACCCAGATCCCTACACTGACAATCAAACATTGCCACTGTTCCATCAAATGCTCCCACTGTGCCCCCCCTGCCTGCTGTCTGATAGAGGGGGTGGCTGGAGAGAGGGGGTGGCGCCCTTATGGACACACTGCCTCTAGATAAACAAGACCACCAGCTAGGAGGACTGTGTGTGTGGGGGGTGTGATAAGAAGGGACCCTAATACAGGAATCCCC
Organism: Rana kukunoris; assembly: GCA_029574335.1. Taxonomy (NCBI): domain Eukaryota; kingdom Metazoa; phylum Chordata; class Amphibia; order Anura; family Ranidae; genus Rana; species Rana kukunoris. The sequence continues at coordinate 158,456,358 of CM056049.1, forward strand.
CTCTCTCCCCCCTCCAGTTATGAGGATTGCAGGGGGTGATATGATATTAGGGGACCCCCATCCAGGAAAATAGGAACTCCCCTCCCTCCCCCACCAGTTAAAAAAGACCCCCAACTTGGAGAACTGCAGGGGGGTTATGGGGGGACCCTGCTCACCCCCTCTAGTAGAAAAAAAAGAGCACTGGCCAGGAAGACTGAAGACACCCCCCCCCCCCCCAGAAGGTGAATAGTGTGTGGTTACTAGTGACTGTGAACAGATGCAGAAAGTCATACACACAGCAGCCCAAAAGGGGGAGGAGGGGGGGACTCAATGTAAGATAAGGAGGAAGAATTCCTGCACAGCTCCGATGTCTGCAGCTCTGGGCTGTCACTGCTGCTTCTGTGTTCTCCATGCTACTGAAACTTCTCTCCCTTCACCAACAGACAGACGATCCCAGGCTCTACACAAGGGGGAGGGTGGAGGCGGGGATAAATATGTGCATGGAGTTGAAGTGCCCCCTTCCCTTATTGGTCAAAGCTGTAAAATCTGATAGTAAAAGAGAGGAGGATTAGTGCTACAGGGCTGCCACTGATTTGATCGGGTCTCAGGAAAGTTCAAAACCCTAAGCACTAGCGCAGAGGAGGAGGAAGTGAAATCCTCCTCCACGTTCAAGCTGGGCAGTGACGTCACTGGTTGCCAGACGCTAGGCAGCTATAGCAACCAGTGATTTGGTGTATAGTCAGGTGGAGGCAGAGGCGGAGCCAGATCCAAAGCTATGGTGACTCAGTCTGCCTCTGTCCCATGATTTCCTGAATGTTCCCAGTGTTCTTTTGATTCTGGGACAATGTATTGTATTTTCTGTAAAACATATCAAGTAACCAGGCTATAAACTAAAGAGGCATTTTCAAGAACACCTGGTATTATACCTACCTTCGGCCCTAATCCAACAATCTTCACTGTGCAGACCCTCTCTAAAAAGGGCTGCTACATACTATGAATTTGCTCTGAATCCCTATCCCTATGCATCCCTATTCATAATAAGAGGCAAACATACTCCACATGAGGTTGCCTTGAGTACAATTCTCCTACAGTTGCAATTAAAAGTATGTGAACCCTTTTGGAATGATATGGATCAGTGCATAAAATGGTCATAAAATGTGATCTGATCTTCATCTAAGTCACAACAATAGACAATCACAGTCTGCTTAAACTAATAACACAAATAATTAAATGATACCATGTTTTGAACACACCATGTAAACATTCACAGTGCAGGTGGAAAAGGTATGGAAAAGGTATGTGAACCCTTGGATTTAATAACTGGCTGAACCTCCTTTGGCAGCAATAGCTTCAACCAAACGTTTCCTGTAGTTGCAGATCAGATGTGCACAACGGTCAGGATTAATTCTTGACCATTACTCTTTACAGAACTGTTTCAGTTCGGCAATATTCTCGGGGGTCTGGTGTGAATCGCTTTCTTGAGGTCATGCCACAGCATCTCAATGGGGTTGAGGTCAGGGCTCTGACTGGGCCACTCCAGAAGGCATATTTTCTTCTATTTAAGCCATTCTGTTGTTGATTTACTTCTATGCTTTGGGCCGTTGTCCTTTTGCAACACCCATCTTCTGTTGAGATTCAGCTGGTGGACAGATGGCCTTAAGTTCTCCTGCAAAATATATTGATAAACTTGGGAATTCATTTTTTCCTTCGATAATAGCAATCTGTCCAGGCCCTGACACAGCAAAGCAGCCCCAAACCATGATGCCCCCACCACCATACTTCACTGTTGGTATGAGGTTTTGATGTTGGTGTGCTGTGCCTATTTTTCTCCACACATAGTGTTGTGTGTTTCTTCCAAACAACTCAACTTTGGTTTCATCTGTCCACAGAATATTTTGCCAGTCCTGCAGGTGCTCTTGTGCAAACGTGCAGCAATGTTTTTTTTGGACAGCAGTGGCTCCCTCGGTGGTATGCTCCTATGAAATCCATTTTTGTTTAGTGTTTTACGTATCATAGATTCGCTAACAGGGATGTGAGCATATGCCAGAGACTTTTGCAGGATGGCCACTCCTAGGGAGAGTAGCAACAGTGCTGAACTTTCTCCATTTATAGACAATTTGTCTTACCGTGGACTGGTGAACAGCAAGGCTTTTGGGGATATTTTTATAACCCTTTCCAGCTATGCAAGTCAACAATTCTTAATCGTAGGTCTTCTGAGAGCTCTTTTGTGCAAGGCATCATTGACATCAGGCAATGCTTCTTGTGAAAAGCAAACCCATAACTGGTGTGTGTGTTTTTTTATAGGGCAGGGGAGCTGTAACCAACACCTCCAATCTCATCTCATTAATTGGACTCCAGTTGGCTGACACCTCACTCTAATTATCTCTTGGAGATGTCATTTGACTAGGGGTTCACATACTTTTCCCACCTACATTTGTGTGCATTTGTGTGCATTTGGTCTCCTGCTCCCAGTGGCTCAGTCCCTGCTGGCAGCATCAGGAATAGACAACTAGCCCTCTCCCCAGTTCCTGGGATGTTGCAGTGACCTCTCGCTGTAGAAGAGGAGCCCCTTCAGTCTCTCCCTAAAAGCCTCTGGTGATCCGCAGTGGGAAGCAGAAGGTGAGTAGATACTGTATCAAGTATGCTTAATTCTCTATGTGGCAGCAGCGCAGGTGCTGTGCTGTGATGCTGCCCTGCACTCCCAGTGTTAAGCTATATCTACCTTTTCTGGAAAAAGGAAAGGCTTGCACTCTTGGTAAATGCAGTTCCTAAGTGCGGTGAAGGGCATATATTTTGGAATATTAATAAGGGTTTGTTTGTTTATAGGTATTATATAGTCTTGACACAGGTGTAAGATAGATGTGGTTTAGATGCGGTAAAAGATTGGTAAAATGTGGTATAGGGTTGTTATAGGTGCAGTCTAGGTTTAGAATAAGAGTGGCATAGAGTACAGTATGGGTGCAGTTTGGAATGGCTGCCATTTGTGGTCTGCTCTCAGTGACTCAATCCCTGCTAGCAGTATCAGCAGTGGGTTAATAGCCCTCTCACCAGTGCCCAGCATGCTGCGATGATCAGCAGTGGGAGGTAGAGGGTGAGTGGATGCTTCAGTCTCCCTGTGGCAGCAATGCAGGGGATGTGATGTGGGCATTACTGTGCTGCCCTCAGGTGTCCTAACTCCCAATCTCAGGCTCGGATCTCTTCTGGTTTGGTCTCCCACCGGCAGGTAAATATCTAGACAATGGTAAAATCACTCTCCCACTCCCTCTGTGCCAAGAGGAAGAACATTCCTGGGCAGTTTAATACAAATCCGTTTTCCACTACTCCTACCCCACAGTGCCTACTGGCTGCTGTCTCAAACTACAACTCCCAGGAGTCTCAGCGCTCTGCATAAAATTCTATGGGCTTGCTTGGCTTTAGCTCTCCCACTGCTGGCCAGAGGAAAATGGCGCAGCATAACATTAGTATCTTAGTAGAGGGAGAGAAGAATAAATGGCAATGTCTTCTTCTCCATATTGTAGACCAGCACCTAGCTACAACTGCTTACTTCTATGCTGAAAAATATGGTACTATGGTGTAAAATATAGTTATGGAAATTTTGGACTGATTATAGAGAAAGTTAAACATTTGCAGCATGGAGTTCTGTCACAGAATAACATTGCAGAGCATGTTGAATTACTAGAATAGAAAAACATTTTACTATTTTTTCCCAAGAGCTTAATAACACCTACCTCTACTGAGCATTTTATACAGGTCTAGGAGATCTCTAATTGAGCCTGGGAATTTTTGTACACTATAAAAAATAATGCACAATAAATAATCAAATGTTAAAATCTTATAGGCCAAGGTTTTATTGAGCACGGGTCTCTCAAACATTGGCGTGTTTATCTATTTCAAGTTGACCAATGGCTTTACAGTTCAGAAAATGCATATGCAAAAGTAAAGTACATGTATTATATTGCTTGGCCAACAGCCACATGGCAGTAATTGATCTTTATATTTTTCTGTAATTCGTTTTTCATTTTGCAACATATTATTTAATTTACTAGAAAAGTTTGAATTATATTTAAATTTGTCTGGGAAACCTCAGGAATAAGGGTTTAATTTATGCACTAAAATTTAACGTTTAATTGCTGCAGGGAATTCTTTCATCAAAAAAAAATGTAATGCATGAAACTGTAATATATATTGTCTTTTTTTTTTTTCTGGTAACAGTGAACTACTGTTTTTAAAGTTGTCTGCATAGACCTAGTCTTGCTCAGTTTCCTTCCTGTCCCTTAATCAGATCCTTCTTTTTATGTGTGATAATAAACAAATTACCATTGGTGTAAAATTGTTTTATTTTTTTCCTAAATTAATTTTTTTTATGTTCTGCTTAATGTTTACATGCTTAAGATTTAAACCCTTAGCTGACGCAAACGACATAAAATACGACGCGCTGTCGCAAGTAAAATACGACGCGACGACGCAAATACGACGCGCCGTCTCTGACAGGGCGCATATATGCGCCCTGTGCTATTCATGGCCACTAGCGCGCCCGCTGCATCCCTGAGATACCGATGCGCGTGCCTGGCGGCCGCGATGTCCGCTAAACACTCGAAATCGGCGGCTACAGGGACAAGACGTGGAGCTCTGTGTGTAAACACAGAGCTCCACGTCCTGTCAAGGAGAGAGGAGAGCGATCTGTGTCCCTTGTACATAGGGACACAGCATCGGTCACCTCCCCCAGTCACCCCCCTCCCCCCACACAGTTAGAACACACCCAGGATACACATTAACCCCTTCCATGCCCCCCTAGTGTTAACCCCTTCCCTGCCAGTCACATTTATACAGTAATCGGTGCATTTTTATAGCACTGATCGCAGTATATATGTGAATGGCGCCAAAAATGTGTCAAAAGTGTCCGATGTGTCCGCCATAACGTCGCAGTCCCAATAAAAATTGCAGATCGCGGCCATTACTAGTAAAAAAAAAATTATAATAAAAATGAATAATAATTCTGTCCCCTATTTTGTAAGCGCTATAACTTTTGCGCAAACCAGTCGCTTTTTGCGTTTTTTTTTTTTTAACGAAAAATATGTAGAATAATACGTATCGGCCTAAACTGAGAATTATTTTTTTTTTTTTTTTAAATGGCTATTTATTATAGTAACAAGTAAAAAATATTGACTTTTTTTCAAAATTGTCGCTCTTTTTTTGTTTATAGCGCAAAAAATAAAAACCGCAGAGATGATCAAATATCACCAAAAGAAAGCTCTATTTGTGGGGAAAAAAGGATGCCAATTTTGTTTGGGAGCCACGTCGCACAACCGCGCAATTGTCAGTTAAAGCGACGCAGTGCCAGAAGCTGAAATTTCACCTGGTCAGGAAGGGGTATAAGTGCCCAGTAAGGAAGTGGTTAAACTTAACTTTTATAATCTTAAAGGGTAACGCCACTTTCATGAGTAAAAAATATTGCAAATAAAAAATACACTATATTACCAAAAGTATTGTAATGCCTGCCTTTACACACACATGAACTTTAATGGCATCCCAGTCTTTGTCTGTAGGGCTCAATATTAGGATAAATTAGAATGCAGACTGTGAGTCAGGCCTTCCCATCGGCATCAGTGCCTAACCTCACAAATGCGCTTCTGGAAGAATGATCAAACATTCCCATAGATACACTCCTAAACCTTGTGGACAGCCTAACCAGAAGAGTTGAAGATGCTATAGCTGCAAAGGATGGGCAAACTCATTACTGAACCCTACAGACTAATGCTTGGAACGATCGGAAATTCCAAAAAGAAAACTGTGGATTTTTTCTGACGGAATGTTGGCTCAAGCTTGTGTTGCATACACACGGTCACACAAATCTTGTGGGAAATTCCAACCATCCAGAACGCGGTCGCGTACAAGACGTATGACGAGCTGAGATCAATAAAGTTCAATAGGCTCTTCTGCTTGATTCTGATCATGCGTGCATGTCGGAATTGCATACAGACGAGCGGATTTTCCATTAGGAACTTTTTCCGTTGGAAAAATAGAGAACCTGCTCTCAATCTTTTGTTGGCGGAAAATCTGACAGCAAAAGTTCAATGGAGCACACATGTTATGGATATGGTACTAAAAATGGCCAAAGGAAGATGGTGAAATGCTTATTTCAATGCGCAAACACATGCTCCACATGCTCTATATCTCATATACAGTATATCCTATATACTCTATATGTTATTGATTGCTATCATACATAGTCATAATTTGTAATGATATTATACAACCCTTGCAATCCTTGCTCACATGATGCTGCTATCAGATATGTGTCACAAGATCTGAAGAAAAAGGGGAACTCTATCTGCAAAACAAGTCAAAAATAGATCGGCGAAAGAAAGCCCCGTCTGGATATCGAACCACAGAAAACCAGACATCAGACATCACACAAACCAAATATATATATAGCATTGTTGCTTCATGCTTCGCACCATCCTAACACAAAATAGTTAATAGCTCACACGTCACAGGGCTAATATTACGTATTAATGAGCAGATTGGATATTTAAGAATATGCATGTCATTAACCATATATTAAGTCGAGATCAAAATAAAAAAGGGGAAGTATTTCAAACTGCAGCTTTTGTCAGTGTGAAATTATTCTATGCATGCATGCAATTATTCACTTCTTATCAGATTTGGCCAGGAAGCAGATACCAAAGAAACTGACAGTTTTGTCTGTCCAAATCAATTTGGTGCCCAATGTAGGGCTTTCGGGCTTCCTGATTCGAAGGGCCAAGCCGATCGAGAGGGAACTGGAACGAACCAAATCGGACGACAGGGCACGGAGAATTGATCACTCTCTGATGACTGAACGGTAAGACTTTTAATATTGTCTACTGTTTATATCCTGTCCCGTGGTTTTGGTTGGTTCTTGTTCCCGTGTCGGCTTAACTCGATCAGAAAAGGCAGGTAATATAGCTTATAGCTTGCCCGAAGGTCATTTATAAGAACCTGCATAACTGGTATCTGCTGCCTGTATATTTGTTTGCTGTTTCCTGTTCTGTTTTGTCAAGCTTGTGACGGCTGTTGGGAATAAGGGGATTAATTATATAGTCACGGATGAGAATCAACGTGGTCAAACTCCTCCTGGGGGATAAATAATTGTGCTGTGAAGCACGGATGACCAGGAGGGGGCGTCAGGAGAACGCATAGTAGTTGCGTGGGGATCCCGTGAGGACCTAATAATCCTGTACTTCACTGCGGTTGTCACATATCCTGTTGTTTTATTGTTATATGTGCTGGCTTCTGGTGAGTTGATGAGACAGGCAGAACGGAATAGGGTCACAGATGCGATAACTGGCTGTGAAACGTGGTCAAACTTCTCTCAGGGTTGATGCAAAGTGTGCTGGAGAGAGGGCGCATAACCAGGGTATCAGGAGGTATCTCAGAGGTACATACATGCACAATCGGTGCAGGAAATCCTGTGACAGGTGTTCTGCGGTCTCATCTTTTCATCACATGAGCCAGGAGTGTCATGTCCTGAATGTGTCTGTGGGCTACTGTTGGGAATTCATTCAGAAGGCTGGGGGCTGGTGAAAGTGATAACCCCAGGGTACAGGGAGGAAATTCTTGGCCTGAAAACTTTGTTGGTGGATGTTCCAGATGTGTTGGTGTTCAGATTAAATGTGCATTACCCTGTTAGAATTGTAGTTGGTGCATCATTGCCAGCGATAGAAGGTGAAGCTAGAGAGAGGGGATACTTACCTATTAGGTGTCCACTCCAGCCAGAACAGCCAGAGAAGTGTGAGGAGAGTGAAAAGGATAGAGTCAGAAGTCTGGGGTTGCCTCTGGGACGAGTGGATGATATTTGAAGGAACGCACTGAATTCAACTGTTTTGTTTTGTTAAGCCCGTCTGCAGCAGGGTAGAGACACTTTCGTTTTAAGAAAAAAAAAAAAGAGAAAGTGTACTTTTAAAAAGAGGAAGTAGCAGCGCTGCTGGTCTAAGGGAAAGATTTCAAGACTACACGCAGCCAAAACTTAAGTGTCTTTCCTTGTATAGTGGAATAAAAATGGGACAGAAATTACAGAAGCCGGAGGAAGGGAGTTTAGCGTGTAGCTTGGTTGCAGAGAGGGAAGGAAGAGGAGCAGTTAAGAAGGTGAACGAGCTTGCAAGAATATGTGACATCAACATGCATATGGGTGGAAGATTACAAGCAGAGGAATGGCGGATATTGTTAAAACGAAAAAAGGGTTTGTTGTCTGATCATGGCTTATTGGCTACAGCTGAAGCCTGGTACAGAGTATCGAAAGCCATTCAGCCATTTGTAGAGCGAGAGACAAATCAACATGGATATATTGTATATGTGTATCATAAACCAGAAAGTACACTGGCCGAAAGGCCACCACCCTATAATGGAGTCCGAACACAAGACAGAAAACCCTGCCCCTCAGAAACCACCCCCTCGCTTGACCCTCCCATCAGGCTCCGCCCCAATGTACCACCTCCCTTACCACCCACGGCACCTCCCCGGGATGGTGGCCATTTCGCTACACCCAACAGTGGTGACACACCCACTCAACCCACAGGAAGACTCCCTATGACTACTTCCTGTGACGGCCATATTGGTACACCCATACCTATATGCCCAGTGTTAGATCAGACCGGAGCATAGTACAGGGAAGACATTAACCACATTAACCCATTAATGATGTTAGAAGATGATGAGGACGGGGCAAAGGCAAGCAGTGGCAGTCACTGCCACTCACCTGAGCTCCAAGAAGTACTAGTGACCAAGGGGGGCATCAATCCAACTGCAACCACCCCCAGTTCAGCCAGTCATGGAAGCCATGGCCCAACTCAGATTATAGTGTCCGGAGGCCTGTCGAATGTGGACACCAGGGCAACTACACTTCCCTACCAGGGCCATGAACCAGTACACTCCCCCTACCAGTCACCTCAAAGGGCACTGCGGGGAATCTGTATGGAATCTGACCGAGTGACATCCTCACATCCCCATCCCACATCCACAGCAGCACGGCCTACATCCGCAGGCCCTTTGGGAGCAGTGCAAAAAGCCAGAGTGGGTGCTAGGTACTCACTCCCACTGTATTCCCCTCCTTTTCACAACCCTTCTCCGAGGACATGGCAAATGTCTCAGGAAGACCCACAGGTGATTCACATGACACCATACAGTATGGTCCCCCCCCCACCAAATAGGGGACTACCTCTTCAACTGCCACAACAGGGGAATGACTGGAGACCTCCACCCCATGGGTTGCAGCCTCACATACCTCACATACCAAGGGGGGAAATGCCGCCTGCACCATTAGGCGCACCCATGATGTATGTGACCTTTAACCCTCCACAAACATCATCCCTTGTAACCAGTCTACCAGACCCTGAGAAACAGCCCATGCCATTTTACAGAAGGATTGCCCAGATCCAGAAGGCATACTCCTGTCCCTGGCGGGACCTGGTAAGCCTGTGTGAAATCAAAGCAGGGGATGCTTACTGGCCAGTAATGGAAAGGTGTTTTAGGGTGGACAGTGGCGTCCCTGACAATACATATGGTTCGGGATGTGAGTTTGTAACGCAGTTACAACGGTGGGCACGTGACCGCCTGGCAGACCAAGCAACAAGCATACAAGACATTACACAAGACAAGGCTGAATCAGTTGAGAAATTCCATACTAGGATGTTACAGGTGTTCACTGATTTGGGGTTCAGCACACAAAACAAGGCACATACACAGATGCTATCCTCTGCATTTGTAGCAGGCCTCAGGGAAGCAATGCGGAAAGGCCTGCTACTATCTCGGCCAGAATACAGAGTGTTACCTCTTGACACTCTACTACTGGTAGCAAAGGGTATAGAGTCCTCACAGGGTAATAGGAAGGCAGTCCCTCTCATGTTGGCTTCTGACACACCATATCCGCCACCACAAGCACGAAACTCGCGAGCCTGCTGTTACAACTGTGGGAGGCCCGGACACTTTCGGAAACAATGCTGAAGCCGTGGAGACCCGATCGAAGACAGCCCGATCATGGAGACAACCCAAGAAGGGGAGATGCTCAACACCAAGGACAAAATGTCCAGGGGAATTCCAGCTCAGCACCTAATGATTGGCCTCCTCCTCCTCTTTTTGGCCATATGGACCCATAGGAATTCGGCAAGCCTGTGTCATACACTCCAACCATGATCGCAGCATACAAAGATTCAGGAGGACCGTCAGTCAAGATGATGCTGCAGCCCATTCTGAAGACCTTCTCTGTTACCTGGCCGAACAAGGTTGTAAAGCGTCAAAGCAGAAGATTCAGTGGTGCAAGCAAACAGTGGTCTTTCTTGGACATTGTATCTCACAAGGTGTAAGACATCTTACTCAAGAGCGGATAGCTGTGATCAAGGCAATTCCGGTGCCAGCTGGCCACAAGTCTGTCCATGCATTTTTGGGCTTAATATCTTATTGTCGTTCTTGGATTCCAGAAGCATCTCTGCTAATGCAACCACTCTACGATGCTCTGAAGGCTGATCCTTTCACACTGCCACCAGAGGCCCTTACGAACTTTGAAATTCTGAAACAGATCCTGTCTGTGGCCCCTGCACTTGGCCTTCCAGACTATGAGAAAATCTTCAAGCTATTCGTCTCAGAGAGAGAAGGACACGCCACAGGAGTACTGGCCCAATCTTATGACAACAGACTCAGACCTATCGGGTACTATTCCTGTCGATTGGATCCAGTAGCTAGGGGGGCACCCTCCTGCCTCAGAGCCTTTTTTGCAGCCCAGGCCCTTCTGGACAAAACTGCAGATCTCGTGCTGGGCCACCTTCTCATCCTCATGACATATCAGCTGTGCTAAACCAAGTACAACCAAAACATATGTCAGCAGCAAAACATCTCAGACTACAATGCACTTTGCTCCTCCTGGATAACATCTCCCTCCTCAGGTGTAACACCCTCAACCCGTCCACTTTGCTCCCACTTCTCGGGGGGAAACGACCCATACGATACCCCTCACGACTGTCTCGAAATGATGAAGATGGAAACTACACACCTGCCAACAGTTAGCAGAGTGCCGCTGGATGACCCTGACCTGACTATCTATGTTGATGGATCAAGATATGCAGATCATGAAGGGAGGTACCATACCGGATATGCTGTCACTACCAAAGACACAATCCTCCATGCCTCTGCATTGCCCCCCTCTAAGTCCGCTCAAGAAGCAGAACTTCAGGCCCTAATCATGGCATGCAAGCTGGCGGAGCAGTCAGGGACTTGATTGGCGCTCTGCTTATTCCTACCCAAGTGGCGGTTCTCAAGGTAAAGGCACATGGCAGACTGGATACTCAAGAAGCACGAGGTAATCACTTGGCGGACACTGCAGCAAAACATGCCGCGAAGGGTGTGCGAGAAGTCGTAAGCAGAGTGGACGTCCAAGGCACTCCGATACAAAACATTTTGACACAAGAAACTTTGCCACAAGACGCGGTACAGGCCACCATGATCTTGCAGAACCCTCCTGTGGATTGGGCACGCTTGAAGGAAATGCAAGAGGCAGCAAGTGAGGAGGAAAAAGGAACATGGACAAAGAAGGGAGCCATATTGAAGGATGGACTCATGGAAGTGAATAAGAGACCATGTTTACCACGGTCCATGTTCCCAGCTGTGGTGCAGTGGGCTCATGGTGCTTCTCACCTGTCGAAGACCTTGATGAATTCTTTGATCAATAAATACTACCTGGCCCCGGGAATTACCTCGCTTACCAACAACTTCTGCAAGTCATGCGTCATTTGTGCTAAGTGCAACCCAGGAAGAACGGAAAAGACACCCGTGAAACATCTAGCTAAAGCTCAATATCCCTTTCAACGAATACAGATCGATCACATTCAGATGCCAAAGATTGGCCGGTATGAATACGCTCTAGTAATCGTTGATATGTTCAGTTCCTGGCCTGAAGCGTTCCCTGTGACCAATATGACAGCAAAGACCACAGCCAAGAAGCTTCTAACGGAAATAGTGTGCAGATATGGTGTCCCAGAGGTCATAGAGAGTGATCAGGGGCTGGCTTTCACGGCCTCATTAACCAAAGAAATATGGACAGCCTTAGGAGTCACACTGGCTTTCCACACCCCATACCACCCTCAGAGCAGTGGGAAGGTAGAGAGATTGAATGGCACAATAAAATCCCGAATGTTGAAAATGTCTCAGGAGACTGGGATGAGCTGGCCAGACAGTCTACCCATTGCCCTGTTCAGTGTAAGATACACTCCTAAAGAGAGCCATGGTTTATCTCCTTATGAAACACTGTTTGGTTCAGCACCGAGATTAGGGTGTTATTATCCACAGCAATTACAGTTACAATCCGATGTATTAAAGTGGAGGTTCACCCTAATTTTTGACTTCCTATGAATAAAACAGCCTTCCACTCATAATACAAAATCCGTTGTTTTTTTTTTTTTTTTAAGAAAGGCTTACCCTTTTTTTTTCCTTTTATTGCGCCCTGTCAATCAAAGCCACCGCGGGGGAATAGGCGTGCCTATAGATTTTCCCCCGACGGCGCTATGTCTCCTGGGACTCAGTCCTGGCGTCCCCAGGAGACACTCTCTCATAAAATCCCGCAATATTTTGCCGGTCACGTGACTCGGCAAGCGGGTCATGTGACGTGGGCGTTAACTAATACACTAGTTTCTCATCAGCTGCTCAATTCGTTCTGAGCTATCGCTGTGAGAAACCAGCTGTTGAGCACAACGGGGCGGGTCATTATGACGCCGGCCATTGCGATGGGAACGCTGAAGTGTTGAGGGCGCGGCTCGCCGTCAGCACAGCACAGCACATGCGCGGGATAGAGCGGTGAATGCTGGGACGCCAGTATTCACCGTATACCGGAAATGGATACTGCTGGGCTTCAACGTGCCCAAATTCAAGATGAAAACTGCTAGGACCGGATTATATAAAATATCCTTTAGAGCTACCAGAGAATGCCGACGGCGAAAAGAGTGGGACGCACGGGCTGCTATTTATGGCAGGTAAGAGCGGCACAACAATTTAAAAAAAACAAAAAAACAAACCATGGAACTCCCGCTTTAACTGATTATGTGACTGCCTCATGAATTAACCCGTATCCATGCAAAAGTTTTCTCTTCCATTCCAGATCCTGAGTTAGATACAGGAACACACAAGCTGGTCCCCGGTGATTGGGTTATGATAAAGAAATTTGTGAGAAAACACCCTCTTGAACCAAGATATGATGGTCCCTTCCAGGTCCTCCTAATAACAGCTACATCGGTGAAAGTTGCAGGGAAGAACACCTGGATACACGCCTCCCATTGTAAGAAGGCTTCCATACCCGAGGAAGCAGGAAAAGATAAATCATGATCCTATATATCCTTTGTCTGTGTAGTTTGACTAGGGCACAACATGCAGCCATCACTAAGAAAGATGGGAAGGTTATTCCTTGGTATAATTCATCTGATACCCAAGGTAGCTATCACCATATACCCTGGAAACTACACTTGTTATGCTCACCATGAAGGGAGGGGTAAAAACCTAGGCAAATTTTCCAAAGGTTACTGTGCATCTTACAGTCATGTCCCGGCCAGCTTAGTACAAATTAAAGTCAATCCTTGGAGGATGTGTATTGGATATGTGGAGACATGCAGGTGAGGACTAGGTTGGAGGGGCAATGGAAGGGAGAATGTGCCCTTGCAAAGGCTATCATGCCTCTACACATCCTAACGGAAGGTACTCACAACACACAGGGGGGTAAGAGGACAAAAAGGGAAGCCCTTCCGGGAAGTTTTGACCCTCATGTGTATTTAGATGCCATTGGAGTGCCAAGGGGAGTCCCTGATGAATTCAAGGCCCGAGACCAGGTAAAAGCAGGTTCAGAGGCCCTAATCCCCATAATAACTGTTAGCAAAAATGTAGATTGGATAAATTATATATATTAGAATCAGCAAAGGTTTGTCAACTACACGAGAGATGCATTCCAGGGAATAGCCGAACTGTTGGAGGCCGATTCTCAAATGACTTTCCAGAACCGGATGGCTCTGGATATGATATTTTCAGAGAAAGGAGGGGTTTGTACTATGATAGACAAAATGACCAGCACCACTTGCTGTACCTATATCCCAGACAAATGGCCAAGTCACTGTAGCTCTTAAAAAGTTAAAGAATCTGTCAGTTGAATTAAAGAAAAATTCAGGCATCACAGATCCATGGGACCAATACCTTAGTTGGATGAACGGGTGGCAGAGAATTTTAAACCAAATAGGAGTAACTATATTAATCGTCCTATTTCTCCTCGCTCTGGTAATTTGTTGCATACTCCCTTGTCTGAAGAAATGTATAGAGAAAGCTGTGGAACAAGGAATCCCCACATTCGTGAACCAAGATGTAGGACACGAGGAAGACGAGTACGAAGAACCACACATTCCACTACAGACATTCCCAGTCTCACATCATGAGTAGGCAGGACAACAGGGACAGACAGGGTAGGGAACCCAAGGGCCGCGACCTGGGTTCAGCTGCAGCAAAATCCATCCTCACCACTAGAGGCTCTGGGGAACACCTGCTGGACCTTAGACTCCGCGCCCTGGGGTGGAGAATCTTGGGATAAGATAGGAACAGATTAAAATAGATTAAAATAGCATTTCAAGGGGGGAACTGTTATGGATATGGTACTAAAAATGGCCAAAGGAAGATGGTGAAATGCTTATTTCAATGCGCAAACACATGCTCCACATGCTCTATATCTCATATATATCCTATATACTCTATATGTTATTGATTGCTATCAAACATAGTCATAATTTGTAATGATCTTATACAACCCTTGCAATCCTTGCTCACATGATGCTGCTATCAGATATGTGTCACAAGATCTGAAGAAAAAGGGGAACTCTGTCTGCAAAACAAGTCAAAAATAGATCGGCGAAAGAAAGCCCCGTCTGGATATCGAACCACAGAAAACCAGACATCAGACATCAGACAAACCAAATATATATATAGCATTGTTGCTTCATGCTTCGCACCATCCTAACACAAAATAGTTAATAGCTCACACGTCACAGGACTAATATTACGTATTAATGAGCAGGTTGGATATTTAAGAATATGCACGTCATTAACCATGTATTAAGTCGAGATCGAAATAAAAAAGGGGAAGTATTTCAAACTGCAGCTTTTGTCAGTGTGAAATTATTCTATGCATGCATGCAATTATTCACTTCTTATCAGATTTGGCCAGGAAGCAGATACCAAAGAAACTGACAGTTTTGTCTGTCCAAATCACACACACGGTCGGAGTTACCTACCAAAAGCGTGTGTACGCTGCATCAGACTGGGATGCCATTAAAGTTCATGTGCGTTTAAGGGCAGGTGTCTCAATACTTATGTATATAGCATATACAATTGCAACACAAGCCATGTTGTAATTTATTGTTATTAAAAATTACCTTTCCTTTTTAATCTGCAGCTAGGTAGTTTTCTGTAAAATTCAATGCAATATGGCTACCTGGAGACTTTCTGTACCTCTGGAGATATAGTTTACTGCTTGTGTGATTAGCTGATTTTCCCATAAGTCTTCACTAAGATACAAGTCAGATTTTAGTCATCCTCTGCAACAAAAATGTTAGTCTTGTTGAGATGCTCCTAAAGGGTTAATCACTTCTAAAGGAATCCAGACCCTGCCACCCCTTTTAATAAAGACCTGCAAGTGTATCAACTGATAAAAAAAGAAAAAGCCACTTACATTCAGAATCAGTCTTCCACATTACATGATCTAACAACGAGGTATTCCAAACAGGTAGGGCTTGGCAACAAAGGGCCAGATTCACGTATTCCAGAGCATCTTTGCTCTGGAGTAACGCTTCTGATTTGCGTTGCGCTGCCGAAATTTTAGGAGCAAGTGCTGTCATTCACGAAGCACTTGCTCCTAAAGTTGCGGCAGCGCATCACAAATGAGCCGGCGGAATTCAAATGTCGCGGGTACGGGGCGTGTAGTATGCTAACTACGCGCGATCCCACCGCCAACGTACTGCGCATGCGTGGAGTGTCAAAACATCCCCGTGCGCATGCTCCAAAATCTGTGAATGAACGTCAATGACGTCACATTCCCATTCATGACCGTTTTACGCAAGCGACGTTTTTTTTTTTTTTCCCGACGCGTATACCTAACATAGGATACTCCAACCCCATGTAGGTATATCTATGCGCCGCGTATCCCGTCCGGAAACGTCGTATCATCATTGCGTCGCGCCGGATTTCGATCGTGAATTGCCGATTTCCGCTCATTAACATATTTTTTGAGCGTAAATCGGCGGGAACGCCCCGGCGCCATTTTTAAGTTGAAGTAACGATGCGATGGTGAAACTCAGTTACGCTGCTCGCATCGGAACTTCAACCCGGCGTTTCTTGTTGTCTGGTTACAGAAAACAGAAACGCCGGCTCAAAGCCACAGTTAGGCTGGCGGATCACTCGATCCGCCAGCGTAACCTTTCCTGAATCTGGCCCAAAGTTTTTAATTTGTCAACAGGCCGTCAATTGACGGCATGTCTTTAAGACGTTCCCCGCGTGCGCTCCCGTGCGCGCAGCGGGGAAATTCTGTGCTGGCCGTGTCCCTTGGACACAGCCAATCACAGATCGCGGCGAACGGCCAATCAGAGTGGCCGTTTGCTATGCGATCGGAGCGGCCAATGAGAGATGATCTCAAATGTAAACATATGAGATCATCTCTCATCTCTCTCTCTCTAAGACGTTCCCTGCGCGCGCTCCCGAGCGCGCAGCGGGGAAATTCTGTGCTGCCCGTGTCTCTTGGACACAGCCAATCACAGGTCGCGGCGAACAGCCAATCAGAGTGGCCGTTTGCTATGCGATCTGGGCGGCCAATGAGAGATGATCTCAAATGTAAACATATGAGATCATCTCTCATTGCAGCTTCTCCCTCCTCACACAGAGACAGCGTGTGAGGAGAGAGACGGATCTGTGAGTGAAAAGTGTCAGTGTCAGTAAAAGAAAGTGATAATTTGTGCCATCCCAGTACTGTCCCAGTGCCATCCCAGTACTGTCCCAGTGCCATCCCAGTACTGTCCCAGTGCCACCCCCCAGTACTGTGCCACCCATCAGTGCCATCCCACCTGTGCCACCTCATCAGTGCCCACCTGTGCCGCCAATCAGTGCCCGCCTGTGCCGCCAATCAGTGCCCGCCTGTGCCGCCAATCAGTGCCCGCCTGTGCCGCCAATCAGTGCCGCCTCATCTGTGCTGCCTCAGTGCCACCTGTGCAATTAGTTAGTGCCCATCTGCTCCGCCAATCAGTGCGCATCTGATTCACCTCATCAGTGCATGTGCCGCCAATCAGTGCCGCCTGTGCCGCCAATCAGTGCCCGCCTGTGCCACCAATCAGTGCCCGCCTGTGCCGCCAATCAGTGCCCGCCTGTGCCGCCAATCAGTGCCGCCTCATCTTTGCTGCCTCAGTGCCACCTGTGCAATTAGTCGGTGCACATCTGTGCCACCTCATCTGTGCCCATCTGATTCACCTCATCAGTGCCTGTGGCGCCAATCAGTGCCCGCCACCATGTCAAAAAGAACCTATTCCCTGGAGGAGGCATACCAAATCCTTTCCGCGCCCAACGAGAGCAACATGCAGCTCACTCTTTCTGATTCTATTTCCAATTCGGATTCGGATTCGGACATCAATTATGAGCCAGCCCCCAGTAGCGGAACACTGAGTGACTCCGAGGAGGAAGATAGCCGGCCCGCTAAGCGAAGGCGTTCTGGTCAGGAGGCAGTGCCATCCTCCAGTACTGCAGTGCCATCCACAAGCACCGCAGTGCCATCCACAAGCACCGCAGTGCCATCCACAAGCACCGCAGTGCCATCCACAAGCACCTCAGTGCCTCAGCAAGAAAGGCCAATGACCCATGCCGGCCTTCCCTATGCCCTTCAAAACCCCTTGTGGCTTCCTCCAAATTCCGGGGAAGCCAACATTCCCCCTTTCACGGCCCAGCCAGGAATCCAGGTGGACACGGAGAATTTTTCCCCAATCGATTATTTCAACCTGATGTTCACAGAGGACATGCTATCCGAAATTGTGGCCCAGTGCAACCTATTTGCACAGCAATTTATTCAACAAAATCCCACATCCTATTATGCCCGTCCCTTCCAGTGGAGAGAGCTTACGGTGGAGGAGTTGAAATTTTTTTTAGGCCTCACATTATGTATGGGACTCAACCCAAAAAACGCTTCACGTGCCTTTTGGTCCAAAATGCCAATCTATCACATGCCAATCTTTTCCAGTGTAATGCCCAGATCCCGATACTACCTCATCATGAGATTCCTACATTTTAACGATAACACCCAGTGCCATCCCCGAAATCACCCAAATCACGACAGGCTTTTTAAAATTCGGCCCTTACTGACTTATTTTTCTGAAAAATTCCCCCAATTGTATACCCCGGACCAACACATCTGAGTGGATGAGTCCCTTGTGAAATTCACTGGCAGGCTTCAAATAAAACAATTTCCCCAGCAAAAGAGCCCGCTATGGTGTGAAGATATATAAATTGTGTGACCGAGTCACAGGATACTTGTATGCCTTCAGAGTGTACGAAGGCAAGGACACCAAGCTGAATCCCCCTAATTGCCCAGACTACTTGGGATCAAGTGGCAAAATTGTTTGGGAACTCATCACCCCCTATTGGAAAAGGGATATCATCTGTACGTGGATAACTTCTATACCTCCCTTCCCCTGTTCCACAACCTGCACCGGAAGAAGACGCCAGCATGTGGCACCGTCAGAAAT
Source organism: Rana kukunoris (assembly GCA_029574335.1). Lineage (NCBI taxonomy): Eukaryota > Metazoa > Chordata > Amphibia > Anura > Ranidae > Rana > Rana kukunoris. The sequence continues at coordinate 158,475,107 of CM056049.1, forward strand.
AATCGGAAGGGCTTTCTCAAAAAGTCTTGTAAAAAAAAAACTAAAAAGAGGAGAATCAGCAAGTATGCGAAATAAAGAGGTCCTGGCAGTGAAGTGGAAGGACAGAAGAGACGTCTATATGCTATCCACCATCCACAATGACACCGCTGTTGAAACCCGCAGAAGGCGTGGCACCACCATCCGAAAGCCCACATGCATCCAGGACTATAATTTGTTTATGGGCAGAGTTGACTTCAATGACCAGATGCTTGAACCCTATCTTGCCATAAGGCGGACGTACCATTGGTACAAAAAAGTTGCCATTTATTTTTTTCAATTGGCCATATACAACTCGTATGTAATATACCGCAACTCCACCCAAAACCCCAAACGCTTCCTTGGCTACCAAGAGGTATTTTCCCGAACGGCCCACCCCAAACTATCCGATCTGATGTTTTAAGTCGTCTCGCCGAGCGTCATTTTCCCGGTAGAGTCCCTCCCACAGAAACAGGCCGACGACGTCAAAAAAAATGTAAGGTGTGTACCAGTCAAGGAATCAGAAGAGACACATCTTTCCAGTGTGCCGATTGCCCTTCACAGCCTGGCCTCTGTCTAATTGACTGTTTTCGGATTTACCATACCAAACTAAACTATTAATCCTCCGTTCCTGCCTTCATACACCTTCACACCCCTTATGCCACTGCCTGCTCTGTAACTGACCCCGGCTTGTTTTTTGACCACGATTCTGCCTAACGATTTTGTAATATCTCTGCCTGAACCGGAACTGACCCCGGCTTGTTTTTTGACCATTCTTCTGCCCAACGATTCTGTAATGCCTCTGCCTGATCTGGAACTGACCTCGGACTGTTTGACCATGCCTTTTGCCTGCCCCTTGGACTGATCTTGTACCCTGCTACTGGACTAGTGGGATTTAACACAGGGGTCTCACATATGTGAGGGGCTCCAGAAAAGTTTTTCTGGATGAAGAAAACATTTTTTTTTTGTTTTCTCATTCTAGATTAGGGTCTGGTTGCCCAGAGGCTTCAAAGAGATTTGGGTGGGAGAAGCCTCTACCCCTGTCCCCATTCTGTCCTGAACGAGGCCCTACTTCTGCCTGCTGCCTGTAGGACCTATGCCATCATGCCTCTGCCTGATGCATGAACTGACCACCTGCACTAACCCTGACGGGACTGTATACCTGCCTGGATATTTGTGTATGCAGTTGCTGACCAAGTCCCTGCCTGCTGCCTAGACCAGTGCTATCCTGCTGTGTAGAACTGCGCTACTATTACCACAGGTAATCTTTTGTTTACGCTTTGCTCAGCATAATGTATTTTGGAGTGTAATTCTTGGTATGTGCATGCTATGTGTCTCTGGAACACCTGACGGTGTTCCTTGCATGTTGGGTCTCTGTATGTGGTCAGGCTGTGTAGAAGTCTCACACATGTGGTATCGTACTCAGGAGGAGTAGCAGAATGTATTTTGGGGTGTCATTTTTGCTATGTACATGCTATGTGTTAGAAATATTTTATCAATTGACAACTTTGTGGGAAAAAAGTGGGTTTTCATTTTTTTTCCACATGTTCCAAAAACTTCTGGAAAAAAATTAACTGTTCAAAAGACTCATTATGCCTCATAGATTATACGTTGGGGTGTTAGATTTCCAAAATGGGGTCATTTTGTGGGTATTTCCATTGTACTGGTGTTCCAGGGCCTTCAAAAGTGTAATAGGTAGTCAACTAGTTAGATGTGCAATTTATGCTCCTAAAACCCCTGATGGCGCTCCCTGCATGTTGGGCCTCCGTATGTGGCCAGGCAGTGAAAAAGTCTTGCACATGGGGTATCGTTTTACTCAGGAGGAGTAGCCGAATGTATTTTGGGGTGTCATTTTTGCTATGTACATGCTATGTGTTGGAAATATCTTAGGAACGGACAACTTTGTGTAAAAAAAAAAGCTTTTTAATTTTTTTCCACACGTTCCAAAAACTTCTGGAAAAAAATGAACCGTTCAAAAGACTCATTATGCCTCATAGATTACACGTTGGGGTGTTAGCTTTCCAAAATTGGGTCATTTTGTGGGTAATTCCATTGTCCTGGTGTTCCAGGGCCTTCAAAAGTGTAATAGGTAGTCAACTAGTTAGATGTGCAATTTATGCTCCTAAAACCCCTGATGGCGCTTCCTGCATGTTGGGCCTCCGTATGTGGCCAGGCAGTGAAAAAGTCTCACACATGGGGTATCGTTTTACTCAGGAGGAGTAGCAGAATGTATTTTGGGGTGTCATTTGTGGTATGCACATGCCATGTGAGAGAAATAAGCTATTACAATGACAATTTTGAGAACAGTTTTAAATAAAAAATAAAAATCTTAATTTTGCAAAGTATTGTGGGAAAAAATTCAACTTCAAATACCTCACCATGCCTCTTAATAAATACCTTGGAATGTTTACTTTCCAAAAAGGGGTTATTTGGGGGGCATTTGTACTTTCCTGGCTTGTTAGGGTCTCAAGAAATGAGATAGGCCTTCAGTACATCGGGTGTGATCATATGTGATAATTTATTATGATTTGCACTATAGCTTGTAGACTCTAAAACTTTCACACAGACCAAATAATTTCGAAAAATGTTGGGTTATTTTTTTATCAAAGACATGTAGCAGTATAAATTGTGGCCAAAATTTATGAAGAAAAATTAATAATTTGCAAAAAAACATTTTTTTTCAAAATTTTCGGTCTTTTTTTATTAATAGCGCAAAAAATAAAAAACCCAGAGGTGATCAAATAACACCAAAAGAAAGCTCTATTTGTGGGAAGAAAAGGACAAAAAAATCATTTAGGTATAGTGTTGCATGACTGAGTAATTGTCATTCAAAGTGTGAGAGTGCTGAAAGCTGAAAATTGCTCTGGGCAGGAAGGGTGTTTAAGTGCCCAGTAAGCAAGTGGTTAAAAATCCCTGCAATGTACATTGATCATCCAGAGAGAATTTTCTTTTTCTAACAAAAGTGGAATTATTCTTTAAAAGAAACTAGAGAACAGTTCTAAAAATAGTTGCTGGCAGACACCACCAACCATGACTACCAGCTTCAGCAGAACTGTTTGTCTGAATAATTTCCTCTCCATTTCTCTCACACTCTCCACTTCTATGTGGGTAACTGTGGCCATCTCACCAGACAGAAAATCAGAACTGGATTGGCCAGGGAATCTAACAAACACGTTCTATGACCAAACTTCAGAGCTATTAAGAGATAGAAATCCTTTCCTACCTGTTTCAGTCTGTCTGAAAACATAAATCTCACCCATAATTAGTCCCTAAATCCTCTAAAGAATATCACATAGCCCCTTTTATGTACAGAAAATGGTTCTGGGAGAGGGTATCCACATTCCTCTGTCTCCAACCAGTGAATACTGAGGTTGTGTGAGTAACTGGAACACTATGAGAACTAAGGTGGTGTGAGTTACTGGAGCACTGTGAGTACCGAGGGGGTGTGAGTAACTGGAGCACTCTGAGTACTGTGGTAGTGTGAATAACTGGGGCATTGTGAGTATGTCAGAAACCATTAATCAGACCGAGACAGAAGTACACTCATATCACACTTGTTTATTAATAATAATAATAATAATAATAATATTAAAAGGTAAACAGAGCAACATAGTCAAATCATAGCCAGAGTTTGGTTACCGGTATGGATAATCAGACAAGCCGGGATATTAGTGAGCCAGAGATCCGTGTACTTCAGGACAGGCCAGGAATTTAGGAAACTGGAGAATCAGCGTAGTGAACAGCAAACAGAATCAGGAACCAGAAGGAACGTCAGTCAAGTAAGTCTTCAACAGGTACACAGGAGAAAGTCTCTGGATGTGTTTGGCAAAGGCAAAGGCAGAGAGGGACTGAACTGAACAGCTTAAGTAACGAGCAGGACTGATGAACAGGATACCATTATCAGGTGGGTCACTGAGGAAAATATTGGACCTTGCAATTAACCAACAGCTAAACGGCCTGCTCTGAGAAAGAAGGGCTGAACCAAGCCCTGACAGAGTACCAAGGTGGTGTGAATAACTGTGGCACTGTGAGTACTGCGATGGGGTGAATAACTGGAGCACTGTGAGTACCGAGGTGATGTGAATAACTGGGGCATTGTGAGTACTGAGCTGCTGTGAGTAACTGGGGCATTGTGAGTATTGAGGTGTTGTGAGTAACTGGGGCATTGTGAGTACTGAGGTGCTGTGAGTAACTGGAGCATTGTAAGAACTGAGATGCTGTGAGTAACTGAGGCATTGTGAGTACTGATGTGCTGTAAGTAACCAAGGCACTGTGGGTATGTAGGTGCTGCTGTGAGTAACTGGAGCACTGTAAGGACTGAGATGAAATGCTGGGACATTGTGAGTACTGACTGAGATGCAGTGAGTAACTGGGGCATTGTGAGTACTAAGGTCCTGTGAGTAACTGGAGCGTTGTGAGTACTAAGGTGCTGTAAGTGACTGAGGCACTGTGAGTACTGACAGGCTGAGAATACAGAGGCATTGTAGTAACTGGGGCACTGAGTACTGGGGCACTGTGAGCGGGAGAAGGAGAAAAGGATGCCGGGGGCTGTGTGATCTGTGAGCAGGAGCAAGAGCAGACACTAGGGGCTGTGTGATCAGGTAGCCTGAGCAGGAGGATAGCACACTTTTTAGTGTGATTTGCTGATGATACAAAGCTAAGTAGGGTAATAACTTCACAGCACAATATATAAACTTTAAAATAAAACCTTGATAAAAATAAAGGGGTGATCAACTAAATGGTAAATGAGATTGAATATTAAAAAATATAAAGTAATGCATTTGGGAATAAAAAATGATGAATTCATAACTCTGTGTGGCTAAACATGTAGCTATTTTGCTAAATACAAGTCTTATTAGGTTTGCCATTAATTCAAAATAATTTTGTATTACAGGCAATGGAACCAATAGGCTATAAAAGATTCCTTTTTTTTAATATGCGTAAAGATTGAAGCAACCTATACAGTTCACAAATTGTGTAATGCATCTATTTTTAGCTGTAGTTTGCACTGTGATTGATTGATTGATTCATTGATCTAATTTGCATGAAGGTGGGTAATGAAAGTATGCACAGTGTACTCTACTAATTTTAATATAAGCTAACAGACAGACAGTTGAGAGATTTCCAAATTCTTTTGAAATTTCATATCCCTAGCCTATGGATGCACAGGAGAGTAAGTGACTTATGAGCTCATTGTTCCTATTGCTCTTCCCTTTCCTTCTGAATGTTTTTGTAAACCCTTGTATCTTGTGTATGACACAAATCAACCCATTGTATCAAAGCGATGTACTCCTATAAGCCAAGCAAGCCTAGTCTACTGGCCTGCACTCAGAAGAAGCCAGTTCAGGAGAGCAGTTGGAGAGATGATAAGGGTTGGGTGGGGTGTCACAGGAACATAGTCAGTCAGAAATGCAAATTGCCAGGACAGTTAGGTGGGGGGTCAGCTAACAGCCAAAAAATTGGCTTTGCAACATTCAGAAGCATGGTCAATAAACAGGCTAGGGGCAGTACAGGCAGTAGGCAGAGGCAACACTGCACTAGTGTGGTGATGATCAGGAACATTGTTGCTGGATACACTGGCCTGGTGACACTGGTGACTAGTGTGGCAGCAATCAGGAACACTGCTGCTGACTTACACTGGTCTGGTGATACTGGGACTGGTGTGGTGCCAATCAGGGAAACCATTGCTGGCTTACACAAATGTGGTGGCACTGTGACTGGTGTGGTGGTTTTCAGGGATACTGTAACTGGTGTGGTGGTGATCAGGGACATTGTAACTGGTGTGGTGTGATCAGCAGCCTTGTACCATGTGATAGTTGTGGCCAATTACAGCTATCATAGTAGTTCTCAATGGATGCATGAATGCAGCCAAGAACTGTCAGCAATGAGTGCTTATAAACCATCATGCCATCAACCATCAAGCAGTCACATGATTGCACTGCTGCACTCCCCCAGGGGCACACATGAAACACAGTTTTGGGAGGGCATGTCCTTCTAGAAAGATGCTTGTCCCACTCAGCTGTATGTGTACAGTGGTCAGGCTAGAAACCACTGGCACTGTAATAACAGAGAATGTTGTGGATACAAAGACCATGTCAAATGTGTGTACTGTTAGTAGATTCAGACTCTTTTTAACCACCTTTAAAGCCACGCCCATTTTTTTGCTATGGTGTGAGAAGTTTCTGACAGTATTTTTGGTCCATGCAAAGGGCATATGATAGTCCTTTGTAATATTCATAAGGGGTCATTTACCAAGCCTGTGCGCCATGACTCATGGTGCACAAGCAGGAGTAAAAGTGTTTTTGACATTTACAAAAGAGATACGCTGCCAGTGCAGTGTATTTCTCCATTTACTAAAATGCCTAATGCGCCCAGAAGAGGGCGCATGGCACGCCAGTACAGACCTGGCGTACGGCATTTAGTAATGTAAATATCGGGGATTCGGGCGGGAGTTAATTAGGGGAGGGAGGGGGTGATGCAGGGGAAGTGTAGTGGCATGTGTTTGAATGTGTGTGGCGGGCCGAATCGAAAGTGAAAGGGACTTTTGAGAAGCGATCCCTGTGCGCTTGCATTTGCATACTGGGCATGCGCAGAGGGAAATTTTCGGGGCTTCCTGTGCGCCACGTCAGTACGCCGAGAAATTCTTAGTAAATTCCATGCGGCGTAGCTGACATTGACGCGGCGCGCGGGAATCTCCGAACGGTTTTCAGCCTGCGCTGACACTGAAGGGGAACTCCGCGCCAAATTTCAAACTTGAAACCCGGCACGGGTCCCCCACCAGGGGTACAGTAGGCTTTTCAGCTTGGTCTGGAACGTGAGGGGTTAAACCCACGCCAAAAACGGCGTGGGGTTCCCCCCCAGATCCAGACCAAGCCCTCATCCCAGGCATGCAGTCTGGCCGGACAGGAATGGGGGTGGGGACGAGCGAGTGCCCCCCCCCTCATGAGCCGACTTATATTGGCATAGGGCATGGGCGTGGTGATGCCACCATGTGACCTTAACCCATGTGACATCACATTTCCATCATGCCCAGTGATGTCACATGGGTTAGAGGTCACATGGTGGCATCACCACGCCCACGCCCTATGCCAATATAAGTTGTTGCCCACTGCTCTGTCGGCATTTCAGCGCCGAACCTCATTGTGTCAACATCGAATGGAAGAAGACAACGGAGAGAAGCCCTGGCCCCAGCGGAGGAGCCAGGCAGAAGCGGAGGGCACCGGAAAAGCCCGCAGGTGTCGCCCCGCGGCGGAAGACAGCGGAGAGAAGCCCTGGCCCCAGGCAGAAGAGGCCATCGAGAACCCCCCGGCAGAAAACGGCGAAGCCCGCGTAAGGAAGCTTCGTGGTGAAGGGGGCCGCGGCGGAAGACGGTGGCGAAGACCGGGGTGGGATGTTCGACTCCCACCCTGGCAGAAAACTACGAAGCCCGCAGCCCTCCCCCATAAGCAGGAAGCTTCATGGTGAAGGGGGCCGTGGCGGAAGGCGGCGGCGAAGACCGGGGTGGGTTGTCGCCCCTCCCCGGCAGAAAACAACAAAGCCCGGTGGGGGGCTGGAGCCCCCGGCAGAAGACGGCTAGAAGACCGAGGAGGGGCGACACCCCCAGTGTTCCAGTGTTCTCCGCCATTTTCCGCCGGCCCCCCGGATGTAAAAGAGCTTAATTTGGGGTGGGGGCCCGGCCGAACATGGCGGAGAGCATCGGTGGGTGTCGCCCCCCCCGGCGGAAGACGGCCAGAAGCCCCGGTGGGGGCAGGAGCACCCCCTGGCGGAAAATGGCTAGAAGCCCGGGGGGGGGTAGGTGCACCCCCCGGGGGAAGACAGCTAGAAGCCCGAGGGGGGCGACACACCCATTGTTCTCCACCATTTTCCGCCGCCCCCCCCCCCCCGAATGGAAAAGAGCTTAATTTGGGGTGGGGGCCAGGCCAAACATGGAAAAAGAGAGCATTGGCGGGTGTCGCCCCCCCGGCAGAAAACGGCGAAGCCCAGGGCCCAATGGGGTGGTGGTGGGGGGCCCCAGCAGAAGACCCCCAGAGCTGACTAATAAATTATTTTATTCTATGTGGTGTCTTATTTTTACACTTTTCCACCAGGTGAATGGGTAGGGGTACGATGTACCCCATACTCATTCACATAGGGTGGGGGGCCGGTATCTGGGGGCCCCCTTATTAGAGGGGGCTCTCAGATTCTGATAAGCCCCCCGCCCGCATACCCCAACAACCAACGGCCAGGGTTGTCGGGAAGAGGCTCTTGTCCCTATCGACATGGGGACAAGAGTGCTTTGGGGTGGGGGGGCAGTGCTCCCCTCCCCCAATGCACACACTCACCCATGTCGAGGGCATGTGGTCTGGTACGGCTCAGGAGGGGGGGCGCTCGCTCGTCCCCACCCCCATTCCTGTCCGGCCAGACTGCGTGCCTGGGATAAGGGTTTGGTCTGGATCTGAGGGGGAACCCCACGCCGTTTCTTTGGCGTGGGTTTAACCCCTTACATTCCAGACCAAATCTAAAGACCTGTTATGCACCTGGAGGGGGACCCCACGCCGTTTTTTTTGTAAAATTTGGTGTGGAGTTCCCCTTTATCCCGTGTGGTGCATTATTTTCTTTTATTTTTTTTCCCCAGGTGAATGGGTAGGAGTACGATGTACCCCATACTCATTCACATAGGGTGGGGGGCCAGAATCTGGGGCCCCCCTTATTAGAGGGGGCTCTCAGATTCTGACAAGCCCCCCGCCTGCATACCCCGACAACCAATGGCCAGGGTTGTCGGGAAGAGGCTCTTGTCCCTATCGACATGGGGACAAGAGTGCTTTGGGGTGGGGGGGAGTGCCCCCCTCCCCCAAAGCACACACTCCCCCATGTCGAGGGCATGCGATCTGGTACGGCTCAGGAGGGGGGGGGGCGCTCGCTCGTCCCCACCCCCCATTCCTGTCCGGACAGATTGCGTGTCTGGGATAAGGGTTTGGTCTGGATCTGGGGGGGGGGACCCCACGCCGTTTTTTTTGGCGTAAGTTTAAGCCCTTACGTTCCAAATCTAAGAGCCTGTTGTGCACCTGGAGGGGGACCCCACACCGTTTTTTTTTAAATTTGGTGTGGAGTTCCCCTTTATCCTGGTCCTGTCAGGGGGGGAATGCCTGCTCATCTGTTCATACAATGTATGAACAGCGATCTGTCATTTCCCCTAGTCAGTCCCACCCCCTTTACAGTTAGAACACACCCAGGTAACATAATCAACTCCTTCCTCGCCCCTAGTGTTAAACCCTTCCCTGCCAGTGACATTTTTATAGTAAGCAATGCATTTGTATACCATTGGTCGCTAGAAAAATGCCAAAGGTCCCAAAAATGTGTCCGCCATAATGTCGCAGTAGCCATAAAAATCACTGATCGCCGCCATTACTAGTAAAACAAAAATATATTCCTAAAAAACCCATAAAACGAACCCCTATTTATAACTTTTGCCCAAACCAATCAAACACTTATTGGGATTTTTTGGAACCAAAAATATGTCGAAGAATACGTATCGGCCTAAACTGAGGGCAAAAAAGTTTATTTATATATATTTTTGGGGAGATTTATTATAGCAAACAGTAAAAAAGTTGTCTTTTTATTTACAAAATTGTCGCTATATTTTTGGTTCGAGCAAAAATAAGAAAAAACGCAGAGGTGATCACATACCACCAAAACAAAAAGTAAAATTTTGTGGGGGAAAAAAGAGGACGCCAATTTTGTTTGGGAGCCACGTCGCACAACCGCGCAATTGTCAGTTAAAATGACGCAGTGCCGAAACGCAAAAACTGGCCCGGTCAGTGACCAGTAGGGGTGCAACGGATCAAAAAACTCACGGATCGGATCGATCCTCGGATCGGGAGTCACGGATCGGATCATTTTCGGATCAGCGAAAAAAAAATCTCCCTCACTGTAATATCCACATCTCTCTCCCCCCCCCCCGTAGTACAGGCAGCCAGTGACCCCCCCCCCCCCCCCCGTAGTACAGGCAGCCAGTGACCCCCATAGTGCAGCACAGCCAGTGTCCCCCATAGTGCAGCACAGCCAGTGTCCCCCATAGTGCAGCACAGCCAGTGTCCCCCATAGTGCAGCACAGCCAGTGTCCCCCATAGTGCAGCAGAGCCAGTGTCCCCCATAGTGCAGCAGAGCCAGTGTCCCCCATAGTGCAGCAGAGCCAGTGTCCCCCATAGTGCAGCAGAGCCAGTGTCCCCCATAGTGCAGCAGAGCCAGTGTCCCCCATAGTGCAGCACAGCCAGTGTCCCCCATAGTGCAGCAGAGCCAGTGTCCCCCATAGTGCAGCAGAGCCAGTGTCCCCCATAGTGCAGCAGAGCCAGTGTCCCCCATAGTGCAGCACAGCCAGTGTCCCCCATAGTGCAGCACAGCCAGTGTCCCCCATAGTGCAGCACAGCCACTGTCCCCCATAGTACTTGCAGTTATCCCGGGGGCCGGGCCGTTAGCGGCATGTGTGTGCGCCTCGAGCGCGGGCTCCTCCTCTGTTTACACCAACAGAGGAGGAGCCCGCGCTCGAGGCGCGCACACACGCCGCCGAGTGTACCAAGATGGCCGCGGCTCCGGAGCTAGGCCGAAGCCGCGGCCTTTCCTAATTCTATGCCCACGGTAGGGATCCGCGGATCGCATAGCGATCCGATCCGAAGGGGGTGACCCGTTCGGATCACGGATCGGCAGTGATCCGTTGCACCCCTAGTGACCAGTAATATGGTCTGGGGCTCAAGAAAACTGGGGCTAAGAAAACACTAAAGTTAGCCCAATTTATGGCCATAATGTGAAAGATGATGTTACACCGAGTAAATAGATACCTAACATGTCACGCTTTAATATTGCACACACTCATGGAATGGTGCCAAACTTCAGTACTTGAAAATACCCATAGGCAACACTTTTTTTTTCAGATTACCAGTTTAGAGTTACAGAGGAGGTCTAGTGCTAAAAGTATTGCTCTCGCTCTAACGCACGCTATGATACCTCACATGTGGGGTTTGAACGGTGTTTACATATGTTGGCGGGACTTACACATTTAAGGCCCGCCCACATATGTAAACACCGCTCAAACCACACATGTGAGGTATCATAGCGTGCGTAAGAGAGAGAGCAATACTTTTAGCACTAGACCTCCTCTGTAAATCTAAACTGGTAACCTGAAAAAAAAATTGTGCGTGTTCGCTTCTGACTGCGAGCTACTAGGGACAGGGGCGTTTTAATTATTCTTATTTATGTTTGTTACGTAAAAATTCAATAAGACCTCCCCTTCAGGTTGGGAAGCATCAGTTCAGGAAAAAAAAAACAGCTCTCATGCTTTCATCCGCCATTGCAGCTTTGATTATGTTAATGCATCTCGAGTGAACTGGGCATGCTCAGACACTTAGAAAATTAAGCTGGGTTTTTGTGCCTCAAAATGACTTGCATGTTTCTGAGCCTGCTCAGAAAGCTTGTTTTTTGGCTTAGTAATTTAAGGACATCCTTAACAGGTGTAAGCAGTTACAAGTGCACACAAACTAGAGGCTGACATTTCTTCATGTGTTTCCAATTGGTTCATTAGCACACATGTTATAAAAAGCGTGGATAGAGCACATGTCAGCTGCCCTGACAGGGGGCAGACTTGCTGGCTGGCAAGAATGGCGGGGCGAAACAGAGATGGTTTTGAGCAAGTTTTTTTTTGGGGGGGGGGGGCAATTGTTTGATTTAATGATGTTCACTTTGATGTTTTTGGTCTGCTGCATAATTTAGCAAAATGTTTCTCAAGACGTTAATGACTAATGTTTTAATCCTGTGGGTCTATCCTGTTATTTCAAAAGCATAAACCATATTTCAATTACTGTGTGTAATGAACCTAGGTCTATTTTTGTTTTTTATAGGTTTTTTTTGTTTGTGTGTTTGTTTTTAATTTTTTGTTTTGCTTTCCTTGTTTTGTGGACCAATGCAATTACTTTCAAATTTTGAAGTTTGTTTTGTGATATTTTTTCATGCTATGGATTTTAACAGCTGCAGCTGAAATAGTTTGGGCCTAAACCATCAAGTGTGATTTGTCTCTAAGCGTCTTTGCTGGTGTGTATGCATGAAATGTTTGCTGCCATGTTTAGTCACCAGAAAAGGAAAGACAAAGCGGTAAGTATTGTTTCCTAGAATTGATGTCCAGACTGTCTTTTTAAAGCACATGTGCAAGATGAAGGAAAACCTGCAAACATGGCCTGTTGGGGGGGGGGTGTATTGGTGGGCAGGCTTGAAGTGCTGATTTACAGTGCTGTGCTTGAATCTAGCACAAGACAATCCTATTCTATGTCACACAGCTGAACAGGAAGTGAGGTTAAAACCCTACCAATGGTCTTTTCTTCGGGACACAGGTCAATCTAACTAGTGTCCCCATTAAGCAAATTGCACTGCTGTGTACACCCCAAATGATTAGTTAGTTTGGGGTTTAGTAAAGGCAAAGCCACTCTGCAGTAGAAGCGTAGTCAATGAAAATCAGAAGGGAAGCACTGATGGTTTTAACATCCAATCCCGCCAAGTTTTTTTTTCTTCCTTGCTTGTCCACTTGTAGTGCTAAGTGGATTTGCCTTTAGTAAATGGACCCCAAAGTCCAAGATCCCTACTAATTTGGGGTGTACACAGCAAAATGCAATTTCCATAATGGGAAACTATTTACGGTGTCCCCAACAAGACATTAATCAGGTTTTACCCTCACTTCCTGTTTGGCTATGTGGCAGGAAGTGAATGAATTAAGTAGAAAGTGACAACATTTGTGAGGTGTTTTTACCCTATCAGGGGTGCAGGCATCCCCAAAACAAACAAGAAAATTGTTTACTTTACATTGGGTGGTGTTTGTGGGGGTCCCTAACACACATTCATACATATTAGCAATGCTGGATCCTGGCCTATTGGCATGGTTATATTTTCTTAGGCCTCTCAATAAAATTATCTGAAATTTGGAGTTAAACTGGAACTATAATCAACACTTTTCTTTTTTTTTGTTTTCTTTCATTTTGGATAGAGTTGGGGGGGGGGGTTATAAGCCCTGTCAGTTTATTTTGTATTATCCCTGTCCGTTTGGGGAGATTAGCCTTCACTTCCTGCCCCATAGCCAAACAGGAAGTGATAGAAAAACTAGGCAAATTAAGGGACTCATGTGCCCCCCCACAGAACTTGTGTGTGTCCCCTGAAAATTCCTGGGCGGGTCATAAAAACAGGGTGTGGCCTTGACAGGAAGGGTGGGTCATTTTTCTATTAGGGGGTGCAGAAATTTGGTCAGGCCTAGGGCAGCACAAAACCTAAATATCCTACTGCATATTAGGGCTTATTTAGACAGGATCCGATTTACAGCATGTTTTTAGATTGTGGGAGGAAGCCCACGCAGGCACAGGGAGAACATGCAAACTCCAGGCAGATGGTGTCACGGGCGGGATTCGAACCGCCACTGTGTTGAACGAACATGATCGCAGCTGAAAGCATGAGTTCAGTGTTTTTTTTTCCAAATCTATGCTTTCCAGCCTGGAGGACAGATGTGGGGTCTTATTGACCCCGCCTCTCTCCATAAAGAGGACCTGTCACACACTAGTCCTATTACAAGGGATGTTTACATTCCTTGTAATAGGAAGAAAAGTGAAAAATACAAAAAAGTGCAAAAAAAATCTAAATTTAAATGCCCCTGTCCCTAGTAGCTCGCACTCAGAAGCGAACGTGCATGCAAGTCCCACCCACATATGTAAACACCGTTCAAACCCCACATGTGAGGTTTCATACCGTGCGTTAGGGCCAAAACAATAATTTTAGCACTAGACCTCCTCTGTAACTCTAAACTGGTAACCTGAAAAATATATATATAAAAAAATAAACATTTATAAAAAAAACAAGGGGGTTGCCTGGGGACCTCTGGGGACCTCTGGGCCCTTTAATAAAAAATAAATATATAAACAAAAATAACATGGGGCCCTGGGGACCTCTGAGCCTTTTACTAAAAATATATCTATATCTAAAAAAAATGTAATAAAACATAAAACATTTAAACATTTTTATAAGAAAAAAGGTTGTCATCTGGGGCCCTCTGGGCCCTTTAATAATAATATTATATATATATATATATATATATATATATATATATATATATATATATATATATATATATATATATATATATATATAATAAATATAAATATATATGTAAAAACATAAATAAAAAAATATCAAAAAATTATTTATTTTTTATAAAAAAAGGAGGGTTGTCATCTGGAGCCCTGGGGATCTCCGGGCCCCTGGGGACCTCCAGACCCCTAAAAAAACATTGGCCCTTTAACCACTGCAGCCCCAGACCATATTGCTGCCCAACGACCAGAGCACTTTTTGCGATTCGGCACTGCGTCGCTTTAACTGACGATTGCGCGGTCGTGCGACGTGGCTCCCAAACAAAATTGGCGTCCTTTTTTTTCCCACAAATAGAGATTTCTTTTGGTGGTATTTGATCATCTCTGCGGTTTTTATTTTTTGGGCTATAAACAAAAATAGAGCGACTATTTTGAAAAAAATTCTATAGTTTTTTACTTTTTTCTGTAATAAATATCCCCAAAAATATATAAAAAAACTTTTTTTTTCCTCAGTTTAGGCCGATACGTATTCTTCTACATATTTTTCGTTAAAAAAATCGCAATTAGCGTTTATTGATTGGTTTGCGCAAAAGTTATAGCGTTTACAAAATAGGGGGTAGTTTTATGGCATTTTTATTATTATTATTTTTTTTACTAGTAATGGCGGCGATCAGCGTTTTTTTTCAGTACTGCGACCTTATGGCGGACACTTCGGACACTTTTGACAAATTTTTGGGACCATTGGTATTTTTTTTAGCGATCAATGCTATAAAAATGCATTGGATTACTATAAAAATGCCATTGGCAGTGAAGAGGTTAACACTAGGGGGCGGGGAAGGGGTTGCTGTTTGTGTTCTAACTGTATGGGGGAGTGGCCTCACTAGGGGAAATCACTGATCTTCTGTTCATACATTGTATGAACAGAAAATCAGCGTTTCCCCCGCTGACAGGAACGAAAGCTGTGTGTTTACACACACACAGCTCCCGTTCCCCGCTCTGTAACGAGCGATCGCGTGTGCCCGGCGGCGATCGTGCCCGCCGGGCACGCACACGGGAGTCGGGGGCGAGCGCGCGTGGGCCGCCGGCGGCGCGCACGCGCCCCCTAGTGGCCGTCGAAAGTGGCGACGTAGAGCTACGGGCTCTCGCGCAGGAGAGCGGACCTGCCGCCGTATAACTGCGGCGGCTGGTCGGAAAGCGGTTAATAAAAAAACTAAAATAAAAATATATTAAATCTAATTTTTTCTAAAAAATACATGAAAAAATGGGGGGTTGCCACCCGGGCCCCTGGGGACCTCCGGACTGCTAAAAAAAAAAAGAAAAAAAATTGGCCCTTTAATAAAAAATAAAATAAATAAAATATTAAAAAATATATTTTTTTCTAAAAAAAATAAAAGGGGGGGTTACCATCTGGGGCCCTGGGAGCCTCCAGGCACCTGGGCACCTCCGGATCCCCGGGCCCCTTACAGGTGTACTGCCGGTACCCCCCTGATGGCGGCCCTAGGTGTAATATCAGCATGTGAAAAGTGACATTCTGAAGGAAAAAAGCTGTTTAAAACTGACTCGCGGCTATAATGAATTGTCGGCTCCCGGCAATTGCAGGAGAATTCATTCATAAAAAACACCAAAAAAAAGCGTGGGGTCCCCCCAAATTCCATTAGAAGGCCCTTTAGGTCTGGTATGGATATTAAGGGGAACCCGCCGTCATTTAAAAAAAAAATTACGTGGGGTTCCCCCCAAATATCCATAACCAGACCCTTCAGGTCTGGTGTGGATTTTAAGGGAAACTGCACCCCAAATAAAAAAAATGGCATGGAGTTCCCCCTAAAATCCACACCAGACCCCTTATCCGAGCACGTTGACCTGGCCGGCCGCAGAAAAGAGGGGGGGACAGAGTGCGGCCCCCCCTCTCCTGAACCGATTACGCCTACGCAACAGGAGATGCGCGTGCGTAAGTCTAAATGTGCGTGTGCGTTTCGATGCACGGCATCCCCGAAACGAGATACGCAAAAAATCTACTTTTTTTTGTCCAGCGTAATTTCGTTAGACAGGCGCATCCGTCCGCGCAAAACTGCGCGAGACAGACCATTGATTTGCTAGTCAAATATGCTAATGAGGGACTTACGGGGATCCACAAAAGAACGTTGGGGCAGCGCAGGCTACGCAGTGTGCGCAACAGCAAAATGTCCTGTCTAAAATTAGACCATATAAAAGCTGGTCTAAAAAGAGAAAAAAAGTCTACATGTTAGATAAAGCAACACCGTTAGTGAGGAGCTCAACAGTCACACGTGTTGCACAACAATCTGTATGCCAACATGCCAGGGGCATCGTCGCGCATAGCTATACTACTGACCTTAGATGAGCAAAGAAGGAGGAGGGCACGGAGGATGGCACGGGAGAGGATATACCGCACACGCATAGACCTCTTTGGCATGAGTGATTCTGAGGTGTATCGCATCTTCAGATTCACCCCTCATGCCATCCTGGAATTAACCACAACCCTGCAGGAGGACATCACCAGCCCAACACAATGCTCACATGCAGTGCAGCCACTGGTCAAGGTCATGGCAACACTCCATGTCCTTGCCAGTGGCTCTTTTCAGCGTACAAGTGGAGTGGTGGCTGGGATGTCACAATCCTCCATGAGCAGATGTGTGCACCAGGTTGTCCCTGCAATCCTCAGATGCAGGGCCGGCCCTATGATGGGACCGGGTGGTACCATGGGTACCAGGCGGCACTTTTAGGGAGGCGGCATACTGACGCCCTCCAGCCCGTTCCGTGAGCTGTGAGGAGCGTGGTGCCGGGCTGCCTGAGTGGACACTAGGGGGGGAGCAGTTAGCGAGTGAGCGGCGCCGCTGCCTGTGAGGAGCCCGCCGCCGCTGCTCGCTGTTATTGGTGACAGGTGCGGGCAGAGAGGACATTGAGAATGGTGGGGGAGCAGTCAGCGAGAGAGCGGCGCTGCTGCCTGTGAGGAGCCCGGCACCGCTCCTCGCTATTGGTGGTGACAGAAACGGGCGGAGAGGACACTGCCGGGCTGCCTGAGTGGACACTAGCGGGGGGGTCTAGGGGGGAGCAGTCAGCGAGTGAGCGGCACCGCTGCCTGTGAGGAGCCTGGCGCCGCTGCTCGCTGTTAGTGGCACTGGTGACAGGAGCGAACAAAGAGTGCACTGGGGGGGTGTCAATCAGCGAGTGAGAGGCAGGGGAGCAGAGAGATGATGTCATCTCTCACTGCCCGCCCTGCATCACGACAGTTCTGCCCTCACTTTGCACTGCAGCTGCAGGCTGCATGTGGCAGGTGGCAATCCACAACTTGTGGCAGGTGGCAATCCACAACGTGTGGCAGGTGGCAATCCGCAACGTGTGGCAGATGGCAATCCGCAACGTGTGGCAGATGGCAATCCGCAACTTGTGACAGGTGGCAATCCGCAGCGCGTGGCAGGTGGCAATCCGCAACGTGTGACAGATGGCAATCCGCAACTTGTGACAGGTGGCAATCCGTAACGTGTGGCAGGTGGCAATCCGCAACGTGTGGCAGATGGCAATCCACAATGTGTGGCAGATGGCAATCCGCAACGTGTGGCAGATGACGTTGTGGCAAGTGGCAAAACGCAGCATGTGGCAAGTGGCAATCCCCATCGTGTGGCAGGTGACGTGGCAAGTGGCTTTCCGCAGCGTGTGCCAGGTGACGTGGCAAGTGACAATCCGCACCGTGTGACATGTGATGTGGCAAATGACAACCCGCAACATGTGGCAGGTGACATAAGTGACCACCCGCAACATGTGGCAAGTGACAATCCGCAACATGTGACAATCCGCAACGTGTGGCAGGTGACAACCCGCATCTGGTGGAAGCAAAACTGTAAGTACAAACACACATCACAAGTTGTATGAGACATGAGAGCCTGAGAGGGACTTTCCTTTATACATGTATAGAGCCATGACGGGTCCCCTTCAGTTATCATATAAAATAATGAATGTAGGGGCCTTTTGGTTGGCGTGATTTTTTTTGGGGGGGGGGGGCAGCATTTAATTCTTGGTCCCAGGCGGCACAATGTCTTGAGCCGGCACTGCTCAGATGCATGGCCAACCAAATCATCAAACCCACCACTGAGGACCTGCGGCTGAAGGCAATGACAGATTTCTACAGAATTGCCAGATTCCCACGCACCATCGGGGCCATTGATTGCACACATGTGGCACTCCAGCCCCCCCATGAGACAGAGCACATGTACCGCAATCGGAAGCATTGGCATTCCATCAACGTACAGGTGATAGTCGATGCCCAAGGCCTCATATGGCACGTCCGTGCCAAACACCCCGGATCCAGCCATGACAGCTACATATACAATCAAAGCCACATCCGAATGGAATTCGATCAGAACGTGTATGGGGCCACCTGGCTGGTTGGTGAGTGACATGGGTGGCAGGCATGACTGTACCCCCCCATGATGCACACATCACAAGGGGCACATGCATGACTAACATCCTCCTGTCTTTTCCCTTACAGGTGACTCTGCATATCCACTGGGACCCCATCTCATGACTCCTATCCGGAACCCCCAAACCCCAGGAGAGGAAAGATACAATCAAGCCCACGCCCAAACACGAGCAGTGGTGGAGCGCACCTTTGGCCTCCTGAAGTCACGTTTACGATGCCTGGATAAGTCTGGGGGTACCCTCTTGTATTCCCCAAACTTTGTGTGCCATATCATCGGTGCATGTTGCATGCTGCACAACTTCGCAGTGAGAAAGGGCCTGCAGATTGACCTACGTGATGACCTGACCCCTGAACCAGACAATCCCCCCTAACCGAGGGTCCCCCGTCTTCTGAGGGAAGAGCAGCCAGGAGACAGCTCACATTGGGCATCTTTGCACGTTAAACACACACATTAATCATGGCACAATGAGAATGCATGCATGCACACCACTGTGGTCCCTAGCACACACACCCCACATCCTCATCAAATTGGATTGGCACCAGTCCACCATGCAGTACTTGTGAGCAGCAACGCCACGCCAAGGCTCCAATTATGTCACTGTACATTCATACACCATTCACACGGACCTGGGTTTCACTTCTCCCTGGTCCTGGGGAACCCTACTCCACCAAAATTGAGGGTGACACCCCTTTTCCGGCAGGAATGTCACCCCCACATTCAAACAGCATTCACAACCCAAAAAAAAAATAACCAGCAAAATAAAAAAAATTCCAGCAAAAAAAAAAAAAAAAAGGGGGGAAAAATTTGTGCCCTTGACGTGAGCCACGCCTGGGGCGCCCCCAGCCACGGCCCCGGCTCCTCAGGGGAGACTCATGGGGGAGGGGGAAAACCGGGGAAGGAGGAGCAGCCCCTGATCTCTGCCCACCTGGCGGCCTGCCCTCCAAGGCCACGGCTATTCTGTCCAGGGCACCACCTAGTGTTGCCGTGTTGGCCTGGATAGCCTGGGTAAGGGCCCTCACATCCTGCCCAACGCCTGCTGATGTAGTCTGCAGGTCGTTAAGGCAGGTTGTGAAAGCCTGGGAGTGGGAGTCCAGGTTTCCCAGCGTATCCTTGATGGAGGACAGGCTCTCCTCCATCCGCACCAATGTCTGGCTGACTTGTCCCAGATGGCGGGTCTGGAGGAACTGGTCCCTTCTCAGAGTGGCGGGCAGGAGATCGGCCACCCCCCTGGTCTTCTGGGACGACTTCCTGCCTCCAGCTGATGCTTGTGGCCGGGGAGAAGGGGAGGGCCTTGGGAGGGGAGCCATGTTGGGGGAGGAGGGGGGGCTCCCCCTTAGGGAGGGCTGCCTGCTGCCAGCCAGAGGGCAAGAGTCCTCAAAAACCAAAAGTCCAGTGCCTGACATGGACTCCTCCTCCTCATGAAACTCCTCCTCCTCAACCTCCTCCTCCTCTTCAACCTCCTCCGCGGACTCCGGCCTTGTCGGGGGGGCCTCATTAGGCTGCTGTCCTGGGGATGGTGCGGTCAGGCCAGATGGCCCTGCACCCTCCTGCACATCTGTGGATGATACAAAACATTCACAGGATGGAGGATCCACACACTTGCCACATATTCCCTTTCCCCCCTCCCCCACACATGCTACACACCTGATATTAAAAAAAAAAAAAAAACTTACCTGGCACCACAGGCTCCAGACTTGAGTCAAAGCCGGGCAGGCCCTCAACTTCATGCCGATGAAAGGTCAGGGCCACCGCACGCTCCTCCGCTGTCAGCCTAATACGGCATGGTGGGCCCCCTCCTGTGCCCCTGGCATGGGCAAGCATTTTGGCCAGCTTCTGTTTGACCAGACGCCGGAGGTCATTAATCTTTTTGTCAATCCCAGACCGGGTCTCCCCCTCCCCTGCTGAATTGACCTGCTCAGTGATGAGGTCCAAAATCTCCCTCCTCCTGGCCAGGGTGGTGTTGACACTGTCCGGGCCGTGGAGGAAACGCCCATAATCGCTAATGGCCCGGGCAAGAATTCTTTTTTCCCCCAAAGTAAAATTTAGTTTTCGCTTTCTCTCTGTCATACTGAAAAAAAACACTCCCAGTCAACAAAAATCAGTCACAAAAACAAGCACAACCAATCAAGCAAGAACACACACAAAGAGAAAACTAACACCCAAAAAATCACACAAGCACTCAGCAAAAAACAGTCACAAAAACAAACAGCAAAAATTAAGCAAGAAAACAAACGAACAGAAATATATCAAACAAACAGTCTCTCAAACACTTATCAAAAAACACTTTCAAATATCTACTAACAAACACTTGATCACACAGTACACTAATCTGACAAATACAAAACACAATGCAACGAACAACGGGACAAAAGCACTTGGTTAAATGGGAAGGGACAAAGGGATGTACTTTTGCAATGGAAGTGCGTTTGTGTCTGTCTATTTATGCTGTCTGCGTAGTCCTTAGTCCATTTCCAATTTCACTGATTGCGCCGTTCCCGAGTTGTGAGCATGCGCACAGCGGAGCTGACCATGGTCTCCTTCAAGCGTGCATGCGCGAGCCGGCCGGCCCTTCATTTGCATGGGGTCACGGCTCATTTCAATGTAACACGCCCACGTCCTTCCCAATTTGTATTACTCCGCCTTACGCCTCTGAAATAACGTTACGCATGCGCAATTTTCTGCGCAAAAGCTACGAGAATAGGGTGATTACGCGGCTACATTGCGCAAGTCTAACGTAAAGGCGGTGCGCTACGCCGGTCCAATAATGCGCAGATGTACCTGAATCTGGCCCCTAGCGTTTACAAAATAAGGGATAGTTTTATTGCATTTTTAAAAATTATTTTTTTTTTACTACTAATAGCGGCGATCAGTGATTTTTTTCGTGACTGCGACATTATGGGGGACACTTTGGACAATTTTGACACATTTTTGGGACAATTGTCATTTTTACAGCAAAAAATGCATTTAAATTGCATTGTTTACTGTGGAAATGACAGTTGCAGTTTGGGAGTTAACCACAGGGGGCGCTGTGACTTTGAGTGTTCCCTGTGTGTGTGTTTACTACTGTAGGGGGGTGTGGCTGTAGGTGTGACGTCATCGATCGTGTCCCCCTATAACAGGGATGACGCGTTCGATGCTGCGGCCACAGAGAAGCACGGGGAAGCCGTGTTTACACACGGCTCTCCCCGTTCTTCAGCTCCAGGGACGGATCACCGCACTGCAGCGGCGATCGGGTCCGTGAGTCCCGCGGTCCCGGTCCTGGAGCTTCGGACCGGGTCCCACGGCTGGGTACAAAAATCAACGTATATATATACGTTGATGTGCCCAGCCGTGCCATTCTGCCGACGTATATGTGCAGTAGGCGGTCCTTAAGTGGTTAATATCCATACCAGACCTAAAGGGCCTTCTAATGGAATTTGGGGGGACCCACCACGCTTTTTTTGGGGTGTTTTTTATGAATGAATTCTCCTGAAATTGCCGGGAGCCGACAATTCATTATAGCCGCGAGTCAGTTTTAAACGGCTTTTTTTCTTTTGAGAATGTCATTTTGTGCAGGGACAGTTCTAACCACTAGAAAAGTGCGCTTTTTCTCATGCTGACATTACACCCCCCCATGGTGTACGAAATTTAAAGTAATATTTCACTTTTATTGTTGCACTTTAAGCATTATTAAAATCACTGCTCCCGAAAAAACGTCTGTTTAAAAAAAAATAAAAAAACATTGGTACATGTCACTTGGGGCAGGACTGAGGTCCCCAAACGCTTTTTAGGACACAACTTGCAGATTAGCCTTTAAAATGAACATTTAAGATTTCCCCCATAGACTTTAACAGGGAGTTCGGCGGCGGCTTTACTTATCAATTGCATTGCGCTGCTGTGATACGCCGGTTCATGCGCCTAATTAAGGCTTCATCCAGCGCACTAATTAAGGCATGAACCGGCGCAGCGCAGCTTCAATAGTAAATCAGCCCCATAGTGTCTTTTTAACCTTTGAATAGTAACTGGATTGGAGGCATGATTGGTTACAGTAAATGTCTTTTAAAAAGTAGAATGAAAAGATGTGTGGTCCAAAAAACATCCTTGGACTGCCTCTACTTTTAATGTTTATATAGAAAAAGCTGCAGCTGCTTGACAATACCCTCCCTGCCCGCAGTTTGCAATGTTATTGGTCCCCAGGGATACCCCAGTTTTACCCAGCCTATATGTATGTCAATTTTGTCTGCAACAACATCTAATGGCTAAATTTGATATTGCTACTATTTCAGGGGTGTCTTTGTATTCTTTTCAATATATACTGTACACTGTATATACAGTATATATATCTTGCTTGTGGCAGGATGATGCAGTTCTGTCTAGATGCCCGAGTGATCCAGCCAGAGGGCTCTCACGTTTCTCTCTTTCATATCCAACACTGTCCAAAAAAGAAAAGGTTTTGACTAGGGATGAGCCGAACACCCCCCTGTTCGGTTCGCAACAGAACTTGCGAACACATCAAATTTTAAAGGCTAATATGCAAGTTATTGTCCTAAAAAGTGTTTGGGGACCCGGGTCCTGCCCCAGGGGACATGTATCAATGCAAAAAAAAGTTTTAAAAACTACCGTTTTTTCAGGAGCAGTGAATTTAATAATGCTAAAAGTGAAACAATAAAAGTGAAATATTCCTTTAAATTTCGTACCTAGGGGGGTGTAAAGTTAGCATGTGAAATATCGCATGTTTCCCAGACATAGAACTATCCCTGCACAAAGTGTCATTTCTGAAAGGAAAAAAGACATTTAAAACTGACTCCCGTCTATAATGAATTGTCGGCTCTGGCAATTCAGAGAGGATTCATTCATAAAAAAAAAAAAGTGTGGGGGTCCCCCCAAATTTAATTACCAGGCCCTTCAGGTCTGGTAAGGATATTAAGGGGAACCCCGCCGTCCACTCGGTCCCGTCTCCTTGCTCCAACGTTATCTGTATCCAGCGATGGGTGATCTCCTCTTCGGTCCAGCGATGAAAAGATCGTCCGGGATCCAGAGCTCCAGAGCACAGCATCGGAGGCCTTCTCTCTCTGCCGGACACAGCCCAGCGGAATGACGCGGCTGGAGCTTTGACATTTCTTTTATAGGGGAGGCGGGACCCCCACCCCCTCTGAAGCACCCTCTGCTACGTCACTGGGGAAGCCCAGTCTTTCCCCTTGCGTCAGGTCACGTGACGGGTCACTCCGCCGCCCCTGTATAAGAAATGTCAAAGCTCCAGCTGTGTCATTCCGCTGGGCTGTGTCCGGCGGAGAGAGAAGGCCTCCGATGCTGTGCTCTGGAGCTCTGGATCCCAGACGATCTTCTCATCACTGGACCGGAGAGGAAATCACCCGTCACTTGATACAGACAACGTTGGAGCAGGGAGCCGGAACCGAGTGGATTACCACCGCTGGATTTTTTTTATTATTTTTTTTTTATAATAAAGGACTTTTTTTCTACGGTGTGTGTGTTTTTTACAACTATTTACACTTCCTTTGTGAAATGGTAGGGGTACAATGTACCCCATTACCAATTTACATAGGGGGGGGCAGGATCTGGGGGTCCCCTTTGTTAAAGGGGTCTTCAAGATTCTGATAAGTCCCCTGCCCGCAGATCCCCACAATCACCGGGCAAGGGTTGTGGGGATGAGGCCCTTGTCCCCATCAACATGGGGACATCCTCCCCATGTTGAGGGCATGTGGCCTGGTATGGTTCAGGAGAGGGGGGGCGCACTCTGTCCCCCCTCTTTTCTGCAGCAGGCCAGGTTAACATGCTCGGATAAGGGGTCTAGTGTGGATTTTTGGGGGAACCCCACACCATTTTTTTTTATTGACGGTGGGGTTCCCCTTAATTCTCATACCAGACCTTAAGGGCCTGGTAACTGAATTTGGGGGGACCCCCACACTTTTTTTTTTTTATGAATTGCCAGAGCCGAATTGCCAGAGAGCCGACAATTCATTATAGCCGCAAGTCCGGTTTTAAATGCCTTTTTTTCCTTTCAGAAATGACGCTTTGTGCAGGGACCATTCTATGTACAGGAAACATGCGATATTTCACATGCTAACTTTACACCCCCCCCCCCCAGGTACAAAATTTAAAGTAATATTACACTTTTATTGTTTCACTTTTAGCATTATTAAATTCACTGCTCCCGAAAAAAATGATGTTTATAAAACTTTTTTTTGCATTGATACATGTCCCCTGGGACAGAACCCAGGTCCCTAAACACTTTTAGGACAATAACTTGCATATTAGCCTTTAAAATTAACACTTTAGATTTCTCCCATAGACTTTAACAGGGTGTTCCGCGGCTTTTTCGAATTTGCCGTGAACACCCCAAATTGTTCGTTGTTCGCCGAATAGGCGAACAGGCAATGTTCGAGTCGAACATGAGTTCGACTCAAAGCTCATCCCTAGTTTTGATTTGACTTGGTTTAGAAATATTTTTGACAAATGGATTTTGCTTTTCATGTTGTATTACTTACTAAGCCATTACTACAACATGATATTATTATTATTATTTTATTTTTTCTAGTCTGGAATGCACAATAAACTTACTGTTCCAAGATCCCTTCATTGGTTGCCAGTAAAAGACAGAATTACTTTCAAGGCACTCTGTCTAACACATAAGTGTGTTCAAGGAAATACCCCCCAATATTTATGCGAAAAACTAAAAGCTCATAACCCCAATCGCGTTCTGCGATCCACCAACCAAAATGTACTCCTGTTACCCAAAGCCAGATACAAGTCCAAAGGAGAATGTAGATTTGCAGTCCAAGGACCCAGATTATGGAACGCTTTACCAACCAGCATCAGGTTGGAGTTGACCACCTGGCCTTCAGAAGAAAAATCAAAACCCACCTCTTCTGAGGCTTACTTAAGGAACGAATTCCGAGCGCCCAGAGGCGATTCAGTTTGCATGTGTTTCGCTATATAAGTTTCTCACTCACTCACTCACTCACTCACGAGTTGAGAACATTTTTAAATAGAAATAACATTTTTCGGGAGTTCTGATCAAACAGAAATGCAGCCTAATTAAACAGAAATATTCTCTCTGATCCTACTCATGACTACGCATTTAATCTTTATCAAGGAGTAATTTTACAGCAACTGGATGGAGTTCTATAAATTGATACAGATTCAAATAAATGAACAGACATCTGATTAATTAAATTAATTAGTGTTTAAATTAGATTTGAAGTCTCTTAATGTGCATTTATTTAATTGCTCTACAATTCTATTCAAATTATTTGAGCCACAGGGCAGAAATTTTCAGACAGTCAAGTTTATTATTACAATATTTGCCAGTTTTAAATGGAAGCAATCATAATAAATGCTATTGTAAAGTCTATGCTAAAAATAAATGGGTTTATAGCAAAGAAATTGGTTGAAAAAGATTTAAAATAGCCTCTGAGCCAAATTTCAGTTAAGCAACACACTTCAACTGAATCTGTGCAAGATCGCAGTGATATAGTTCAGGCTGAAAAAGCGTTAACAAAAAATATATACATTGTGTTAAAAATCATGCTGCAGTTGCTGTCTAAACATCAGTGGAAATGATTTCCCTTATAAAATCAGTATGTTCTCTATCATCACATGAACACTACATCATACCCGATTGGCTCCTAGTGCTATAGTCTTCAAGTGATATTGTACAAGGGACTGTAAGAGGCACATAACAAATCAAATTTAAAGGGTTACTATAGGATTTCTTTTTTCTTTAAAATAACAAACATGTTTTCCTGGCCAGTCCTCCCGTCAGCACATCATGGGTTAATCCCCTCCTCCGGTCCACCAGTACCACCTTCTTCTAGCTAATAAGTAGGGGGCCCCTCCTCCCAGTCCTTGTTCCTTTTTTTTGGTCGGACGATCAGACCACCTAAGACTCTTCCAGACAAACAAACTACGAACAAAGAGGAAGAAAAGAACCCCCCTGCCGAACCATCCCCACCCAGGTTCAGCCTCTCCTCGGGTTGGAAGGTCCAGAAGTAATAAAGGTATGCCCCTTTATGACACTGGACGCTCAGGTGCATGAGCTGCGGGCGTTTTAGCTTGTAGGAAGCTTACTGTGTTAACAGGGGCTGTGGTGTGTCTCCTGTCCATCTGCTAGGACATGCTGTGGCTCCTTCTCCTTATTCAGATCTGAGCTCCATAGGAGCGCGCCGCCCCTCCTTCCTCCACTTTCTGTTAGTCGGTGGTGATGTCACAGGGGGGGTGGGGCCAGGGGCGCGCCAGGGGCGCGCCATGGGCGGGCCCAAATCGGCTATAAAGACTCTCCAGGGCAGGAGGCTCAGTGTGGTCTGCCACTGTCTGGGAGAGGAAGCTCTAGGTAAGCCTCCAGCTGAGGAGGAGTGTGTGAAAGATTGTGTCAGTGCTGCACTATTCTTAAAGGTACCTTTCTTTTTTTTCTCTAAACACCTGCTGCCACCCTGGAATTTTTCCTTCTCTTTAAAGGTAAAGAGGAGGTTGTAAAAAATGTACATACATACAGTGGATATTATTTTGGGGTGCATAGGTAAAAATAAATAAAATAAAAATATATATACTGTATATATCTATATATATTATTAATAATAATAATAATAATAATAATATATATAGATAAATAAGAAATACACAATTAGGTACACACTTTTTTTCTTAGTACACTGGTATCAATTGCTTCACCGCCTGATGTGCGTATCCTGCTTCTTTACACAGCATGAGCTCACCACAGCCTCAGGATGCACCAAGGTCACCGGAGAGGTAGGAGGGGTCAACGGGGGCCACAATGTAAAAGAGTGCAATACCAAGAGCTAAAGGTAGTGTTTCTTGGTTGTCTTTTTAGGAGCAGAAGCCCTAAGATAAGACATGAACGGAGAAAAAAGTCCCGCCACCGCTTAAAATCTCCGCAAGCGTCTGGCTCTCGGGCAATGCATAAGTCCCAATCTAGTCCAGCATGCAAATCCAGTCACTCTGCGACTGTAGCAGAGCCAAATGTATCAAGACCCCGCCCAGACGATGGTCTTTGTTGGGCATGTTCGGCACCATCCGAACCTGGCAAACTTCTATGCACCAGCTGCATTAAGGACGTGCCTACAGACAGGGAAGCAGAGGTGAGAAGAATTAGAGACTTTATTCAAAAAGCAGTGGCAGAGGGTATTCAGTCAGCCTCAGCCACCAAATCACCTAGATCAAGATCCAAAGTAGCGCCAATCAGCCAGTGTGTGACAAATCACCTGCCCGGGAGGCGCTATCACTAGACTCATTGGACTCTGAAGAGCCCTCAGAATATTTATTTGATTTTCAATATATTGATTCATTTGTCACAGCCGTAAGGGAGGCCATTGACTGGGATCAAGATGTTCAGCCACCTGAAAAAATCAAAAGATTTTTTCCTAGCCGGAAGAGACAAGGGGTTACTTTCCCCCTCTTGCCAGAGATCCGAGAATGGTTCGAGGAAGAATGGGAAAAGCCAGAAAAGAGGGCAAACATACAGAACCGTTTCTCAAGGTTGTACCCTTTTAAAACCCCAGAAGCAGACCTTTGGGACACACCGTTGGGCATAGATGTGGCCTTACAGCGCCTGGCCCGACAGGTCGCGTTGCCATTGCAAGATTCTACAACCTTCAAAGACCCAATGGACAGACATGCAGACACAGACCTAAAGAAGGTGTACTCAGCTGCGGATGCAGCGTGCCATCCAGCTTTTGCCCTAACCTCAGTCTCCAGAGCACTCAAGGTTTGGACCACGAGAACCCAAGCAGCACTAAAAGCAGATAAAGAATCAGTCATACAGACAATGGAGGAATTTGATCTTGCCGCCGATTTCATAGCAGAAGCCTCTATGGACCTGACAAAGTTACTCACAAGAATCATGGCTTTTGCAGTGACGGCAAAGAGGGCCCTCTGGTTGCGACATTTGGGAGCAGACAGCACCTCAAAACTGAGTCTCTGCAATATTCCGTTTAACGGCAAGGTGCTGTTCGGAAAGACCCTAGAAGAAGCCATTAGTCGAGCTACAGGGGGAAAGTCGGGTCTAATGCCACAGAGACCCAGGAAGACACAGCAGGCCACCCGGCCAGCCCAACCAGACTACAAGAGGGCGTATGACGCCAGGTCATACAGGCCAGGACGGGAATATACAAGACCCTACTGGAAAAATCCACAAAATTCTTTCTTGCAGAAAGTAAAGTCTAGAGCGGCACAGACTGCTAAAAAACCCGAAAAATCTTTTTGACGGGTTAACCGCCCATTCCCCCCAGGTGGGCGCCAGGTTAATGTCCTTCTATGAAGTATGGGCGGAAGAAGTCAAGGACCAGTGGGTCCGCAAGACGGTCAAATACGGTTACAAAATATCCTTTTAGAAGAAACCACCCAATACGGTGGTCCACACAGAATGGCCGACAGATCAGAGGAAACGGATCTGCTTACAAGAATATTTAGACGGCTTACAGCAAAGGAATGCAATTTCGCCGGTACCCCTATATCAACAAGGAAAAGGGGTATACTCTCCAATCTTTCTAGTTCCCAAAGCATCGAGGGATCTCAGACCAGTTCTGGACCTGAGAATTCTAAACCACTTCATAGAACCCAAGACGTTCAAGATGGAATCTGTATTTACAATCATCTCTGTGTTGCAACCAGGAGACTGGCTGATATCAGTCGATCTAACGGATGCATATTTGCACGTCCCAATCAACGAGAGCCACCAAAGATACCTAAGATTCTTGGCGTCTCAACGCGAGATGGTTCTAGAAATCCTATCAAAATTTGGCTGGATCATCAACAGGCAAAAGAGCCAATTGATTTCCTCACAACAGATGGAATATCTGGGACTAATTCTCAGTACAAACAGAGGCCTTGTCCTCCTACCCGAACGAAAGAAGGCAGAATTGGTAGCCTGCTTCAGCAGCGTGATGAAGTCAACGTCGCTAACGGCAGGAGATTGTGTGACCCTACTCGGGATGTTTACTGCAGCAAGCCCAACCATTCCTTGGGCAAGGTTCTACACAAGAGTCTTCCAGGCAACCTTCTTGAACCAATGGGACGGTACCTCTCTCCACCAGAGGATTCGCATACCAAACCGGATTCGACAGAACCTAGCTTGGTGGAAGTCATCAGAGAACCTGTTGCGGGGCATGCCCCTCGGCCCTGGGGACTGGATTCTGATAACTTCGGGTGCCAGTCTCCGGGGCTGGGGTGCTCACTGCCTCGGCAAGCAGATGCAGGGAGTTTGGAGCAAGATGGAATCCCGACACTCCAACCTTTTGGAGCTGCAAGCTGCATACCTGGCCCTGCGGGCCTTCGAGAAGCTAGTTCAGGGAGCTTGAGTCAAACTAATGTTAGACAACAAGACGGCAGTGGCATATATAGCCAGACAGGGCGGAACCAAGAGCTTGCCACTTCTGCAGGTGGCAACCAAAATATTTGTGTGGGCCGAAGCATATCTGGAAGCCCTAACAGCAGTTCGGGCAGCCAGAATTCCATCGCGGATCATCTGATTCGGGAGCTCCCCGACAAGAACGAATGGGCCTTGAACAAAAAGTTCCTAGAACCAATCTTTTCCAAGTGAGGGACACCCTCAGTGGATCTAATGGTGACCCGAGTCAATACAAAGACACCCCAATTTGTGTCCAGGTTCCGTTGCAACAAAGCCTTGACCCAAGATACCTTCTCCATTCCATGGGATTTTCCCTTAGCTTACATCTTTCCGCTGGTGCCGCTAGTAATGAGGGCTTTGTTAAAGATTGCGAGAGAAAAGGTCCATACAATAATAATGCTACCCTTCTGGCTGCAGAGGCCGTGGTTCCCTCTACACTTACACATGGCGTTGGACCCCCCAATACGTCTGCCGCTAAAGAGGGATCTCCTATGGCAGCGCCAATGGGTACACCCCAACCCGAACAGGTTGCAACTGACGGCCTGGCTGCTGAATCAACCAGACTCCAGGCACAAGGCATTTCAAAGGAAGTAATCTCAACACTGTTAAAGTCTAGAAAGGCCTCGACTAACGCCACCTACAACAGGATTTGGGCAAAGTTTACAACTTTTGCGTTACAGAAAAATTTTGCTTCAGTGGATCCGAATGTGGCACAAGTACTGGACTTTTTGCAATCTGCTCTAAACAAAGGTTTAGCCTATAGTACATTGAAGGTACACATTTCAGCCTTGTCATGTTTTACAGGATACAGGTGGGCAGACGAACCACTGGTAAAACAATTCTTAAAAGCGACCATGAAAATGAATCCTCCAAGAAAGTCTCTATTTCCGGCCTGGGACTTAAGCACAGTGCTAAGAGCACTGCTTCTACATCCTTTTGTACCGGCAGAATCTTGTCCATTCTGGTTTCTAACACTTAAACTGTTTTTTCTCACCGCCGTAACATCGGCAAGAAGGGTATCCGAGCTAGCAGCCCTGTCCAGTAAGGAACCGTACTGCCTCATCCTTCCAGACAAGGTAATTCTGAGGCCCTTACCAATAGCAACGCCCAAGGTAATTTCAAAATTTCACCTTAACTGGGAGGCAGTGCTACCTAGCTTTACATCACCGCCTATGCAGGAAGAAGAACTGGACCTCAGACCTCTGGACATGGTCAACCTTTTCTCAATTTACCTGCATCGTTCTCAACAAGTGCGCAAAACGGATTCCCTTTTCGTCTTACCATCTGGGCCTTAAAAAGGACAAGCCGCTTCGACAAGAATAATCTCGACCTGGATCACCAAAGTAATAAAACTCACGTACGAGAAACAAGGGCTGACGCCTCCTCAGGCAACTAGAGCTCACTCTACCAGAGGGGTGGCAGCCTCCTGGGCAGCATTTGCCAAAAT
This sequence comes from Rana kukunoris, assembly GCA_029574335.1. NCBI lineage: Eukaryota > Metazoa > Chordata > Amphibia > Anura > Ranidae > Rana > Rana kukunoris. The sequence continues at coordinate 158,506,457 of CM056049.1, forward strand.
ACCAGTTGAGGAAATATGCAAGACGGCCAGTTGGAGTTCCTGCAAGACCTTCGCAAAGCATTACAATCTAGACGTGACATCATCTAAGGCGTCTAGTTTCGGAAATGCCGTGGTATCGGCTCCTTTTCAGGCAGAATAAAGAAAGATTCACTTAAGCAGCATTTATAGTTGTCGTCCGAGTCTTATATACATTTTCCCGCCCTAGGGTGCTAAATTAAATCCCATGATGTGCTGACGGGAGGACTGGCCAGGAAAACGGAAAATTGTTATTCTTACCTACGGTAATTTTCCTTTCCTGGCCTGTCCTCACGTCAGCACAGCCTTTCCCTCCCTATAGTCTGTCGTCCGCCAAATTAGTGGAACAAGGACTGGGAGGAGGGGCCCCCTACTTATTAGCTAGAAGAAGGTGGTACTGGTGGACCGGAGGAGGGGATTAACCCATGATGTGCTGACGTGAGGACAGGCCAGGAAAGGAAAATTACCGTAGGTAAGAATAACAATTTTCCGTTATACTTACCTCCACTGTGAAGTTCGTTTTGCACAGAGTGGCCCCGATCCACGTCTTTTGGGGTCCCTCGGCGGCTGTCTCTGGGTCCTCCCCGCAAGAACTCACCACAGTCATGCGAGAGACCTCGCATGGTGATGAGTCCTTGCGGGCACACTCCCGTGATACAGCGAGTGGCCATAGCCCCTCACTGTATCACTCGGCCCCGCCCCTTGGCGCGCCGCGTCACTGGATGTGATGGACAGCAGTGCCAGCCAATGCACTGCTCTACTTTTCATTGTAGTAAAGTGTAATTTCTTCAGTGTTGTCACATGAAAAGATATAATAAAACATTTACAAAAATGTGAGGGGTGTACTCACTTGTGTGAGATACCATATATTGCGGCTTTTGTTTTATTTTATTTTAAGCTTTCTTTCTTCTATATTTATGTAATGATCCAGCCATTAAGTCTATTGTTTTGAACAAAGAAACTCTCTAGCAGAATGAATCAGTTTACAGGAATGGCAGGGCTGCTTATAATGATCAGCTTTTATTTATTTATGTAAATTCTTTATCCCAAAAGGAAGAACACTGTTGATGTAACTGATTGTAAAGTGATAGCTGAAATTTGGCTTCAATTTTTTCTTCCGTGCAAAGGTACTGTCCAGGGGTACTGTGCTCATTTATTCAGAATGAGAGCACTGTAATACAAGAGGTGTGTTACTGGCCTAATCACCAGTAGGAAAAAAGCCTAATGTAAACTAATTATGAATAATTATGTTTTTGGTTTAGGATTTAATATGGCTTTGAGTACCTACACAAGCTGTGTTTAAATCAGTGGCGGCTGGTGCTCAAAATTTTTGGGGGGGCTTCAAACAAACTGAAAAAAATAAAAACATCAAGCACAGCCACTGTGCCCATCAAACGCAGCCACTGTACCCAGAAATTGCCGCCACTGTGCCATCAAACTCAGCTACTGTACCCATCAATTGCTGCCAATGTGCCCATCAATTGCCGCCACTGCGCCCATCATTTGACGCCACTGTGCCCATCAATTGACGCCACTGTGCCCCATCAATTGCTGCCAGTGTGCCCATCAATTGCTGCCAGTGTGCCCCCCCTCCCGCCTGGCACTTACCTGTCTTGGCGATGTACTCCGTGCTCCGAGTACTCATGACTTCTCCCATCCTCTTCCTGTCCTCTGCTATGATTGGATGTCTAAGGCCGCGTATACACGATCGAATCTGTCTGCTGGAAACGGTCTGCCAGACCGTTTCAGCAGACAGATTCGATCGTGTGTACGGGCAAACAGACGGATTTGGCCAGCCGACAGATTTCAAAGCATGCTTTGAAATCTGTCGGCTGTGAATCCGTCCGCCCGACATGTCTGCTGGTTAGTACGCTAACCAGCAGACATATCTGCTCGCACATGCGTCGAATGGATTCGACGCATGCGCGGAAGTGTTTTACTTCCTGGTGCGGTGACGTGGCGGGTCAACGTCACCGCCACGTCACCGACACGTCAGCACACTGTCTGCCAGCGGGGATTTTGGTTTGATCGTGTGTACAGACCCGAGCACCTGATTGGCTGAGAGACTGGTCAGTGTTAGGGAAGCGATATATTAGCTTCCCTAACACAACACTGTGTAAACAGCGAACACACAGCATTGTGCCTGCTATTTACCAATGTAAAAAGCCTATTAGAGCCTATGGCTCTAATCAGGATGCCTATTACAGCAGACGGCTCTAATCAGGTGCTTCCAAAAAGAAACGCTGCTGTAATTCAGATGCCCGGTGCCTGACAAGGGGCCTGACACCTGAATAGGGGCGGCTTTGGTGACAATAAATAGATTCATGCAATGCATGAATCTATCTATTGGTGATTGAAAGGTGCAGGAGAGAGGAAGTGGCACTTCTGTGCCCTTAATGGACGCACCGCCACTGGTTTAAATTATATTTCTTTATTGTTTAATGCATAACTGTGTGGTTATTTTTTAGGTGTCCTTCCAGAGTTTAACTCTATACTAATAAAAAAAAAATGAAATAAAATGGCACAAAACTGGCTGGATGTGTTCGATGACTCAGGCCCATCATACTGAACTTTTGGAGTGTTATGTCTTTAGAAAAATGCAAAAAATATTGACATGTGAGTTCTTAACATAAAAAAGTTTTGGTTTAGGATTTAATATGGCTTTGAGTACTTACACAAGCTGTGTTTAAATCAGTGGCGGCTGGTGTTCAAAATTTTTTTAATTACGCCGATCGCATCGGAACTCCAACCCGGCGTTTCTTGTTTTCTGGTTATAGAAAACAGAAACGCCGGCTTAAAGTGACAGTAAGGCTGGCGGATCACTGCATCCGCCAGCCTAACTCTTCATGAATCTGGCCCATAGAGTGATTAGGGGCATGTGACTATAAGCCCCTTTTGTGATGTTGCAGTTGATGGTGCCTCATGCAGCTTGTTACTTTTGGTTTCTTTCCTTTAGAAGTTATTTTTTCAGGCCAAATATAATTTTGTGATTTCAGTCAACTTTTTATAAATGGTGATGCTTTTAAAAGTGAATTAGCAGTAAATCATAATGCTAGCCTAGAAGGATCATATCCAGTGAGACAATGACATCACAAGCAATACCTGCAGAAACATCTATTCTGCTTCTCATCCACAGATGAGGTAGTCATCATTTACACTAATCATTACATTCCCATTTATAAATTGTGTCCCTATCTTGAGAACATTTAAAGGGGTTGTAAAGGTAAAGTTATTGTTCCCTAAATAGCTTCCTTTACCTTTAGTGCAGTCCTCCTTCACTTATCTCATCCTTCCATTTTGCTTTTAAATGTCCTTATTTCTTCTGAGAAATCCTCACTTCCTGTTCTTCTGTCTGTAACTATACACAGTAATGCAAGGCTTTCTATCTGGTGTGGAGAAAGCCTCTTGGGGGGGCAAGCAGTTTTAGGACGCCCACTAACACACAGCTCCTTTCTCTATCTGCAAAGTAGAGAGTGTCCTGAGAGGCTTCTTCCATACCAGGGAGAAAGCCTCGCATTACTGTGTGGAGTTACAGACAGAATAACAGGAAGTGAGCATTTCTCAGAAAAAATAAAGACAATTAAAAGCAAAATGGAAGGATGAGGTAAGTGAAGGAGGACTGCACTAAGGTAAAGGAAGCTATTTAGGGATTTTTTCTTTTTTACCTTTACAACCCCTTTAAAATATAAAAAAAAAAAACACTTAAAAAGCATGAGAAACACATTATAGACAAAACAGATTATAGCTCACACATGCAAATATGACATTTATCCTGCAAGGCTAGTTGAAAACACCTGAACATATTCAAAAATGCGGGGGTTTGGTCACACTATATGGTCATATAGTGCTAAGCCCACTTACTGCGACAAAGTACCCCAAATTAGTGGGTCCTACCCTAGTAATAGAATGAAAGAACCTGGGTCTCAACCATGGGAGATAAACTTCTCTATGTGGGAGAACTGAAGGGATTCTTCCTATACACTGGTGGCCACTAATGTGAGGTAATGAAGAGGGGGAGGGGTGCTCCAGCCCAAGAGACCTGGTCAGAGTCTATACAAAATACAAAAATATACTTGGGGGGCACACCCTAAAAATGCTATACATCTATGGTGCTGCTATAAGACCAAATACAGTACAAAACAGTAGATTATAATCTGTTTTGTACTGTATTTGGTCTTATAGCAGCACCATCTTAGATGTATAGCTTTTTTAGGGTGTGCCCCCCAAGTATATTTTTGTATTACACATTATAGACAGACACATTAAACATCATTATAAACACAATTACATCAGCCTCTGCAAAGAGTCTTTTAGATATAATAATCCATCCATTTAAAAGATAAAAGTATAATGGAAAAAGACCTATTCACCTTGTGTGCAACCCATCAGTTATTGAAATCCTTATAATTTTAACTTAGAAATGTATCTATAACAGCGATCTTTCAGTTAACAAAATGTATACAATTATGTTTGCTGCCAGTGTGCCCCCCCGCCTGGCACTTACCTGTGTTGGCGCTCTGAGTCCTCATGTCTTCTCCTGTCCTCTTCCTGTCCTTTGCTATGATTGGATGCCTAATAGGCGTCCAATCACAACGCCTGTCGCTTCAGCCAATCGGGTGACAGGGTAACCAGACCCGAGAACCTGATTGGATGAGAGGCTGGTCAGTGTTAGGGAAGCAATTTATTAGCTTCCCTAACACAACACTGTGTAAACAGTGAACACACAGCATTGCGCCTGAAATTTCATATCTAGTAGAACTGCCCTGGTCCTGCCAAATTTTGTTACCTTTATAACTACTATACTGTTTACTCCCACTTCTTAAGCAGTCCTACTAGGCATAAAATCCTCCCTATGGCCTAATTCAGGGATCTTCAAACTACGGCCCTCCAGCTGTAGCGGAACTACACATCCCATGAGGCATTGTAAAACTCTGACATTCACAGACATGACTAGGCATGATGGGAATTGTAGTTCCTGAACAACTGGAGGGCCATAGTTTTGAAGGCCCAGGGCCTAATTGCTCCCAAGCTATTGTAACCCACATTTTTATAGTTCCATCGCTAGAATATGGAGATGCACTCACCCCTCTGACTAGAGGAAGCCATTACCATATTGAAAGATTACTGCCATTTTAAGTAGAGGTGCACCAAAATGGAAATTTCAGAACCGAAACGAAACCGAAACTAACTTTTTTTTTTATAATTGTATGTTAAAACACCACCCCCACCTCCTGCCACCATCACCTCCTGCCCCCACCTCCTGCCACCATCACCTCCTGCCCCCACCACCCCCCTGCCACCATCACCTCCTGCCAGCTCTTGCCGCCATGACATCCTGCTCTCGCCACTACCTGCTGCACCCACCACCCCCACCTCCTGCCACAATCGGCTCTTGCCACCATCAGCTCCTGTCCCACCACCTCCTGTCAGCATTACCTCACCCACCTCCTGCCACGGTGCCACCATTACCTTCTTCCACCATCACCTCATGCCCCCACCACCTCCTGCCACCATCACCTACTGCCACCACCAGCTTCTTTATTACCTTAAAGCTGGGCTGTGCTGGACATGGCTGTGCTCTGTGCTGGACATGGCTGGGCTCTGTGCTGGACTCTGCTGGACTGAACTGTCACTTCTCCGTCCTCTGCCTATGGCGAGTGCACTGCACAAGCCAACAAGTGTCACTGCCAAAGTGTCCCTCCCGAGTCCTCCTGACTTGATCGGCTATTCAAAAATGGCGTGGCGCTATTACGTATCTGCTTATGCGCCGCCCAGCCGAGCGGATATGAGCTTTCCCGAGGCCCAAAGTCGGCCGGGCTCTGGAAAGCTCGTATCTGCTAGGCCGGGCGGCGCATAAGCAGATACGTAATGGCGCCACCCGGCGCCATTTTTGAATAGTCGATCGAGTCAGGAGGACTCAGGAGGCAGTGACACTCGTTGGCTCGTGCAGAGGACGGAGCTGTGACAGCCCAGCGACTATTTTTTTTACGGGCACCCGATTCCCATATCGGCAATTTTTAAAGCTGTTTCGGCTTGTCGCCAAAACAGCTGTTTTCGGCCGATATGTATCAGCCACCGATATATCGGTGCATCCCTAATTTTAAGTACGCTAAAGCACATTTCCAAATGCCACATTTTTTAATCTGGAACCCTTGGTTTACTGATTCTAGAGGTGCAGCCCTATTGAGGTGACTTTGTCATCATTATCCATTTACTTGTAAACTGCTCCTAGCATTTGGGAGGCTTTTTCCCTGTTTTCCCTGTTATAGGATGGCTGTCTTATTTTATCTTTTTTTTTTTGTTTTTTCAGTTGCCATTGTCATTGCTCGCATTTTGTATGGAACACTCTACTGACTCCCTCTGACATTCCTTTTCCCTCATTTGGCTACATGTCCCTTTGTACATGTTATTACTTGTCATTCATCTCCATCATTCACTTACGCTTGTGAAATATCATTACATATCATGATTCCCTGATATGTTTGTATTTGCAGAAATGTAACCACTTTTGTTGGTCCAGGTGGATGTCATATGATGTCCCCCTGGATGGGGCCACGCTGCAGCGTGATCTGTCACCCGTTGTGCCCATCGGAAACAGCCAATGACTGATCAGTGTACCAGTCTTCTTCCGGTACCATTTGACCTCTGTGACCAGTCACAGCAGATCGTATGACAACTGTAAACAATGGATTGCTTCCTTTCATGTCATTTAATTGTACAATTGTGTTGCTAGCTGTGATTGGTCACAGTGATCACATGGTACAGACAGGGCCAATTACAGCCCATCTGTACCACGTGATTAGCTGTGGCCAATCACAGCTAATCACAAAAAACATTGAATTAAATCAGTTTTGTTCTGTAAAAATGGTTGCTTATACCAGTGAAATTCTCAGATAAACATTCATAATGTGTAAAAAAAAAAAAAAAAAAAAATCCTGATAACTTTCCCAAAGTAGTACAGTGTTACTATGGTAACACTGCATTGCTCTTGCCACTGTGTTAAAAAAATGATAAAAGAAAGAAAAAAAAGGAATAAAAAAAGAAAAATTGTAACATTTTGTTGTTTATCATTAGGCTCCATGCACACTGAAGCTGATAAAAGCTATAGAAAAACGCCAGTAGCTTTGCAGGGAGCCTTGCAACGTTTTGTATCATTTTTGCAATGGCTTTAATCAGCGTTTTTCAGTGTAGCTTTTATCAGCTTTTTATTTTTTTACTTTTTTTTTACTTTTTTTCTTTTATGGATAAAAAACGTCGCTTTAACTGACATTTGCGCAGTCGTGCGACATGGCTCCCAAACAAAATTGACTTCCTTTTTCCCCACAAATAGAGCTATATTGTGGTGGTATTTGATCACCTCTGTGTTTTTTTTTTTTTTGCGCTATAAACAAAAAAAGAGCGACAATTTAAAAAATATATATATATATTTTTTTACTTGTTGCTATGATAAATATCCCAATTTCTTTTTAAAAAAAACAATTTTTTTTTCACAGGTAAGGCCGATACGTATTTTTCGACGTATTTTTGTAAAAAAAAAAAAACGCAATAAGCGACTGGTTTGTGCAAAAGTTATAGCGCCTACAAAATGGGGAACAGAATTATGATTTTTTTTATTATTATTTTTTTTACTAGTAATGGCGGCAATCTGCGATTTTTATTGCGACTGAGACGGACATATCGGACACTTTTGACACAATTTTGGGACCATTCACATTTATACAGCGATCAGTGCTATAAAAATGCAATAATTACTGTATAAATGTGACTGGCAGGGAAGGGGTTAACACAAGGGGGTGAGGAAGGGGTTAAATGTGTATCCTGGGTGTGTTCTAACTGTGTGGGGGGAGGGGGTGACTGGGGGAGGTGACCGATTCTGTGTCCCTATGTACAAGGGACACAGATCGGTCTGCTCTCCGCTGACAGCACGTGGAGCTCTGTGTTTACACACAGAGCTCCACGTCCCTGCTGTCATCTGTTCGTTTTCCCGCCAATCGCATGTACCCAACGGACATCGCGGCCGCCAGGTACATGCATCGGATCCCCAGCGATGCGGCGGGACAGTGTTTACCCGCTGCGCGCCACCCATAATGCACAAAAATCACATCCAAAGACGTCTAGTTGGCGCCTCAGGTCCACGCTGTTGACGTATTATGTCAATAGCGCGGGTCTGAAGTGGTTAAACTATATTGTAGAACCACATCTTAAACATTAAAGCTACATCTTAAACATTAAAGCTGAAATCAATAGTTTGCAGAGTCAGTACTAGGCGATCTGCAGAGAATATTCTAATGCCGCGTACACACAACCGTTTTTCAGGTTGTAAAAAATGAGGTTTTTAAGGGTCTAGAAAAAACAACGTTTTTTTCAACCCGATCATTAAATCGGCCTTACCTACACACGTTAATGAAAAAAAAAATGCTCTAGCAAAGCGTGGTGGCGTACAACACGTACGACGGCACTATAAAGGGGAAGTTCCATGCCGATGGCGCCACCCTTGGGGCTGCTTTAGCTGATTTTGTGTTAGTAAAAGACGATTCGCGCTTTTCAGTCTGTTACAGCGTGATGAATGTGATTACTCCATTACGAACGCTAGTTTTACCAGAACGAGCGCTCCCATCTCATAACTTGCTTCTTAACATGCGCGTTTTTTTCACGTCGTTAAAGCCCACACACCACCATTTTTTACTACGTGCCCACACACGATCGTTTTTAACCACTTGTGACCGGCCCCACGTCCAAAGACGTCACGTTTTTGAAGATGGATATCTCGGTAACGGCAGCAGCTGCTGCCACAACCGAGATATCCATCTCTTCGTGGGGCGGTCCTGTTAACGATAACGGCGGTCATCGCGGCGGATTCGCCGCGAGATCGCCGTTACCGGCGGCGGGAGAGGGTGCCCCCCCCCTCCCGCCGCTCTCCCGCGCCCTCCGCCGCTTACCGTAGCCGTCGGTAGCGGCGGAGGCGATCGGGTCCGCTCGTTGTCTGTCCGGGGATGTGACTGAGGGAAAAAATGTCCCTCAGCCGCCCCCCTCTCTCTGCTGGGCGGAAGTGACGTCAAAACGTCATTTCCGCCCAGCGTCTTAAAGAGACATTTAATATGTTTACATTTTGACTTTTTTTTTTTTTTTTTTTTTTTTTTTGCATTTAAGCCTGAATATGAGATCTGAGGTCTTTTTGACCCCAGATCTCATATATAAGGGGACCTGTCATGCTTTTTTCTATTACAAGGGATGTTTACATTCCTTGTAATAGGAATAAAAGTGATAATTTTTTTTTTTTTTTTTTTTCAGTGTTAAAAATTATAAAATAAATAAAAATAAAAACCAAAACCAAAAAAAAAATTTTTTAAAGTGCCCCGTCCCGACGAGCTCGCGCGCAGAAGCAAACGCATACGCGAGTAGCGCCCGCATATGAAAACGGTGTTCAAACCACACAAGTGAGGTATCGCCGCGATCGTTAGAGCGAGAGCAATAATTCTAGCCCTAGACCTCCTTGTCATCTCAAAAAATGCAACCTGTAGAATTTTTTAAACGTCGCATATCGAGATTTTTAAGGGTAAAAGTTTGACGCCATGCCACGAGCGGGCGCAATTTTTATGCGTGACATGTTGGGTATCATTTTACTCGGCGTAACATTATCTTTCACAATATATAAAAAAATTGGGCCAAATTTATTGTTGTCTTATTTTTTAATTCAAGAAAGTGAATTTTTTCCAAAAAAAGTGCGCTTGTAAGACCGCTGCGCAAATACGGTGTGAGAAAAAGTATTGCAATGACCGCCATTTTATTCTCTAGGGTGTTAGAAAAAAAAATATATATAATGTTTGGGGGTTTTAAATAATTTTCTAGCAAAAAAAACTGTTTTAGTCTCGTAAGCACCGAATCTGAAAAACAGGCTCGGTAATGAAGTGGTTAATGACATTAAAAAAAAAAACTTAATTTTTTACAACCCAAAAAACGGTCGTGTGTACGCGGCATAAGGTATATTTAAAGAAAAGTCACATGATCAATGATAATTTTTCCTGACACAGAAAGGACACAATCTCAGCAAAGTGCAGAACCTTTTTAGCCCTGACACAGGGGCCCTTGGCAGCTCTTTTCCAAAAACACCTTAACATATAACTTGAAAAACAAAAGAAAGCAACACAAATACCATTAAAAGCAGTACAGAATAATTTATTATGAAAAAAAAGTCAGATGGAGGCTACACATGGCCGGACTTTCCTAGAAAAAAAGCCCATCTGCCTTTTTTTTTTCTGAAAATCCGGCCGTGTATACGAGGCATTATGGTGCAGTATGTAGCTGCTGAGGCCTGTGCATACTGTTTCACTTTGTGTACTGTGCTATGCATTATATACTGCACACCATACACATCTATACACTCTACACTGTGTGATATTAATGCCACACTATATACTGTATGATCTTTTGTAGAATATATACCATACTACTGTTTGTTGCTCTCTTTCAGCTTACAGACTCCAGATTGCATTGCTTCTTCATCCGAATGTGCACACTTTAACTACCGTATTTATCGGCGTATAACACGCACCCCAAGCTTAGAAGGGAAGTTTATGGAAAAAAAAATTTCAGGAGGGAAGTTTGAGGAAAAAAACTTACATTTTAAATACCCAACAATGCAGCCTTATCAGTGTCCATCTGCTGTCTTGCCCAGCATCCATCAGCAGCCTTGTCCAGAATCCATCTGCAGCCTTGCACAGAGTCCATCCAGCCTTATAAGTGTCCATCTGCACCTTGCCCAAAATTGTAGCATTATGTATTTTTAAATTTAGCGCCTCAGCCGAGCTATACAGAGACGGATTTCCTGTGTATTCAGCTTCTCTCGGCAGGACAGGGCGTGACTGCGAGCGGAGCTGAGCGGAGCCGAGTACACAGTACGATCAGCTCTGCTGCGTCTATGTTGGCGGCGCTTAGAAACAGCGGGGATCGGCGTATAACACGCACCCACGATTTTCCCCTGCTTTTAAGGGCAAAAAAGTGCGTGTTATACGCCGATAAATACGGTACTTACTATTACTTGACGTGATTGTAGCCGTATTAGTGCAATTGTGACAAAGAAGATTTAGTAATGTCCGTGATACTTTTTTTTTCTTATTACTATTACTTCAAATTTCATGTAATATTTATTTTTTCGCTATTATAAGCATAATGTACAAAAAAGATTAATGCAAATTTAAACCCTAAATATTTCACAGCCATTAACAGTTTGTTTAGAAATCATTCCTTAACCACTTAAGACCCGGACCAATACGCTGGTAAATGACCCAAGGTGTTTTTGCGATTCGGCACTGCGTCGCTTTAACAGACAATTGCGCGGTCGTGCGACGTGGCTCCCAAACAAAATTTGTGTCCTTTTCTTCCCACAAATAGAGCTTTCTTTTGGTGGTATTTGATCACCTCTGTGATTTTTATTTTTTGCGCTATATACAAAAATAGAGCGACATTTTTGAAAAAAAAAACACTATTTTTTACTTTTTGTTATAAAAAAAATCAAATAAACTAAATTTTAGTAAAACATTTAGGCCAAAATTAATTCAGCCACATGTCTTTAGTAAAAAAAAAAATCGCAATAAAAAAAAATAGCTACCTAGCGGGAACAGCGGCACTAATACAGCGATCAGAAAAATGATCGCTTAGTGACGCTGGCAATAGGGAGTGAAAGGGTTAACTAGGGCGGTGATCAGGGGGTTAAAACTTTATTAGGGGGGGTGGGGGGGCTATCCTGAACCTAACACTAACTGTTTTTTACACTGCCTGTCACACTGACACTAAATGCAGTGATTAAATCACTGTATTCAGTGACACTGTGACAGGGGGGTGGGGGGGGCGATCACAAGGGGTTAATATGCCTATGTGAGTGTGTGTCAGTGTTGTGTTGGTGCACACTTACTTGTGATGTCTTCTCTCATCAGCAGCGCTGGGAAACAGCGCTGCGATGAGAGAATACATCATTTCCTCCTTCCTGTGTAAACACAGGAGGAGGAAGTGACAGGCTGGGAGCGCGCTCCCATTGGCTGGGAGAGATCGCGGGGGGGGCGGATATCACAGACATCCGCCCGCAGATCCCGGATCGCTCCCAGAGGTAGGGGGACCCCCGCACGCCGCGGAGGGGGTCCCGATGGGACCCCCGAACCGCACTCAGGCGGGGACGTAAATTTACGCCCTTGTGCCTGTACGTGCCATTCTGTGGCCGTATATGTGCGTGCGGGGGTCCTTAAGTGGTTAAAACTCAAAGGTTTTAGAAAAGTTGAAATGTATTCACACTGAATATTAATAATCAAATGTCTTATTTCATCCTAATTTTACTTCAATATACACTGTAAAATGTTATGATTCCTTACAGCATATTAATATTCATTAGCTAATGAATATGTTTACTTCTAAAGTGTTGGCTGATAATTATGGCATTATAAACCTTTTACTGCTACTCTAGGGATATTCTTCTAATGCATTGATTAATGGACAGGAGATAAAAATCAACCAAAATTGCCTAGTTTAACGCTAGCCAACTAAATGCTTGAATAATTATTTCCAATATAGGAATTATAAAATTATACACAGCCTAATAATGCTTGAAGGATTAAAACACTGACTTCTGGGTCATTTTAAGCTAAAATCTATATCATCTAGATCATTACCATATTAAAATGCCCCTGCTATATTGAAATTTTTATTACTATATATTAGCATGAATGAAAATCCCTGAAACTATGCAAATTGCTGTAATTACAGTGTAATATACATGTGCTAAGTGGATGGCATTGATGAAATCCTAAAAATATAGTTTTAGGGCTATGATAAACAGAGACAAAAATGGGTGGAGACTCTGAAAAGTAGAAACTAAGGCCCGGATTCACAAAGCACTTACGCCGTCGTATTACTCCGTCGTATCTATCAGAAACCAAGATACGCCGGAAAATAAGCTTCATTCGAGCGATGTAACTTGCCTACGCCGGCGTATCGTGGGCGCATATTTACGCTGGACGTATTTGGCGCTCCCATTGATTTTGTATTCAAATATGCAAATGAGGGAGATACGGCGATTCACAAACGTACATGCGCCCGACGCAGGCTACGCGATGTTCGCATAAGTTGTACGCCCGGCGCAAGGTTATTCCTCATAAAGCAGGTGTAACTCAGCAACAGACGTGCACAGGTCAGCTGGAGAGCAGCTGCAGCAGCACCGTTATGGACAAGCTGAGCAACCACACTTGCAGGACAACACATCTGTATGCCAACATGCCAGGGGCAGCCATGGTCATAGCACTACTGTGTCCACAGGCACGGAGGAGGAGGGCATGGGAGAGGATATACCGAACACGAATGAAGGTCTTTGGCATGGGGGAATCAGAGGTGTATCGCATCTTCCGATTCAGCTCTGATGCCATCCTGGAATTAGCCACAGCCCTGCATGATGAAATCACCACCCAGACACAACGCTCACATGCAGTGCAGCCACTGGTCAAGGTACTGGCAACACTCCATTTCCTTGCCAGTGGATCTTTCCACTGTAAAAGTGGAGTCGTGTCTGGAATGTCACAATCCACCATGAGCAGATGTGTGCACCAGGTTGTCCCCGCAATCCTCACACGCATGTCCCACCACATCATCAAACAAACCCATGAGCATCTGCGGCAGAAGGCAATGCAGGATTTCTACAGAATTGCCAGATTACCACGCACCATTGGGGCCATTGATTGCACACATGTGGCACTACGGCCCCCCTGTGCCACAGAGCACATATACCGCAATTGTAAGCAGTGGCATTCCATCAACGTACAGGTGATAGCCAATGCCCAATGCCTCATATGGCACGTCCGTGCCAAACACACAGGGGCCAGCCACGACAGCTACATATACTGTCAAAGCAACATCCCAACAAAATTGTTACCAACAATTGAGGCTCCTCCTTAACAATCTCCAAAGGAGAGGTGTGGGCACTCCCCTCCACCTATATTACCGGGCTTTCCAGGGGGTCAGGCTGAGGCAGAAGATGTTCCGGGGATGGCATGGGTCGGAGACTGGCAGACGACGGCCCAGCTCCCTCCAGCACATCTGTGGATGACACAAAACTTTCACATGTTGGTGGACCCACACACTTTCCCTTGCACCCCCTCACATGCTACACATTGAATGGAGGATAAAACACACTTACCTCTCCTCAAGGCCTGGTCACTGGAGTCAAAGCCCTCCGTGCCCTCCACCTGCTCCCGCTCCAGACAGCTGACGATGACCTCCTCCTCATCGGTTAACTTCTGAGCAGAAGCTGGTCCTCCTCCCGTGCTCCTGAGGTGCCTCCTCATCATGGCCAGCGCAACGTTGGGAGCATTTGCTTTGTGAATTCCATGCTTGCCTCTCTGCGCTGCGTCGGTGTAGCGTATAAGAGATACGCTACGGCGGCATATATATGCGCCGATGTATGTGAATCCGGGCCTATATTGGTATCTATAGTATGAGGTAAAAAGCAGGAAAGAAAACTCACTGTGTGCCAAAGGAAGTACCCTGTTGCCAGCGTCGGTGCTAGACTATTCTGCGCCCTAGGCAAGACCAGCTACTTGCACCCCCCCCCCAAATAATAATACAAATTATCTGTTATAACCACACTCAATGCATTTCCCATACACCCCCTATACTCGCAGCACACTCCATGCATTCCCCAATGCTTCTCCCTATACTCTCAGCACATTCCATGCATTCCTCATACTTCCCTCTATACTCACAGCACACTCCACCAGCTACTTGCACCCCGCCCCCCACAAATAAATAAAAATAAATAAAACATAGACATTTCTAAAAACAGTACAACATTATTTATTATAAGCACACTCCATGCATTCCCCATACACCCCCTATACACACAGCACACTCCATGCATTCCCCATACTTCCCCCTATACTCGCAGCACTCTCAATGCATTCCCCATACTTCCCCCTATACTCGAAATACACTCAATGCATTCCCCATACTTCCCCCTATATTTGCAGCACACCAATGCATTCCCCATACTTCCCCCTATACTGGCAGCACACTCCATACAGTCTCCATACTTCCCTCTATACTCGCAGCACACTCCATGCATTCCCCATACTCCCCCATATACTCACAGCAAACACTCTGCCTGCCCGATACTTCTATACTCGCAGCACACTCCATTTATTCCCCATACTTCCCTCTATACTCCCAGCACACTCCATGCATTCCCTATACTCCCCCATATACTCACAGTAAACATTATGCATTTCCCATACTTCCCCTATACTGGCAGCACACTCCATGCATTCCTCATACTTCCCTATATACTCACAGCACACTCCATGCTTTTCCCATACTCCCCCTTATACTCGCAGCAAACACTATGCATTCCCCATACGCCCCCCTATACTCACAGCACACAGCATTCCCCATAATCACAGTAAATTCTATGCCTTTTCCTCGCCGCCTTCTGCTCCACCGCCGTACCTAAAGCTGAGCGTGAGGAAACCCAGAAGTAGTGTGGAGCTGCACTTGTAGTTGGATGGGGTGCTGGGAAAGGAGGGGGGCAGGGAGGAGCCGCACACCTCATACCAGCCAGGCTGATTTGTGTGGCGGTACATAACACTGGATAATAGGCAGTTCTCGCACCAGTGTAGGGTAGCGGCCTTCAGACCTTTGTATTCCCGGGCCAGGCTAGTTTGGAAACCAGTGGACATGGCTGAGCCCTAGGCAGCAATGCACCCTAGACATATGCCTAGTTCGCCTAGCGACAGTGCCGGCCCTTCCTGTTGCTTATATTCACTTGTGGGTAGTTTGAATGCCCTCTATAAATGAAACTGGCATTGCACTTGAATTTGCATTAAATTTACAGGGTTCTAAATCAATTTGAACTTGTGAATTTTGTGTGAATTGTCAGCTGGTATATTTTGACATTGACTTTTAATGTTCTGCACACCATTTCAGGAATCACAGAGGAGTTTGTCACCAGCAGGGGGTAGACTGGCTAACCTGTATTTGGTGATAGCTGGGATTGCAAGTGGAGTAAGCCACAGAGGAGACACGGAGAGCTTCAGGGTTCTTGGTGAGGCAGAATATCCATTGGCACCAGTGGGAAAGAGCTCATCATGCCACTTGTTTATCAGAGGTCCTTAAAAAGATCACAGTGCAGAGTATAGGTAGTGGCTTCATCTCCTTCAGAGCACCACACAAGGCAAGATAGATGTTGCTGCTGGCAATCCCCTGTCTACCTGTCACAGCTGTGGATGCAGACAGTGGACATACCATGAAGCATGCACTCAAAGTAGCACTCTATCTTTGTCTATCTGTCAGAGCTATGGCTGAAGTATTAGACACCATCAAACAGGCACTCCCAAGTAGTGCCATCCTCCTCCTTCATCTTCCTGTCATGGCTATGGCTCTGGGTAGTGTATGGCTATATGCTATTGGACTCTGGCCTGACTGCCTGCATGCTAGTTCTGACAATGGAGGGACTTGCACCTGGCTGCAGATCAGGGAGGGAGGGAGGGAAGCAGAGAAATATACCTTCCCTGGGCATGTCCAAGAACCATGGTTGTGGGAAAGGAGTTAAAACGTTGGCAAGGGATTGGGGTTAAAATATAAGTTGGCCACACATGGATTGAAATTTGGCTAGTTCAGCAAGTCCTGACAAATTTCAATCCATCTATGGGCAGGCTGGCTGTGCAGAAGTTAATCTACCATTCAAATTCTGTACAACCAGCCTGAAAATGTATGCACAATCAGCTATAGCTGGCAGTGCTGATCAGTGTAATCTGATGGAGGGAAGTCTCCCTACTGTCAGAATACAATACCCCAGCAGGGATGATTCCTCCATCCACATCGAGTTAGTGGATGCAGGAATTCATTGAAAAAAGAGGAATCGTGTTGTAGCATAGTGGGTAGAACTTCCGCCTGGCAGCTCTTTTGTATCTTCTCCCTGTGCCTGCATAGGTTTCCTTCAATGCTCTAAAGACATGCTAGTAGGTACATTGGCCTTAGTGTATATGTATGTATATGTATGAATGTAATTTAGGGACCTTAGATTGTAAGCTCGATGTGAATGTACAATATATATATACTATATTACCAAACGTATTGGGACGCCTGCCTTTACAGGCACATGACCTTTAATAGCATTCCAGTCTTAGTCCATAGGTTTCAATAATGAGTTGGCAATTTTTTTATTTTGAGAATCTTGCAAACAAGAAACACATTCCAACTTTTTTTTATACAAAAATACAAGAAATAAATATTATAGATATTTTTTCCTTTTTTTTTTTTTTTTTTATCCATAACATATTATATACATAATAAAGGCTTACTTCAACCAATAATACATGAACACATCACTAAATAAAGCAGACATCTTCAAAAATACTACACATCTCTACACTCAACTTGAATAACATTCAGACCAAGAAACAGATTATCATGTGTATGTAGCCTTTCTTCAAAAATGGTATCCTTGAAAATCTAAGGGAGTGTCCAGAGAGAAACCAGGGAAAGAACCCAACACCCAGAGATCAACAAACAGTAGCTACAGGCCTGATATTCCTCCACGCCTTTATCCAGACCCTTTGCTGCCATCTGTCTTTCTCGAGACCCCGAATTTTCCCTACCTCACCAAGAATCTCACACACCACCACCGGAACAGGAAGGACTTTCTGCCGAAGGGATACCTGACACCGTGCATTCCAGGTGTAATATCGGACTACTAAGCTGACTAGAAAAAGAGTGTGCAAATCAAATCCCTTGTGATTCTGCAATGCTCCATACACCCACTCAGCATAAGACATGCTAGACAAGAAAGGAATATTCAGAGCCCTCCCCACCTTTTTATAGACTTCTATATTGAAAGGGCACTGAAGCAAAAAGTGGTCCATGGTTTCCACTTCACCCTGACACTCCGCTCTTGGACAACCACGATTGTCCAAAGAGCGGCACTTCACGTTCCCCCTCACATAGAGCCTACTGTGGAAAGCGAGCCAGGCCTGGTCCCCAAATTTCAAGGGAATCCGCTCAGAATTTATTAAACGTAAACCCTCCCTCATAATATGACCTGGGCAATCTCTTAAGGCCAGTGGCGCATGAAAGACAGTACCCACGATCCTCTCACCCAGGAGTCTCCTAGGGAGGGACCTGATATCCTCTGCTGTCACATGCCACCGTTTAAGAATTTTCAGGCACGGGGCAACATAAGCCGGGAGCTTACCATGCTTGATCCTTAGGCTTTTCACTGGCCCGCCACTCTCCCAACAGCCCAGAAAAGGTCTAAACCAGATCTGGAAAATACTGACCCATCTAGGCGGTCTCTCTGCCAGCATGTTACCAAAATTGTGTTTTAAAAACATCAGAGAGAAGAATACAACCGGTTCACAAGATTCAGCCTGTTCCCCCATAGTAATTGGAAGAAACAACTATAAATCCTGGTATAGAAGGATTCCGGCAAGATGCAAACGAAACTGACATACAGAAAGGTAGGAATCAGGTAGGTCTTGATCAAGTCCACCCTTTCCCTCAAGGAGAGCCGCCACCCTTTCCAGCTTTTCACCTTGACATCAGCATCATTTAGCCTGGCTTCCCAATTTAACTTACTGTAATCATCAGGGCCAAACTCGATGCCTAATACTTTGACTTTCTGCTGAGGCCTCGGGAAGATGTCCGGAAGTGCAAAGCTCTCATCTCCCTCGCTCATCCAAAAAAACTTCACTTTTATCACGGTTGACCTTGGAGCCTGATGCCTCGGAATACTGCTCTATAACTGAGACCACCTCTTGCGCCTCCTCTGTCCCAGAGATAAAAACAGAAACGTCATCAGCATAGGCTACAACCCTCAAGGGCGGCTCACCAGCAGTGCCCCCCGGCACTCCGCACAACGGTCCACTCTCTAGCCTTCTGATGAAGGGGTCGATTGCGAAAAAACGCATAGCAAAGGGCTCAGCGGACACCCCTGGCGCACCCCTGATCCAACCCTGAACCCAACCGTTAACAAGCATGAAGCTCTCTGCCTCTCTGTATAAAGTCTTAAGCCATCCAATAAACCCACCCTCCAGGCCATACTTGTCAAGGAGAAGCCAGAGGTACTCATGATTGACACGATCAAAAGCATTCGCCTGATCCAATGCCAGCAAGTACTTTCCCCAGCCCTCAGCCCTGCAACGCTCCAGAGCCTCCCGGACAGCTAACACCGCTGAAAAAGTGCTCCTGCCCTGGATCGAACAGTGCTGCTGACGAGAAAGCAATCTGTCTGCTACTGACGACAAGAGGCAGAAAATTATCTTTGCCAGAATCTTTCTATCGACACTGAGAAGGCTAATGGGGCACCAATTCTCAATCATCGAGGGATCCTTACCTTTTGACAACAGAATAACAGCAGATTGTCTCATGGAGGGAGGGAACGAACCGTCTTGCAGACAGCCATTAAATACCTCCACAAGATAAGGTACCAAGCTGCATTTGAAAGTCTTATAAAATTCAGCCGTCAATCCGTCTGGCCCAGGTGTTTTCTTAATGGCCAGACCGTCTATAGCTATGACTGCCTCTTCTGCTGTGATTACCCCTGTCAAACTTGCCAGCGGAATGTTATTTCCCAGATCTGGTGTAGAATCCAGAAAACTTGACATCTTTGCCCGATCGAGGTACTTCTCCCCCAGAAGTTCCACATAAAAAGACCTCGAGACCTCCAGGATCCCTGACCTGGATTTCGTCAAAGAGCCCGTACTATCCCTTAGCCCAACAACCGTCTTAACTGCTGCGCTTTGTTTGCAGTTCTGATAAGGGTCGGGCGAGTGATATTTCCCGTAGTCCCTTTCCAAAACCAAAGAAGCGTGCCGGTCATACTGATACTTCCTAAGGAGAAGTTTCACCTCAGAGATTGCCCCTGAATCTCCACCATTCGAGACAAGGCGATCAAGTTTTCTCCGCAGCTGCTGGTAGGCAATATACTTACCAAGCTGTTTCCTTTTTCCTATGGCCTTGAAAAACCCACTGATCCGGCTTTTGGTAAGCTCCCACCACTCCAACTTACTGCTGCAGAAATCCAGGATGGTTACCTGAGCCTGAAAAAAATCATCAAAAGATTGTCTTACCTCCTCGTCATCCAGCAGAGCCGGATTCATCCTCCAAATACCCTTTCCTTTAGGTGACATATCTGAAGCATTAAGAATAACAGACAGCATAAGGTGATCAGAGAACTCCACCATACGACACTCAGGAGCCGAAAAGGCAGAGTCCCCCTTAAAAAAAAACCTGTCTATCCTGCTCTCACAACTGCCTCTCTTAAATGTGTACCCCGTGCTGTCTGGGCAACGCTTAATATGCGCATCTTCCAGACCTGCTTCCCTGGCTATCATATTAAGAAAGACGCTATCATATCTCAGGCTGTCAGTGGAGCCTTTCCTGTCTTTGGGCCTAGTGACGGTGTTAAAATCACCTCCAAAGACAACTTGCCGAGATGTAAAAAGGAAAGGCTTAATCTTTGTAAAGAGGCATTTCCTCTCCCATCTAGTTTGTTGGCCATAAATATTTACCAGACGTAGATCATGCCCCTTCACAGAGACGTCCAGGACCATACACCTTCCAATCTCTACCTCGATAACCCGCCGACACATTACCATGCCAGTAAAAAGTACTGCAACTCCGCTGTAAGGCTCGGCCGCAAGAGACCAGAAGGAGGGCCCACGTCTCCACTCCCTCTTTGCCAGGTGGACATCGGCAAGGCAATTTAGCCGGGTCTCTTGCAAAAATAAAACATCAGCATTCATCTCGCTGAGCAAAAATAAGGCCATATTGCGAGCCCCTACAGATTTTATGCTGGCAACATTAATCGTTGCCACCTTTATCGGAGTGGGAACTGCCATTAGGATGATTGAGGTAGGCGTTTCTTAGCCTGAGCACCCTCCTACTTTACTGGAGACCCTGGCCTCTTTAGGGAACCTTCTCCCTCATCCTCCTCCATCTGAGACACGGAATTAGAAGACTCCTCTTCCCCATCAGATAAGGACCCAAACTTGTTTCCCAGAGGTAGATCTTCTACCTCTAAAGATGAAGCCGAGGAGGCAGAGGTCAGGACTACTTTATTCCTCCTTCTGCTCACCTTGGTCCACTCTCCCTCCTCCCCTAAAACATTACCCTTAAAGGCCTCATCTATATCATTAGCAGTGGAAACTTCCCCCTTCTTCCCCTTAGAACCTCCACTAGAGGTCTTACGTTT
This sequence comes from Rana kukunoris, assembly GCA_029574335.1. Classification (NCBI taxonomy): domain Eukaryota; kingdom Metazoa; phylum Chordata; class Amphibia; order Anura; family Ranidae; genus Rana; species Rana kukunoris. Next base: position 158,527,695 of record CM056049.1, read on the forward strand.
CCCCAGGGAAGGTCCCCGACGAAGCCGCCACCTCAGATCGGCATGAATCCGCCCCTTTGGCAGCCTCAGCCAATCTGGATGACTTGGATACATCATGAACAATGGGTATCTGAAACACTGGGGAAGAACACACAACAGAAGTAGACACTGACACAGTAGGAAGCACAGACTGGGAAGCAGACACAGGAGGGGTCACACCTTCAGATTGGGAAACTGACACCTGGGGGGACCCCTCAGGACTAGTTGAAACAGCTCCACCAACCCCTTGCTGCCCCCCACGTTCCTCCTGCTCCATTCTTAGCAGTTCTTCCACCAACCCCGGCTGATTATGAAGGGCTTCAGGGCAAAGGCTATAGGGGTGACCTAACTTGTTACAAAGATTACAACGAATATTATTGCAGTCCTTTGCAACATGGTCTAAGCCCTGACAGAGGGAACATTTCTGCATAGTACATGAGCTTGAAAAATGGCCTTTGTCACCACAGTGGTGACATAACTTTGGTTGTCCTGCATAAAAGGTAATGATCCTGTCACGACCTATAAAGGCAGAGGAAGGGATGTGCTTAACAACATTACCGGTGACATGCAGTTTTACTAATACTGTCTATCCTCCTGTCCATATCCCCCTGTCATCTACAACCTTCCTCAAGGGGGCTTGGACATCCGCATACCTCCCCAACCACACCCCCAGATCCGCAGCAGGAATGGACTCATTATGCACTAGAATGGTGACGTTTTTATATAATGGCTGGCGGGAGACTACTTTAGGTGACAAACCTGCCCATCTTGGGGACTTCTTGCACTTCTGCTCATACCTCTCCCAAAAGACATCTAATCCTTCTGCCTTGACAAAGGAGAGGTCATACTCATATGACCCAACTGGGCTGATAAGTGCAAAAATCTCCTCCGCTTTAAAACCCATCCCCAGAATGCGGTCCACCACATCTCTCCTATTTGGGGGGGGGCCTTCTCCAGTCCACCTCACTTGGACCACATTTCGGCATTTAAAGGAGCTACCAGATGGTGTCGTATTGGCCTGACCTTCAGTCACATCACTCCTAGCAACCGCAGAATAATTGGCCCTACTCACCCCTGGGACAGTAGCAGCGACTGCTGCAGCATAAGAAATAACCGCACTCCTTGCAACATCACTCTTAGGTACAGACCCCTCTTTAGATAAAGCAGCAACAACATTATTGTCAGGACCAGAGACTTCTGACACAGAAATGTCATTTACATTGCCCTTGGTAATTCTACCTTCATTACCAGTAACTGAAGGGTTACCAACAGTGATGTCTTTATCATTACTCTTCACAGCAGAGTCCACACACCCTTCACTGGCTGGCTGTACACAGATAGAAGTCTCAGTCAGGGGATACGTTTGCTCTGCGCCGCCCTCTACTGCACAATCCATAGGAACTATACCTCCATTGTGTTGTATAGGCAAGTTCTGAACAAAACCTGCTTTTACTTTCACCTCATGTTTCAAAGGTTTTGGGGGGACATCATTATCCTCCTCTTCATCCTCAGATGATCCAGACACTGCAAGCTTGCGACCATGCAAAGGTGATTCCATTTCTGCAATGAAGTTCATCATACCTGCTCCCTTCACAGGCTCAGATGGATCATCTTGCTCCATAGCCTCCTGCTGCGGTGGTAAGGGCACAGAACTTTCCTGGCCCGATGACATACTGCCAGACAAAACACCTGACTGCTGATCACCTGCAGCCTGTGTGCCAGAGCTTTCACCACTGTCTTCAGGCATACTGGTACTTGGCAAAGATTTTCCAGCGTGCTGGCCAGAAACACAATCCGAGCCCACAGAAACTTTTTTACTTTGCACTGACCTTGGCTTCTTGCACTCTGGTGATGCCTGTCCTCCACTGGCCTCTATAGCCCCTCTGCGCATTGCACGGAAGCGATTATCGTTGCCATATTTCTCCTTGAAAGCACCGCTGGTTTCTTTCAATGTAGCCACCAGCAGACTCTGCTTTTCCACTTTGGCCTCCAAAGCCATTAACTCAGGCCGCATCTGTCTCCTCTTGGAACTATGCAGCCAATCACTTGCGATTTTTTTTTGCTTGAAGTCAAACTTCAACTTTGCCAGTACTTCCTCCTCCTTGGCGATTGTCACCTACCTTACCAGAGGCCGAAGTGCTGAGAGGGCTTCCCGTACGACCAAGTGCAGAGCGCCCCCTGGAGGTAACACAGGGGGTGCTCGGCCCAAAGATGCAAGGGTTGCCAGCTGCGACTTGCTGAGTGTTGTTGGGGATCAGCTGTACGCCAGGATACGTAGTCAGGCAGAGGGTACCATGGAAGTACCAGATGAAGTAGACTGGCAGGAAAACCCAGGGGCGGAGTCAGGAGCCAAGCCGGTAGTCATGCACAGGGAGCAGGAGGTGACTGGAACAGGTCAGAAGGCAAGCTGAGGTCATCTACTGGAACAAGCAGACCGGGACAAGACAAAAGGATAAGCCGAGAGACAAGCCAGGGGTCATGCACGGAGAAGTCGGGTCAGGCAAGCCAAGTCGTCAACAGGAACACCAAGAAACAGGAACAAGGAACTTAGGATCACACCAAGGGCTGAAGATCATGCAGCAGTTGATCCCTGCTGCAGCAAGCCTTTAATAGGGCACTGACGCCAGGAGTCCCGCCCGCATTGCGTGCATACTGGCGCGCGCGCATGCGCAGTAAAGAATACAGCGTTGTTGCTCGTGTGCGCGCGCGTGTGCGCGTCTGCGCGCGCATGCGCATCGTGCTTGCTGGTCCGTGCAGGACAGGTCTGTTAGTTCTTCCACGTTTGGTTCTCTGACAGCGATTCTCGCAATCCTGGCACAAACCTTCTTTCTGTAGGTTGCCAGGCTTTCCCCTTTAGCTGGGCCATTTCCCAGGTCCTCAAACACTGGTATGGGAGGATCGGTACTCTGGCCATCCGGGGGATCTTCCCCTGGGTCCACCCCAGGTTCCTGCATCCACTCTGAGTATAGGGAGTAATCAAGCTTCCTGGATCAGTAGGCCTCACTGGAGCTCAGGAGAACAGCAGAAGTGCAGCCACACCCTTTGCAGCTATAACAGCTTCAACTCTTCTGGGAAGGCTGTTAACAAGGAGTGTGTCTATGGGAATGTTTGTGAATTAAGTGAAACTCACGCCTTGGTAATGTGATGTGGCTAATTTGGGCCGCTGCTGTATATACTGTCCTCTTATGAAAAAGGGAACAAGTTTGATGATTGATTGAACTAGACAGAGTTTGCCTCACCCCACTTCAACCACTCCGAACAGTCTCAGATACACTGGATGCCATAAATACAGGCCTACTACAGTCAGCTGACTTAGTAGCCCCGAAACGCAAAGTTTGCACCCGGAAAAACAAGTCCAGCTGGTTCAACAACCAGCTGTTGCTACTGAAGCAAGAGCGCAGAAGGGCGGAAGCCGCCTGGAAAAGAAGCGCTTCAGAGGAGAACCTCATCAGCTACAAGACAATAACAAGAAAATACCTTAAAGAAATCTTCCAAGCCAAGAAAAATCATTTTTCTAAGGCTATCAATAGTGCCCTAAATCGACCCCGCAAACTCTTCAAGCTGGTCAGTCAGACCATGAATCCAGGCTGTCTTGAAGCCCAGAAGTTAGATACCCAAGAGTTTTGCGATGAACTATCGGATTTCTTCATCAATAAAATTGAAGGAATCTGGGAAAGCATTCGACAAAACAATACCCCCTGCAACCACCCCCTTAATCAACCACAGAACACCCATAGAAACCTTCTACAATCAATCAAGTTCACTCTGGAACCCATCTCCGTTGATGCCACAAGAAATATCATCGGTACTTTGCGAAACAGCACAGCGCCTAATGATATTATCCCCACCATGTACCGACATCTTGTACCGACATTAAGGAATGTACCGACATCTTGGCACCACCCATCACGCAGCTTATAAACCAGTCATTCAAGGAAGGCATAGTGCCCTCCCTGCTGAAAGAGGGCACAATCCAGCCCATCTTGAAGAAACCCACCCTAGACCCCAAAGACCCTACTCACCGCCATCCCATAACAGGCCTAAACACTCTATCCAAGATAATGGAGAAAGGAGTGGTACAACAGCTGCAACAGCATCTAGATACCCACAATCTACTTGATCCATTTCAATCTGGCTTCCGTCCCAGACACGGGACGGAAACAGCATTGCTCAAAATATGGGACGACGCACTTGAGGCCGCAGACGAAGGAGAATCTTGTCTCCTGGTTCTGTTGGACCTAAGCGCAGCCTTTGACACGGTAGACCACAAACTGTTACTGACTCGGTTGGCTGAGGTAGCCAGAGTCGCAGAAGGTGATCTATCATGGTTCTCCTCCTTTCTGGAAAACCGTTCACAAACAGTGAAATTAGGATCTTTCACTTCTGAAAAACGCACAGTGTCATGCGGAGTTCCTCAAGGATCCCCCCTATCACCGATGCTCTTCAACATCTATCTTTGTCTTCTCTTTGATATCATCAGTAGCCAACAACTACTTTATCACTCATACGCAGACGACACGCAACTATATTTTCGCATCTGCAATAAAAAGGATCATCATCCCAGTTTAGAGAACTGTCTCTATTTGATAGAAAACTGGATGACCAAGAGTTATCCTAAACTCAACAACTCCAAAACAGAACTCCTTCTGTTTCACCCCAGTCGCAAGAGTCAACTGGCAACTACTTGGAAACCTCCGCCCATTCTGGGCCAGATCATCTCCCCTAGCTCCAAAGTTAAAAGTCTCGGAGTCATCTTTGACAACAACATGACAATGGATCCACAAATAGGGTCAGTAGTCAGCGGATCTCACCATCTGCTGTGCCTACTACGCAGACTTAGACAGAGAAACTTTCCCCAGTGGGGTTTTGAGGCAGCAAAGGTAAAAATAGTACAATGCAGGAGAATATGTAAAAAAGGGGAGATTTTATTGATGTCTGGTACAAAAGGTTAAAATAAAGTAGAGGTAATCAAAGAAAGAGTTGCGGCATTGGTTAACAATCATAAAAATATCCATACAATAGAACAAGGCATGGCAATATCATAACATGGCCTGGTGATTTCACAGGTGATGCAAGATTTACTAACGCGTTTCGACCAAAAGGTCTTCTTCAGAGGTTTTTGTTTTTTTGCCAAAACTGAAAAAAAGGGTATTATATACAGTTATTGTCATTATTGTAAAAGTAAAAATGTTAACCTCCATATATATCCGCCCCGTCAGGGGACATGAAGAGTCCAAGACTTGGGGAAGGAAGGTAAAGGGAGGAGAAATAATCAATGTAGGTTAGATAAATGAAAAAATATCGTTTTTTTGCCCGGTTACTACATGTGGAAAGTTCCAAGCCAAGCTCCTATGTGAAAATGGGGAGGATCCAGTGGAGTCTGCAGGTGGTCTATCCGTTGTCAGCGAGCTCCAGGAGACTGTGTCCCAAGATGGTGAGGTGGCCGCATGTAACTAGACGAGGGATCAAAAGGCAACACAAGACCGTATTGGGCACTGGGCCGGGGCCAAAGAAAGCCCTGCAATGAGTGGGATGAATAAGATATAAGTATATTATTAAATAAATACAGTAGTATACCCCACACCAAGGGTTTGGACGCCATACAAAGGTGTCTTACAAAGGGCTCTCTGCACGATCACAATCTAGATGGTTTTCTGTTAGATTCATTACAATATATACTTTCTCACAACTATTTTTCCTTCAACGGCTCCCACTACCTCCAGGTACAGGGCGTGGCGATGGGGACATGTTGTGCCCCATCCTACGCCAATCTGTACCTGGGGGAGTGGGAGCAATCCCTCCCAGATGACGTGGACCTCGCGATATACCTCGCCCACATCAAATTGTGGCGTAGGTATATCAACGACGTTCTGGTCATCTGGGAGGGACCCGAGGCCCTGCTGTTGGACTTTTTCAACCGCCTGAACCACAACGACTACAATTTGAAATTTACCATGAGCTATGACAAATGTAACATTACTTTTTTGGACGTAAAACTGTTTGTGGGCCCCACGGGTAAACTCTACAGCACCCTTTTCCGTAAATGTACGGCTGGCAACACGGTGCTCCATTGCTGACAGTTTTCACCCAAGTCTACTAAAAAATTTAATACCCTATGGACAGTACTTGCGTCTTCGCAGAAACTGTTCCAATGACACCCTCTTTCTCGACGAGGCAAGGAAACTCCAAAACAGACTGCTTGACCGAGGTTACAGTAAATCCTGTCTACAGAAGGCCTTTAACAAAACCAGGCTTCATTCCAGACAGACACTTTTATACAAAAAAACCTCTCCTACAGACGCTGACTCTCAGACTATCAAAGTTATTATACGTTTTTCAAGGCAACAAAAAGCTATACAGCAGATTCTCCAAAAAAAATTGAATATTCTGACAGATGACCAAAGACTGACTAATTTCATCCCAGACTACCCATCAATCACATACAAAAGGGCCACCTCAATAAGAGACCGCCTAGTCAAAAGCGAATATACAAGTAACCCCAGAAAGAAAACACACTGTACAGTGCAGGGCACTTTCCCTTGTGGACATTGCTCGCACTGTCCCCTTATGAGAAGAGAGAAAACTTTCCGGCTGCCAAACGGTGACACCTTTCGACCCTCACAGTTTACGAACTGTCAAACCCGAGGGGTGGTCTATTTTATGGAATGTGAGTGCGGTGCCTTTTACATAGGCAAAACCAAGCAGGAATTCTGGCGTCGTATCTCAAAACACATGTACAGTATGAACATTGGGAATCCCCACCTTCCTATCGGAAGACATGTGGTGGTAAACCACAACTACAAAGTTCCAAAAGTTTCTTTTGCCGCCCTCTACCGGATTCATATGCCAGAGAGAGGCGGTGACTGGAACAAAACCCTTCTCCAACATGAACAACGCTGGATCTTTAAACTCCAGGCCACAAATTTTCCTGGCCTAAACAAATCTTCCTCCTTTGCCCCTTTTCTAAAGGGCTTTACCTCAGGAAAAACCCAATAACTCCGCCCCCCCTTCACCCACACACCTAAGGCCTCGTACACACAATCGGACATATCCGATGAAAACGGTCCGCGGACCATTTCCATCGGATATGTCCGATCAGGAGTTTGATCCGATGGCGTGTACACACCATCGGATCAAATTCCCCGCCGGCGGACGGCGCGGTGACGGCGCGGTGACGTGTCGGTGACGCGGCGGTGACGTTGACGCCGCCACGTCACCACCACGTCACCGCACCAGGAAGTAAAACACTTCCGCGCATGCGCCGAATCCATTCGGCGGCAGCGCGGCGGCGGTGCGGGACGACATGTCGGGCGGACAGATTCCCACCGGATAGATTTCAAAGCATGCTTTGAAATCTGTCGGGTGGACAAATCTGTCCGCTAGCCCATACACACGATCGGAGATGTCTGCTGAAACGGTCCATCGGACCGTTTTCAGCGGACATATCCCCTCGTGTGTACGAGGCCTAAGGGATTTTGTTATCACCACTTGGCAGCGGGATTTCCTCTTCATCTCTTTCTCCCCATTTACCATTTCATGATATGAAATGTACCATTTCATATCATGTATGCTGAATTCTCTTTTTATGCTTTTTTAGATGAATACTAAATTTATACAATTTAATAAATGCAACAAAATGTATGTATCAAGAGGATTTAGGCTGTGTATAATTCAATATATTGCATTCTTAGAGGTATCAAAAATTGCGCTGTTTGATTGTATACAAATGTAATATACTTTTACTGTCATTATTATCTCCAGCTATGTCTTCATTTACATCTTCTTCATGTGCTTTATAGGAATTATCCTGTGTGAGTTCCTCCTCCATCCTCCTCCGCGATGTCTCCAGGACGGCTGCTCCCGTGAGGTTAGCCTACTGTCACTTCCCAGCAGAGGGAGAATACACCAGCGCTTGCGCTTCTGTTATGTCTCCACTGGGCGGCGTCTCCCATGCCGTTCCAGTGGTACGGACACTCCCTCTGCTGGCGGCATATGCGGCCACTTTCTGTATTTTTTCCCTGACGCTCATCGCGCATGCGCGTGTGCGCGATGACGTCATCGACGTTACTCCCTATACACGGAAGTGAAGGCCAATGCCTCACTGGTTTCAGTCCTTCATACGCCGGGGGGATCGACATGGCGGCCCACTCGTAAGTAAACACTATAAACGGTCGGCTCCATAATGTATGACACACCTCTCCCTCTTAATTAGACAGCTGGGTCGGCTTACTCCCCGCCCTACACACTCCCCCTCCCCTCTTTCTTGGCAGCATAAATATTCTGCCCTAGCTGTACCTGGTTAAAGGACGGTGGTCATCTCCATGAGTGTCAGCTTGTTCCGACGGGTAAGCAGCTGTCTGTATGATCAATCTTTTTTCATACATGACATTTTACTCATTACTCCGTTTTTATACCCAAACGCTGTCTACTTTTTCACTTGCAGATGGTGGATTTTGTGTTCCTTTTTCCATATCTGCTCTTGGTCTGTTGTTATACAATACAACGGCCGCCTCAATACATAGGCTGACGTTGATATCACTGAAGGTAATTCCTGGTCACCCCCCCCCCTCCCCCCTTCCCCTCCCCCCCTTTTTTTCTTTTTCTCCTTCTTCCCCGTTTTTCCCCTTTTCCGATCCTTCATTTCCCTGCTTCATCACTTCCCTTTTCTCAGATTCACGTTTTTTCCACATTCCCATTCCATCACTCACATCTTTTTCTCACTTTTCCCTTTTTCCTCATATGCCTCCACCATCCTTTTCCTTTTCTCTTTGATATATGTACAACAATTCACAGTCACATCCCACACACTTCCACACTATCCCTCACTCTCACCACACACTTTATCACTACACCCTCCCTTTCCTCCCCCCCTCCCCTCCCCTCTTTGCGTCCTCCCTATCCTCACCATTCCACCACACTCCATCTAGTTCAATTATTCACTTACGCATCTGCCCCATAATTAGACCCCTCTCTCTCACATACCTACACTTGCTCACGTTTTCACACACACACCTCTTCACTTTTTCTGTTTCCCCCACCCCATTCACACATACTTCCCACACTACACACATTCCCATCTCCCCCCTCCCCTCTTTCCTTTTTCCTCTTCTTCTTTTTTTTTATTTATTTTTTCCTTTTTTCCTCACCTATACACTTCAGATATCTATTCATGTCACTTTCAAATACCTGTATTAGTATTAGGCCTAATCCACCTTTATTTCCTGTTATCACCTTCAGCATTTCACATCCCCCTGTTCCTCATTCATTTCCATCACTCCTCACTCCACTCCTCCCACGTTCCCTTTCCTTTTCTGGGATTCCTCCATTCATGTCTCCAAAGTATAGACTACCTTTCTATACTATGTTGAGTTAATCGGTCAACCACAGCACTTACCCTCTTTACTAAGGAAGACACTTACAGGCTTATGTCCTATATAAAATCCTCTGGGGATCTACCTAAGAGTGCATGTATACATATGCTGCATACTCTTCCCCATATCTATTTATTTAATAATATACTTATATCTTATTCATTCCACTCATTGCAGGGCTTCCTTTGGCCCCGGCCCAGTGCCCAATACGGTCTTGTGTTGCCTTTTGATCCCTCGTCTAGTTACATGCGGCCACCTCACCATCTTGGGACACAGTCTCCTGGAGCTCGCTGACAACGGATAGACCACCTGCAGACTCCACTGGATCCTCCCCATTTTCACATAGGAGCTTGGCTTGGAACTTTCCACATGTAGTAACCGGGCAAAAAAACTGTATTTTTTCATTTATCTAACCTGCATTGATTATTTCTCCTCCCTTTACCTTCCTTCCCCAAGTCTGGGACTCTTCATGTCCCCTGACGGGGCGGATATATATGGAGGTTAACATTTTTACTTTTACAATAATGACAATAACTGTATATAATACCTTTTTTTTCAGTTTTGGCAAAAAAACAAAAACCTCTGAAGAAGACCTTTTGGTCGAAACGCGTTAGTATATCTTGCATCACCTGTGAAATCACCAGGCCATGTTATGATATTGCCATGCCTTGTTCTATTGTATGGATATTTTTATGATTGTTAACCAATGCCGCAACTCTTTCTTTGATTACCTCTACTTTATTTTAACCTTTTGTACCAGCCATCAATAAAATCTCCCCTTTTTTACATATTCTCCTGCATTGTACTATTTTTACCTTTGCTGCCTCAAAACCCCACTGGGGAAAGTTTCTCTGTCTATAATACGGGGTGTGCAGCTCCTATCCCTCTGCCCATAGGTATATTCCCTTCTTTCACTACGCAGACTTATTCCTTTTATCCCCAAAGAAGACGTAGCAGTAGTGGTGGGAACAATTGTGAACTCCAGACTGGACTATGCAAATGCCCTTTACCTCGGACTCCCTAAGTACCAAAACGCTTGTCTGCAAGTCGTTCAGAATACGGCTGCCAGACTTGTGACTGAGAAAAAACCCTGGGACTCAATCTCACCGTCGTAGACATCCCTTTACTGGCTGCCAGTAAAAGACAGAATTGCTTTTAAAACACTCTGTCTGACTCATAAGTGCATCCATGTCAAGATAACAATCGTGACTGAGTGACAAATATAAAATAATGACTATAATATTACAAAAAATTGTGACTTGAATATACAATATAAAGTTAGTCGTGATTATTTGTGCAAATAAAGCTTAAAAAAGGGCTCACCTGATCACGACTCACTTGATATTGTAAATTAAAGTCACAATTTTATAAATATTATAGTCATTATTTTAAATTTGTCACTCAGTCACAATTGTTATCTTTACATTTACCAGTGTAACCACATACTTATTGATCAAGTTTATAGTTCCTATTAGATAGAGGTGGGGTGAAGCAAGCCCTGTCTATGGGAATGTTTGACCATTCTTTCAGAAGTGCATTTGTGAAGTTAGGCACTGATGTGGACAAGAAGGCCTCACAGTCTCCACTCTAATTAATTCCAAAGATGTTCTGTCGGGTTGAGGTCAGGACTCAGTGTAGGCCAGTCAAGTCCCTTTACCCCAAACTCGCTTATCCATGTATGTATGGACCTTGCTGTGTGCACTGGTCCAAATCATTTGGTAGAGGGGGGGGGGGGTATGGTGTGGGGCTGCTTTTCAGGGCTTGGGCTTGGCTCCTTTGTTCTAGTGAAGGGAACTCAAGATATTTTGGCAGGTGTCCCAATACTTTTGGTAACATAGTGTATATATACAGTATTTATTTCTTGTATAAATGAAAGTACCTGTAATAATCACCTGTAATAATCATGAATGCCTTAAATATTATAGCATATGTTTGTTGCATAAAAACCCATTTAAATCGCCATTTTAGAAAGTAAATGATTTGTTGCTAAATTTCCAATGCTTGCTGAGAACAGGAAACATCGTTTTTTCTACATGCTGAAAACCAACGTTTTTTTTCATACCGAAAAACGATCGTGTGTACGCGGCATAAGTGTCTAAAAACCTAAACAGTAGGATTGAAGGGAGATCTATTATTACAGATGGATAATCTCTTGATATTACTTCTTGTCTCTAGCTGCTACCAGGCTTGAAAAAGGAACACTAAAGTGAGTATGAATGGAGGGCACAGCTGATACCACTCTGTTGCCTGTTCTGCAACCATCAAGGCAGACAGTTCTCTCTTCTGTGTATCTGTGAGATAGAAATACATAATGCAGAACAGCAGGCAAATGAAACATCAAGCAGACTATAATGATTATTACTGTGCTTTAACTTACCATCATGAGCCCCACCGGGAGCAAAATTCTTCATAAATATCTTTATCATTTAGATGGAGTGTCAAGTACATTGTGGAGCTATTGGAAAAGGTTGTTTATAATACAGATTGCTTAACAGGTGCAAAAACTGAATCATAAGCTCTGGATGTCAGTGTTGTATTTTCATGCAGTATGCGAATATTTGAGAACAGTTTTTAGATGTTATATAAATATGTTTTTTTTTCCAACTTCATCATTAAAAATTATGTTGCCCACACACCATCGTTTTAAAAAAAATGATGAGCAAAGCGCGATGACGAGCAACACGTACGACGGCACTCTACAGGGGAAGTTCTATTCAAGCTCCCGTCTCCTAACTTGCTTCTGAGCATGCGCGGGTTTAAAACATTGTTTTTAAAATCATTTTAGCCCACACATGAACATTTTTTACAACCCGAAAAACGACATTTTTAAAAACGACGTTAAAAAATGCAGCATGCTCGATTTTTTTTTTGGAGAAGATGAAAAACGATTTGAAGCCCACACACGATCATTTTAAATGATGTTTTTAAAAACGTCTTTTTTTTAATGCCAAAAAATTATCGTGTGTACGGGGCATCATACTTTAGTATATTGTACATACTTATACATGGCAAAATGTTTAAAAATATGGCATTTTAATGTACCCCACTTTAAAGGTTATGTAACCCTAACAATTAACTTTTCTCATTTGCCCAATTTTGGCCTGTATATACGCCTTTTTTTTTTTTTTTACATTTGTTTGCTAAAGCTTGCCATAGATGATCCTCGATTCCCCCATCAATACAGTCAGTGTTGAAGGAGAAATCCCTCCTGCGGAGCTATTGTGTGGGGGAGCAACAGGAGCCATCTCGGCCATGAGAACACTATAGCAGCTGGCAATAATCGTATGTAAAAATCAGGCATGCCGGTTGTACCCAAGTTTATCATTGAATCGGCTTGGGTACAATCAGCCTGCCCATACATGGTTTACATATTAGCCAGTACCTGCTATACTGGCCGAGATTTGAACCATTTATGGTCGGCTTCTGAGCACCACAAACAAAAAAAAAAACGATTTATTCATTTTTAATATTCAAAGCAAACTCCTTCATCAATCCATGTCTCTGATTTATTTTGTTGAGAAATCACGTTTGAAAAACACCCCCCTTAACATTTCTGGCCACGGCCATCTTGAGTACGGGCAAGTGATTCAAGTAGAATTTAATTCCTGGATTCCACCTGCTCTTAGCTCAACCATGAAAGCAGGAGAGAGTGCTTAGCAAAGAAACCCACCCCTCCTCTCCTCCCCTCCTGAAGACTTCTGGGAAGTATGACATAATTTGCCTAGGCAAGAAACCAGAAAGTATCTAAAGAAATGTAACAAAAAAAGTTTAAAAAAAGTAAATATGATATATTTTCCCATCAATTTACTAATGCTAGCAGCATAAGGATTACAAATAATCAATGTTGATTGGGAGAGTGAAATTCCATTTTGAGTACAATACATTTTTCAAGGCTATAACTTCCAGAGCTTTCTACTCATGCTGCACTCATTACATTGTTTCCAACATGGATGTAACTACAATTCACAGGCCCCTATATCAAAATTTTAATGGGGCCCTCAGCGACTTTCCTGTAACTCTTGGCAATATCAACCAGCACAATAGTGTAATTAATTATGACATAAAATGTACAGTATCTAAATCAAGGAGAGGCCGATAGAGATCTGTTAATATACTCACTCAAAATACTAATAGAGACCAAGGCTGTGGATAGATGTTGCCACAAAACAGCAGCAATGCGGGGAGTTCATCTTTATTCTTCATTCTTCAGCTGGCTACTCAGTAGCTTACAAGCATTTTCAGCCTCTACTAATCTTTGTTTGAGTATAAAATATTAGTATACATCTTATATAGAACTTCTCAATAAACACAAAACACACCTTCAACCATATAAATAATGTCCTCTCTTCTGACCCCTCCCTCTTTTGAATGTAAATACCTTTTTTTTTTCTTATAAAAGTAACAGAAAAAAGAAAAAAGTACTGCGCTAAAAAATATGCCTTTGTGTGTTTTTCACATATATATATATAATATATATGTACACATACTAGACTATGTCTGTAAAAAACCACATAAGAAATACTATAATGACACCACTAAGACCCCTTTCACACTGAGGGCGTTTTGCAGGCGCTATAGCATTAAAAATATCGCCTGCAAAGCCCCCTTAAACAGCTGCTCCATTCTGCACCCGAGGGCTTCCACACTGGAGCGGTGTGCTGGCAGGGAGTCAGAAAAAGTCCTGCCAGCAGCTTCTTTGGAGCGCATTAGAAAAGTTGAACTGACCACTCCTAATGGGCAGCGCTGGCAAAACGTTGCTGTAGTGGCGGGTTGTGGGCGATTTTTACACTTTTCGGGCTGCTAGCGGGGGTTAAAAGTGCCCCGCTAATGGCCGGAATGCGCCGCAATTCCGACGGTAAAGGGGGGTTAAAAATAGCAGCATTTTACTGCCGACGCTTGGGGCGGCACAGTGTGAAAAGGGCTCTAACTCAAATTTGTGTAAATTGGTGCTCAATTATAGTGCAGCATGGGAACTATTAATTTGTTTCTCTACTTATCCCTATATCCACACTCTATTAATTGACTAAAGAAGATCACATTAGATATGTGCATTCCCGTTCGTACGAATGTTATTTTCGTACGAAAATGTTCATTTTCGTACCCACGGGATAATGGGTACATACAAAAAAATTAAAGCACCAAAATACGAAAACTACGGTATTACGAATGAGCAGCATAACGAACAACCGCAAATACGAACGAACGATCCGACGGAAATACGACAAAACGAAAACGGCAAAAGGACGAAAATGAAATCTGTAACAAAAGATTTGCATGCTGTATTTTGTTTGAATGCCTTTTCTGTTTGTATTTTGTATTCAAAATACAGAATGCCAATCTTCTGTTTATAGTATAAACAGAAGATTGGCATTTTGTATTGTCTTTGAATACAGAATGCAAATCTTCTGTTTATAGTATAAACAAAAGAATGGCATTCTGTATTGTCTTTGACTACAGAATGCCAATCTTCTGTTTATAGTATATTCTGTATTGTCTTTGAATACAGAATGCAAATCTTTTGTTTATAGTATAAACAAAAGATTTGCAGAATGCAGTGAGTGTAGTTAGTGAAGAAGCTTTTTTTGTGCTGAGTAAAGCCAAATAAACTTTTCTGTGGATTTTCATCTGAAGGGAAATCAGTTGGCCAGACTTTTGAACCCAAAAATGGTTTTCTGATGGAGTTTAAAAACGAACGAATTTTCTGAGAACGATCGGAAAACGATAATTTTTATGTTTGTTCTTAAAAAAGTCTGACCAAGTGTATGGGGCTTAACAATAGTTACTATGGATGAGCCGCGTGTTGAAAGTGCCGCGAATCCCGAGATATATTTACGAAAGTACAAAATGATGAAAATTCACGAAAATTATTGTCTAACAAGAAACGACAATAAATTAAACAGAATAATGAACCATCCCGCATGTACGAAAATAAAACAGTAACGAAAATACGAAACGATCGGAATACGAAAAAATCGAGTCGTACGAAAAACGAACGGTAACGAACGGGAAAACGGGCGTCTTACGAAAAACGAACGGAAACTAACCTACGGAACGATACGAAACGGAACAAAAAAATGAGCACCAGAACCTGCGAACAGACCAAAAGTTTGTGTGAACTAACTGTGTGAAATCTAAAGTACTAATTTTAAAGGCTAATATGCAAGTTATTTTCATAAAAAGTTTTTATGGACCCGGGTCCTGTATCAATGCAAAAAAAGTTTTAAAAAACAGCTGTTTTTCAGGAGCAGTGATTTTAATAATGCTTAAAGTGAAACAATAAAATTAAAAAATTCCTTTAAATTTCTTACCTAGGGGGGTGTATAGTATGCCTGTAAAGTAGCGCTTGTTTCCTGTGCTTAGAACTGTCCCTGCACAAAATGTAATTTCTGAAGGGAAAAAGTCATTTAAAATCACACACCTTAGGGTCTGGTATGGGTATTAAGGGGAACCCTGCGTCAAATTAAAAAAAAAATGATGTGGGGTTCCCCCCAAATATCCAAATCCAAATCCAAATATCCATTCCAGACCCTTCAGGTCTGCTATGGATTTTAAGGGGAACTCCACCCCAATTTTTTTTTTAAAAATGCCGTGGACCCCCACACATTTTTTTTTATGAATAACTTTTCTCTGTATTGCCGGGAGCCGACAATTCATTATAGCCGCGAGTGATTTTAAATTACTTTTTTTCCTTCAGAAATTACACTTTGTGCAGGGACAGTTCTAAGCATGGGAAACAAGCGCTACTTTACATGCATACTATACACCCCCCCAGGTATGAAATTTAAAGGAATATATATTGTTTCACTTAAAGGAATTATTAAAATCACTGCTCGCAAAAAAACTGCAGTTTAAAAAAAAAAAATTGCATTGATACATGTCCCCTGGGGCAGGATCCAGGTCCCCAAACACTTTTTATTACAATAACTTGTATATTAGCCTTTAAAATTAGCACTTTAGATTTCAAACGTTCGAGTCCCATAGACTTTAACAGGGTTCTAAAGTTGGAATACTGGGAACAAGTTGGGACTTTATGTGGAGTGCGCAGTTTGGGTAAAAACAGCCATCAATATAATTGTACATATAAATATTTTAATTAGGTATAGGTAAACAGTAATTACATTAAATTAATAATGATTCATAGTATTAAGGACCATAAATATATAATAAGACAAAATTTGATGATGTTTGTAAAATTCCCATAAAGTAAAATTGATCAACACATACATATAAAGTATTAGGGTACAGATATCACATAGACACGACTACACATTGGGACTTAGCCTCAAAACCTCCCTGAGTGGCAAGATGAGGTTAGAAAGGGGTCCTAGGGTGGTAGCACCTCAATCTAAGTGCCACCAGTAAAATTGCATGTCACATATGGGATTTAGGACACATAGATGCTGCCGCTGCTTATAGTTAGCTCTATGCGTTTCGTGGTTTTGATGTTACCACTCGTCAGGAGCAAGCGCGTGATGCATATCTAAAATGGAAACAAAAATTGTGCTCAATTATAGTGCAGCATGGGAACTATTAATTTGTTTCTCTACTTATCCCTATATCCACACTCTATTAATTGACTAAAGAAGATCACATTAGATATGTGCATTCCCGTTCGTACGAATGTTCCCTCGCCTGACACTACCGGTGGACTCTTTGGCTCTATGGGCCACGACATGCTCCTAGACACAGCACGCCTGTCTGTAAGTTTTACTATAGGATCGGTTTTTCATCTTGTTTGAGATATATATATCAATCCCTCTGCCATATGTTAAGTATTATGGACCCCTATTTTATTATATTTCTTACAATTTTTGTTTCCATTTTAGATAGGCATCACGCGCTTGCTCCTGACGAGTGGTAACATCAAAACCACGAAACGCGTAGAGCTAACTATAAGCAGCGGCAGCATCTATGTGTCCTAAATCCCATATGTGACATGCAATTTTACTGGTGGCACTTAGATTGAGGTGCTACCACCCTAGGACCCCTTTCTAACCTCATCTTGCCACCCAGGGAGGTTTTGAGGCTAAGTCCCAATGTGTAGTCGTGTCTATGTGATATCTGTACCCTAATACTTTATATGTATGTGTTGATCAATTTTACTTTATGGGAATTTTACAAACATCATCAAATTTTGTCTTATTATATATTTATGGTCCTTAATACTATGAATCATTATTAATTTAATGTAATTACTGTTTACCTATACCTAATTAAAATATTTATATGTACAATTATATTGATGGCTGTTTTTCCCCAAACTGCGCACTCCACATAAAGTCCCAACTTGTTCCCAGTATTCCAATTCCCTGTTCCTTTACATATTTATTTTATGCATCAGACCGGGACGGAGGCACATGCTCCCTTTTTGGCCATGACCTCACTTAAAATCCCAATTGTATCTTCTTTTTCAGGGTTCTAAAGTTCACACGAACTTGACGCGAACACCCCAAATAGTTCGCTGTTCGGCGAACAGGCAATGTTCGAGTCAAACATGAGTTCTACTCGAACCTGTAGGTACAAGAAATATCTCCTAAACCTACATGGTTTAGGAAATATTTGCAGAAAAGACTGTCCCGATGTCTATGGTGCATGTGCGGCGTAGACAACAGTGTAGGCGCACTGAGCGTGCCATTGGTAAACACGATCGTGCTGTCACTGACGGCTCCCGCACGCATGTGCAGGAGTGACATAATCCCGGCTCCGGCCAATCACAGCGCCAGAGCCGCGATACCTAGAAGTCACTCCGGGAGTAATGGCGGCGACGGAGGAGGTGAACAAGGGCTGCTACGGGGGGCTTCAGTCTCAGGTAAGTACCTCATAATGAGCTAGTATGCTATGCATACTAGCTCATTATGCCTTTGTGTTGCAGGGTTTATTTTTTTTATTTTTTTTTCAAGAGGCTTTACTTCCTCTTTAAAGGGGTTGTAAAGGTAAAAAAAAAATCCCTAAATAGCTTCCTTTACCTTAGTGCAGTCCTCCTTCACTTACCTCATCCTTCCATTTTGATTTCAAATGTCCTTATTTCTTCTGAGAAATCCTCACTTCCTGTTCTTCTGTCTGTCACTCCACACAGTAATGCAAGGCTTTCTTCCCAGTGGGGAGAAAGCCTCTTGAGGGGGAAGCAAACCATTTTTATAGTTTGCTAAGAATAATTTGCAAACAGGTAATCTTTTTCTTCACTGATGTGCGCTGATAAGCCTGCACTAATGGGCACGTATAGACTGCACTGATGGGCACTGATAGGCTGCACTGATGAGGTGGCACTGATCGGAACTGATAGGCACTGTTGTGCACTGGTAGGTGGCACTGATGGTCACTAATGGGAGACATTGATGGGGAGGCACTGATTGGCAGCACTGATGAGCACTGATAGGCAGCACTGGTGGGTACTGATTGGCAGCACTGTGGGCACTGTTACAACTGCACTGATAATCAGGACACTAATAATCAGTGCCTTGATTATTTGTGTAGATGTCCCTTTCACACAAGCTGGTTACCAGCTCTCCTCTCTTCTCCTCGGGCCTCGTACACACAATCGTTTTCCTCGACAGAATCCATCAAGAAACTTGGTGGCAGAGCTTTTTTGCCGAGGAAAACGGTCGTGTGTATGCTTTTTATCGAGAAAACTGTTGAGAAACTCGAGGGGTAAAAAAGTGATCAAGTTCTCTTTTTCCTCGACGGGAGTCTCAATTTGCTTGTCGTGTTCCTCGTCGGGCTGATTTTCGACGAGAAACACGTTGGTGTGTATGCTTAGAAACCCGCGCACCTTCGGTAAAAGTAGTATTTGTAATGGAAATAGCATATTTGTCACGCTGTAACAGACTGAAAAGTGAAAATGTCTCTTACCAAACTTTTACTTACTACGCAGTAACATGAGATTAGCAAAAGCAGCCCCAAGGGTTGTGCCAGTGGAATCGAACTTCCCCTGCTGTCGTATGTGTTAAAGTGACCGCGTTTGAGAACAAGGAGA
Organism: Rana kukunoris; assembly: GCA_029574335.1. Lineage (NCBI taxonomy): Eukaryota > Metazoa > Chordata > Amphibia > Anura > Ranidae > Rana > Rana kukunoris. The sequence continues at coordinate 158,547,057 of CM056049.1, forward strand.
TTTGGTCTTGACAGTGTGTACGCAAAGACAGCTTGTCAAGTTTCTCGACAAGCCTAACAAGGAACTCGTCGAGGAAAACAATGTGTCTTTTCCGACGAGTTCCTCGGTCGTGTGTACAAGGCCTCACACTGTCAACATAAGGAAAGAAATGCCAATAACTGGCTTCTGTTTACATTGTGATCAGCTGTGATTGAACACAACTGATCTAGTATTAAAGAGGTGCAGTGATTGGCCCTTTACACCAATCTGTGATCAGCTGTATCCTAAGGACACAGCAGGCACAGAGCGTGTCACCCTATGCGCTAGAGCGGACAGGTTCAACTTCATATGATGCCCTCCCAGAACTGGGCGGCCACTCTGTAGCTGTCATTTGGCTATAGTGCCAACGTCATTTTAATGATGAAGTTGAAAAAAACTTTGTTTTTTTCTAGAGACTGAAAAACTTTGTTTTTTACAACCTGAAAAATTATCGTGTGTACGCGCCATGAGTGCTCTGAATGTAATAAGTTTACTCATAGATGGGGTTGATGCAAAGAAGATTTGTGATATGCAACCGCAGGATCATAAAGCATGTTCCAGTGCATCTAATGTCAGATCTTCTGATATGGAGATATCACAAAACCTTCCTAGTTGGGCCCCCTTTCTAACCTTGTGTCACACATGGCTTGCTCTGGCTATAGGTACACCATTATTACTCAGATTATGATCTAGACTACTAAACCCCTTCCCTGTGTTGTGGAGAAGAGGAGAGGTGAAAGTGTTCTGTAGTTCTGTGCTAGGGTGAAAAAACGGTTACTCCTTACATACAGTACAGGGAATAAGCGTTTTCACTCTAGGACAGGAAGGAAGGATCACTAAGTGAAAATAAAGAAAAGGGGCCTTGACAAAAAAAAAAAATCGTCCACCTAAGAACTGGTAAGCTATAAATCCAGAAGTTGAATATTTCAATTAAAATCAAACCTGTATTAGATTTGTGGCCTGTAACATATCTGTAAAATAATTGTGTGTTTTACAAGGAATCCTAAGTGTAGTCCTCGAGGTGATAAGACTATTTGGTGCCTAAAAGTATGTATGTAAGTCAATCCACTGAGTACTCCACTCTCGTCATACAATTGTAAAATAGCAAGCTTCTGCTAGCCCCCAGGTCTTTCACAAATTTAATAGTTAAAACACAAATGCAGGGCTTACCTACACCAATTTATGATGATTTTTCTAACCTTATGCCGCGTACACACGATCATTTTTTGTGATGAAAAAAAACGACGTTTTCAAAAACGTCATTTAAAATCACCGTGTGTGGGCAAAACGTTGTTTTATGTCTTCAAAAAAATGACCAAAAAAAAATTCGAACATGCTTGAATTTTTTGTGTCGTTTTTCAAAATTTTTTTTTGTGTCATAAAAAATGATGGTGTGTGGGCAAAACGATGTTGAAAACGACGTTTTTGAAGCCGCGCATGCTCAGAAGCAAGTTATGAGACGGAGCTTTAATGGAACAGTTTTGGAAAATGAAGTTTGAAAAACGTTGTTTTGTTTCATCACTTGAAACGTCGTTTTTTTTCATCACAAAAAATGATCGTGTGTACGCGGCATTAGAGTGTACAGCTTTGGCCCAAAAAAATGGGGCTCCATAGGGATCATTTAAAAAAAACTAACATAGGCAGACACCACACCATGTGTGCACTTTAACATTGTTGTTACCTAAAGCCCCATACACAGTACTAGCTTTTTTTTTCCTTTTCATTCAACCCAGCGGGTTGAACAAAACAAAACTCACGTCTCAGGTCGGAGCCGCTCTACTAGCAATGTGATGTTAGTACAGCAATTTTCCTTGCTGTGCAATTGTGTTCTGACAGAAGGACACCCACCAGAACACTCCAGTCAGCTATTGGCTGAGAGTGCTGATAAGGAGCCGGTTTAGCAGACCGTTTTGGTCATGACCCTTCAACAGAAGGCGTACAAACTTCTTCTGTCGGACTGGCTGCCATACACACAGGCTGAATGTTGTCCGGTTTCCACTGAATTGGACGATGTCACCCAAGATTCGGCCTATGTGTACTAGGCTTTAAGAACTTTTAGACCAGATGATATCCTTCTAAATTGGACAGGCACTGTCGATTCATTAAATGGATTCATGGAGCAGCTTAACATCAATCGTTTTTACTTGAAATTTACGCCATTACGCCTGCGGCAACAGGGATATAGTAAAAGCCTGCTTAGGAAGACATACAATAAAACTCTAAAATGAGATAGAAATCTATTGCTTTACCCCAATGCAAAGTCCAATTTCAAAGATCAGACCACTAAGTTCCACTCAGCACCAACAAATTTGAACTTCTCAGTGAAGATGCCACTCTTCATAAATATGTCAGAGGCACCCCCGATATAGTATTCCACAAAAGCCCCTCAATAGGCAACAAAATTACAACCAGTCAATACATACCAATCAGTAACATTATACCGACAAGTCAAGGAATCTCCACTTGCAGACAATATACTTATTGCCCTTGGGTACAAACTGGTACTAGATTCCATTTACCTAATGGGGAAATATTTTACCCACGTTTTCATGCAACATGCAATACGCAGGGAGTTATCTATTTCATGGTGTGTAGATGCAAAGCATTCTATGTAGGCAAGACAATTCGCCAGCTTAACCTCTTTCCCACCGCGCCATAAGCATTTTACTGCTACGGCGCGGCGGGGTTATCTTGGGACGACGTCCCTGGGACGTTGTCCTTCACTTTCGCGATTGCGCGTCCCCTGGGACGCGCTCGCGAAAGTGTCCGTGCTCGCCGGGTCTAGAAGACTCGGCACATCACGGATCACGGTAAATTGCCGCTGATCGCGGCCGTTTACCACGTGATCGCGCCGTCGCATGACGGCACGATCACTTGTAAACAAACCAGCGTCATTTGATGACGCCGGTTCCTCCCTCTCCTCCCTCTCCTCTCTGTACAGTGTGCGAGGAGAGGGGGGGGTGTCAGCAGCTGAGCTGTGGCTGGATCTGTGACAAATGCAGTCACAGATCCAGCCATCCCTCAATCCATCCCAGCTCTGCAATACCCCAGTACCCAGCAATCCCCCCAGTACCCAACAATCCCCCAGTACCCAACAATCCCCCAGTACCCAACAATCCCCCAATACCCAACAATACCCCAATACCCAACAATACCCCAATACTCAGCAATACCCCAGTACTCAACAATACCCCAATACTCAACAATACCCCAGTACTCAACAAAACCCCAGTACTCAACAATCCCCCAGTACCCAACAATACCCCAATATCCAACAATACCCCAGTACTCAGCAATACCCCAGTACTCAACAATACCCCAGTACTCAACAATACCCCAGTACTCGGCAATACCCCAGTACTCGGCAATACCCCTGTACTCGGCAATATCCCAATACTCGGCAATACCCCAGTACTCGGCAATACCCCAATACTCGGCAATACCCCAGTACTCGGCAATACCCCAGTACTCGGCAATACCCCAATACTCGGCAATACCCCAGTACTCGGCAATACCCCAATACTCGGCAATACCCCAATACTCGGCAATACCCCAGTACTCGGCAATACCCCAATACTCGGCAATACCCCAGTACTCGGCAATACCCCAGTACTCGGCAATACCCCAATACTCGGCAATACCCCAGTACTCGGCAATACCCCAATACTCGTCAATACCCCAATACTCGACAATACCCCAATACCCTGCATGATACTTTGCAATACCCCAATACTCTGCAATACCCTGCACGATACTCTGCAATACCACCTATGGGGATTTTTAAGTAGCTAAGTTTGGCGCCATTCCACGAGTGTGCGCAATTTTGAAGTGTGACATGTTGGGTATCTATTTACTCGGCGTAACTTCATCTTTCACATTATGAAAAAAAATTGGGCTAACTTTACTGTTTTGTTTTGTTTTAAGCACAAAACAATTTTTTAAAAAACACGCGTTCAAAAAATTTCTGCGAAAATACCGTACGAGATAAAAAGTTGTAACGGCCGCCATTGTATTCTCTAGGGTCTTTGCTAAAAAAGCATATATAATGTTTTGGGGTTCTATGTAATTTTCTAGCAAATAAATGATGATTTTTCCATGTAGGAGAGAAATGTCAGAATTGGTCTGGGTGTTCCAGAACGCCTGATGGCGTTCCCTGCATGTTGGGCCTCTGTATGTGGCCACGCTGTGTAAAAGTCCCACACATGGGGTATCGCAATACTCGGGAGGAATAGCAGAATGTGTTTTGGGGTGTAATTTGTGGTATGCATATGCTGTGTGTGAGAAATAACCTGCTAATATGACAGAAACAAGTTTTTTTTTTTTTTTTTTACAGAATTTTCAGTCGTTTTTCTTTTATAGCGCAAAAAATAAAAAACCCAGAGGTGATCAAATACCACCAAAAGAAAGCTCTATTTGTGTGAAAAAAAGGACAAAAATTTCAAATGGGTACAATGTTGTATGAGTAATTGTCATTCAAATTGTGAGAGCACCGAAAGCTGAAAATTGGTCTGGTTAGGAAGGGGGTTTAAGTGCCCAGTGGTCAAGTGGTTAAACAACGCATATATGACCATATTTATTATTCCCAATATGCTAAAATGCTTTACTCTGGTTAATCAGTCACCTGGGCCTGTACCATAAGTTTGATACCACCTTTGTTCACTTCATTGTTTTGGAAGTGATACCTGAGGACTCACGTGGCAGCAACTGGGATAAACGCATTCTCCAGAAAGAGACATTCTGGGTTGAGCGTCTTAAAACGACAAAGCCACTGGGTATCAATGAAGTGCTATCATACCTGCCCTTCCTTTGAGGGACCTGTATGATGGCCACATTGACCCCTGGCTAAGCATCAATACCATATGATATATTTCGACCAAGCTGGCAAATGCACCAAATCACAGAGACCATTGATATATGTATATAGTTTGCTGGTTTTGACAATTTCTAAACATACATGCGTTTTTTCTTATCTACACATTGCTAAATATGTCCAAACATGAAATGCCTTTTAAAGTCAATGTTCACTCAACAAGTATGTGTCAGTATAGCATCTATTTAGCTTGCACTGGTTTGCTAGATTTTACCAATTTTACCTGCCAAGAACTCAGTTTTCTGGCATTGTGTAACACTATGTGGTGTATATATGTATATACATATGTGTTTCCTGTCATTTGTGACCTGGATTTTTTGACTGCAGTTCCTCCTTTGACCAATGGGGCATCAGCTTTTTTGCGCCATGATTGGTATAGTTGAGATGTGTGGCCGCCCAAGCCATTGGGGCTGCAGCCCACTCTCCTGGGTCACATTGACCTGGGACTGCTAGGTCATGCATCTTCCTGCGGCAATCATGGAGACATTCATCATCTGTTTCTCCTAGGTTTACCGCGGCCGCCGCAGATGGTAGACACTAGGACTGGCGCATCTGTCGGGGTGTACAAATAGCAGTGATAGGACATCACTCTCCAGGCGTTCTGAGGGAAGTAGATGTCTACTATAGCCCATGGAACAGCTAATTATTCAGTGTCTTATCCAGGACCACCGCAATTCCAGGTAGTGTACCATGCACAACGCTTTGGTACAGCTAAAGCAGCCTTTTTTGGCTCTAGTTTATATATATATCCTCCCTGTCCTCACGGCATCCCTGTCTCCTCTGCCCTTTTTAGGAAAGTGGATGTAAAATCTTGCCGGTGTTGTATGTGTGCACGTTATTTGTGTAGGTACACACACTACAACGATTTAATCCTTTTACTCCGGATCAGTTAATTAAGGCACTTTGGGTTCTGCTAATTTCCATTTTTTATGTTTCAGACAAAAATACTTGTTAAAGTGTGTTGCCATAGGGTTAAAGACCCTGGGAGGACTAAACTCTGTTTTTTTTCTATAGATTGTATAGTACCTGGTTTAAGGCGATGTGAATAGTAGTATGGGACCTAGTATTATAGCATATTTAAATTCCAATTGAGGTAATCATTAATATAATTTACCAAAATATTTCTTACATTCAGTTATCTTGTACATCCTCACATCCTGACGGATGTGCCTTTTTTTGTGGCTGTTGCCCAGCACCGGTGTCCCCAGCTGTCATTTCCTTTTTGGAGGAGGTTTTATTGTTGCCACAATCTTCCTGGCATAGGTGAGCGCTGACACTCTTTGCTTAAAGGGGTTGTAAAGATTTGTTTTTTTATTTTCTAAATAGGTTCCTTTAAGCTAGTGCATTGTTTGTTCACTTCTTTTCATTCGATTTCTCTTCTAAATGTTTTTTTTCTTTGTCTGAATTTCTCACTTCCTGTTTCTCCTCAGTAAACTTACCCCCATCATCTGAGCTTTTCTGGCTGGGGGTTAGTCAGCCAGAACAGCTTACTGAGGAGGAACAGGAAGTGAGAAATTCAGACAAAGAAAACAAAGAAAAAACATTTAGAAGGGAGATCGAAGGAAAAGGTTAGCAAACCAACAATGCACTAGCTTAAAGGAACCTATTTAGAAAAAAAAAAAACCTTTACAACCCCTTTAAGCACTATATTATTGGTGAGTTTGTGTATAGTTTTGTATGCATATGCACACTTGTACATTAATACTAATAATTTGCAATGTATTCTAATTAAAGTGTGCTTTTCTAACTAGAAGTATTGATCTCCTGAAGAAGCAACAGTTAATGGTTGTGAAACATGAAGAACGAGCAATTTATTTTAATCTATGAGGATTGTGGGAACAACCAAGAGGAATACATACATCTCAGTGCGGGCATTTTCTTAGTATTGGTCCACAGGAAGTATTTGACTCAAGTATACCTTTTAGGATAAACCACTGTGTCCCATGCCTTTTTTAATCAATGTGTTGTATATGTTTGAATTTTATGTGAATTTTTAAAATGTGTTATTTTTTTTTATAAGTCCATTATTCCCAAATTTCAGCATTTATAGATTATGTAGGATGTGGCACACTTATATTATATTATATATAGGACAATGCAATCAATTGAACTTCACTTTTTAGATCAGGCCATGTTCACTTTAAATCAATAAAGCAGTGCAAAGAGCCACAAGAATTTAAGCAGTAAAGAAACTGCTTTGTAACATGCACTGTTATATCAACTTATTGGAGCGGTTGTTCTGCCTCTAGGACATATAGCTAAACCTACTTGTCCCATAAACTTCAGATACCATATTTTTTTTATCTCAGATTTATTAGAACAAGCCAGGTCAAACTACAAAATAACAGAAATAGCAGAAATAGACCTCAATAAGTACAATATTGCATACATTACAGCATACATTACAGAAACAATGATCTACAATATAGGATGAGATAGTAAAACTTACTTTACTTTAAGTTCTCTAAGGCCTTGTACACACGAGCAGACAGATTTGTTCAAATCGGTCGGGCCGACCGATTTGAACAAATCTGTCTGCTGGGGACATATTGGTTTGATCGTGTACACACAATCAAACCAAAATCCCCGCTGCCAGACGGCGCGCTGACGTGGCGGTGACGTTGACGCCGCCACGTCACCGCACCAGGAAGTAAAACACTTCCGCGTATGCGTCAAAGCCATTCGGTGCGTGTGCGAGAAGACATGTCTGCTGGTTAGCGTACTAATCAGCAGACATGTCGGGCAGACGGGTTCCCAGCCGACAGATTTCAAAGCATGCTTTGAAATCTGTCGGGTGGCCAAATCCGTCGGCTCGCCCGTACACACGGTCGAATCTGTCTGCTGGGACGGTCGGGCCGACCGTTTCCAGCAGATAGATTTGATCGTGTGTACGCGGCCTTAGGGGGAATGGCAATAGATTGAGAAATATATGTCTTGCTTCCTGCAGTATCTTTTCAAAGAATGGTGGCTGCTTCACTTCCTGTTAAGATTCTACCCAGAATTCCCTGATTACTTACAACTCTCTACACATACAGTAAATCAAATAAACATAAAAACTGCAGCAATACTAAAAAAGAACACTAGATGGAGCCTGCACTCCACATATGATTGTCTTATGTAAATTACAAACATTACATGTCATTTTAACAACACAGATACAGATAATCAGCATAGACATCTAGTGAACAGAACAGCAGTAACCTCAAAATGCCCGCTGATTAAAGATGATCAAAAGTACAGTCACTACACTCCTAATGGCAGCAGCACAAATAATGATGATGATGACCAGAGCTTTCCCTTGCTAGTGCAGAGGCTACCAGCACATATGGAGCACAGTTTAGGCACACTGACACAGAAAACAGTCCAGTGGATGTAGTTTTGTGATTTTATTGTTAATAAAAGTTGGAGGGGGTAAAGGGTAGTATGGGATACTCCAGAAACACTAATAGTAACAGAAGGACACACTTCTCTATGTTCAATCCATCAGAAAAGGTTGGGAGAGGAACTACCACAAGACTAGGGGAGGTCAAAGGTATGCTCCTGTCAGATGTTTATATATATATATATATATCGCCCTGCTCCTGTTGAACAGGCGCTGCTGTAAATTTAGAGGGGGCCTGAGTCGTTATTTGGCTCAGACAAGTGTAATTTTGGGCAATTTAGCCTCTGTTCTGTTCCAGCCATGGCTGTGCAGGGAGTAACCACCATTGTTCGCCTGGGGGTGTTATTACCATGCCAGGCCAAGGGTGTCAGGGTGTATTGGGTGTTCCCCTCTGCAGCGAATCAGTGGGAGTGATTGCCCCACTGTGCATGCTGGGGAGGGGTACTTAAGGAGCAGACGCCTTTGGGGGTCTGTGGCCCGCCTGGCCTGGGGTTGCGTGTTGCTGAATGTTGACTTCGGGACCATGTTGGTCCAGGGTTGTGGCTTTGCTTGGTAGGCCCAGTAGTCAGACTGGGTCTGCATTTCAGAGGTGATCCTGTGCTGTCTGTTCCACGGGAGGAAGCCACTTAATGAAGGGAGCCAGGGGAGGACCTATCCTGGAGTGGACCAGGCAAGAGGCTGGTATGGTATCTTGGGAGAAGGCCTGGAAACTTCATCGAAGGATGCACCATACACTGAGAGGCTTGATGGTGGTCGTCTGTCAGATCTAAGTTCTACAAAGGTGAATCTGGAGAGAGCCGGGTGCTGAATCCTGTGTCAGAGGATTCTGGACCAAAAGTGTCTCCTTATACAGGAAGGTCTGTGGCAGAGACTGTACTTTATTCCGTGTGCCATTCCGGCTGCTGGGCCAGTGAGGGGGACCTATCCGGGTGAGCAATACCCACTCTGGCTAGAGTGGCGATGATAACTGTTTGCTGGAAGCAGGAGTGTTTCCTATTTGTGATTAAACGCCTGAACCTATTTACCTACCCTTCCACCCCTTCCAACTTCTTTTCTACTAAGTTCTTCAAATAAATCCTAGAAAAAGGAGTGTATCGTGTGGACATTGGAATTCTTCAAACGCTCTTTATCACCCTGGACAGCGAGAAGATAGAGGTAAAACTTGCCACCCAAAAATACTCAGCAGCTCCTTCGGGGATAGTGCTATATATATGTGTATATATATATTTATATATATATATATATATATATATATATATATATATATATATATACATATATATATATTTATTAACTAAAAATTCTGAGTATTATAATATCAAATATTTTTGGTGATAATACAAAAAAGATATATATACTTTCAAATATCAAATATATGGGTAATACAGATGATAATAGATTTTACCACACTCTCTTGTTACAACATGTCATATTTTAACACTTTATGTCTTAGAAAACTTATACTTAGTAACACTTATGCTCCATTCAGACCTAGGCGTTTTGTCGCCCTACGCCCGACGCTGCAGCAGCCTGTGATACGCTGGAGGGGCGAATTTACATTGTCGGCTATGGAGATGGTTCACATCTCTACGCCGAACGCCGAAACGCCGTACGCCTGAAGCCTGAAACAAGTCCCGGACCCTTTTTTTCAGGCGTATTCGGCGTTCGGCCATAGCCGACAGTGTAAAATTCTGCCCTCCAGCAAAAAAACAATAGGCGTTTTGTCGCCGCAATTCGCGGGGACAAAACGCCTATTGCATGTCACCCGAATACGCCGCTGCCGCCGACGCCTAGGTCTGAATGGAGCCTAACTGTAGTAAATAGCTTTCCGTGGCAGACTTATGAAAACAACTTAGGTGTTGATTTTAACACATGTGATTCCTTCTCAAAACAAATAGGCCTTCAAGCTTAAACCTCTTTTACATTATATTGACAATTTTATTAACCACATACAAACTTGGTAATTTAACCAAGACTCATTTTTAAATGAAATAAATGTAGAATTAATTTATTTTTCAACACATATCACGACAAAATCATTGTACAGACATTGTCATTAGCTTTGTAGAGACAGACAAAAATGTGTTTTTCTCTTAATATTTGGAATATAATTATTTCATGCTGCAGGTACAAATAATACAACTCCAATCGGTTTAGTTTTTGTATATTTAAAAACAATTAAATTACCCGAAAAATAAATAAAAGATTAATACTTTACCATAGATTAGGGCTCTTTTCTTTTGAGAGATTTCAGCTGAGTGTCCTAAAGGATATCTTTCCTGACAGACTCCATGGCAGCCTACGTGTGGGTTAATCCCGCCTCTCATACCTCATAGGACCCCTCTCCCATAAAGCATTGCTTCTCACCATAGACTGTGTTCCTTTTTTGTCCTCCTCCTAGGACCTTGGTTGTTTTTTTCCCTGATCCAGAAGTCCTGGTGATTTTTCCCTCTATAGTCCACAAGTCTCTGCTATTAGCAGGATGGACGTATGCAAGTCTGTAGTGTTTACCCTCAAAAAGCTTTCTTTAACCTGCCATTGGTAGGTAAAGCAGTAACTGGCCATTTATCCTGGCTATTAGCAGGAGGCCTTATGTGTCAGACCACACAGTGTGAGCAGCGGTGGCTCCAGCTCCAGGCAGGATCATGGGACTCCTCGGTGGTAATGTATATTCTACAGTTACTTACTTATGGCAGCCGGTTTGTGTATGTTGTTTGTCCTCGTGTAGTTATGGCCGCTGGAACGCATTGCGTTCCAGCCTCGCCGCCTCCTGGTAGTACTGCGCATGCGCCGGTCTCGTTTGCGAACGAGGCTTGGTTGCGCATGCGCGGTTCTGTTTGGCTGGCCGCGATCACGCATGCGCGCGAGGTCTATGGGGGTGACGCCGCACACAGCGCAGGCGCGTGTTGAGCACGGCGGAAGCGCGATGACGTCATCGCAGGGCGGCAGGTTCAAATAGCTGTCAGATGCAGCTATTCATTGACACAGTCCTGAAACACAGCACTCTAGGTAGCATTCTTCTGTCCTGAGGTAAGAATCAGTGCTGGGTCACTGTCCTGTCCTTCCTCCTTAGGTATGTCTCGTTATTGTTAAGACTCATTTGTCTCTTTTTTCTCTTTTTGTCATTGGTCTTTGCAGTACTGTGTGTTTCATTGCCATGGATGTGTCATCGCCCCCCTGTGGCCAAACCTTATGCTGCAGGTAGGATGGAATTATTTCCCTCTACCTGCTTTTCCAATAAGGTTTCTTTTCTTTTGGTCACTTTTTAAAAATAGCTTTTTTTTTTTTGTATCTGTTCCCAGCCCCTCTAGGTCTGTTTCTTTGTCGCTAGCACGTGAAGATAATGTTGAAGCTCGTTCTCAGCGTCATCATTCAAATTCTAGAAGTTCTAGATCATCGTCTAAACATCACAGAGACGGTTCTGGATCTAAGTCCAGTCGCCATTCTCACCGCCATTCCAGTCACTCCGGAAGAAATTCCTGTTGGGGATGTAGAGCTCAGGTCCCAGAAGGAAAATCCCTCTGTGAGCCATGTTATTCCCGTGCTGTAAGGGAAAGAGGAGGTGAAGACCAGCAGGTAATAGCCCTGGTCAGAAGAGTAGTCCAAGAATCTTTGAACGGCTCTGATTCCGTCCAAGCGGTTGTCCCTCCAGTTGAACCATCACCAGTCCCTATTCAGGATACTCCTGAGGTTTCGGGGCCCTCTCAGCTTTACCGCTCCCCGAGTGTGTCCTCAGAGAGTGAAAAGGGAAAATATTAATTATGCAGCGGGCTTTGATTTTTCTCTGGTCCCAACCTTGGTGAAAGCAGTTAAAGATGCTTTAAAATGGGAAGATACAGTAGAATCACCTTCCAAGCAAAGGAAGTTCTTTAAACAGCTCAGAAAAGACCGTCCAAACTTTCCCCTTCTTGGTGAACTTGGAGATGTAATTACAGAAGAATGGTCTGGCACAGATAAGAAAAATTCCTTAATTTCTAAAGTAGCAAAGTTGTACCCATTCAAGAGTGATGAAGTGAGACATTTGGAGTCAGCCCCTTTAATTGATGCAGCCCTAATGAGACTGGTAAAGCATGTCACTCTCCCTTTGGAAAACACTGCTTCCTTCAAAGATGGCTTGGAGAGGAAGATAGACACTGATCTAAAACGCATCTACATCACAGCAGGCATGGCTTGTAAACCAGCCTTAGCCCTTGCAGCCTTGTCAAAGGCAATGGAGGCCTGGACAGATGAGATGGACTCTGTGTTGTCCTGCGCCTCTGAAGACTTGGCCAGAAGCATTCCAGTCCAAGAATTAAAAATGGCCTCTGTGTTTTTGGGGGAGGCCTCCCTTGACCTTATTCGCCTAGTGTCTCGGGTTATGCTCTCCTCTGTTACTGCCAAACGTGCCTTGTGGCTACGGCCTTGGGTGGCTGACCCTGCCTCTAAACAGGCCTGGTGCAAAATACCCTTTTTAGGGTCCTCCCTTTTTGGGAATAAGTTGGACAGTGCCATTTCGCGGGCCACTGGGGGTAAGTCAAGCTTCCTTCCCCAGGATCGACGTCCCTATGGACAGAGAATTTTTTTTCCCAGGCAGGATCAAGATCGGGCAAGGGAGGCCCGTCGGTACAGACCTGGGCGTGATTTCAGGAAGAACTGGCGAAAAAACCAGCCCTCCAGTCAAAGGTCCGCAAAAAGCTGGTGGACGTGAGGCCCCTAAGTCCTTTTGATATAGAATCGGCCCAGACGGAAAAAGTCGGGGCTCGCCTCCTTCAATTCCAGCACATCTGGTCAGCCTCGATAAAGGATTTTTGGTCCGTCAAGACCGTATCTATAGGTCATTCTTGGACATTTACCGCCCCTCCTATTCTGCAGTTCATTCCCACAATCATGCCTTGCTCAGAAGAGAAAAGACAAGTCCTCTTGTCATACACAAGCTCACTTGTGGCTCAAGGTGCTGCTATACACGTCCCAACCAGGGCCGGCCCTATGATGGGACCAGGTGGTACCATGGGTACCAGGCGGCACTTTTTGGGGGAGCGGCATACTGAGAGCCAGCCTGCTCCACTGCCTGTGAGGAGCACCGCTATGCTGCTGTTAGCGGTGACACTAGCGAGCGCCGGGCAGACAGAACACTTAAGGGGGGGGGGGGGCAGACAGCAAGTGAGTTGGGCAGGCGCTGCTGCCTGTAAGGAGCCCGGTGCCGCTGTTGTTAGCGGTGACACTAGCGGGCGCTGGGCAGACAGAACACTCAAAGAGGGGGAGCAGTCACCGAGTGAGTGGGGCAGGCACCGCTGCCTGTGAGGAGCCCAGTGCCACTGCTGTTAGCAGTGACACTAGCGGGCGGACAGAACACTAAAAGGGGGGGGGAGCAGTCAGCGAGTGAGTGACAGGGGAGCGGAGCAGAAAGATGATGTCATCTCTCACCGCCCGCCCTGCATCAACGCAGTTCTGCCTTCACTGCAGCTGCAGGCAGCAGAGAGATTATAACATCTCTCTGCTGCCTGCCTTTATTCTGGGACACAGCAAGTGACAACCCACAGCGTGTGGCAGGTGAAGTCATGAAAATCCGCAACGGGTGGCAGGTGGCAAGTGATGTGGCACGTGACGTCTTTTCAAGTGGCAATTCGCAACGTGTGGCATGTGTGGTGGCAAATGACAACCCGCAATGTGTGGCAGGTGACGTAAGTGACAATCCGCAACGTGTGGCAATCCACAACGGGTGGCAAGTGATGTGGCACGCAACCTTTCGCAATGTGTGGCAAATGACCATCTACAACATATGGCAGGTGACGTTGTGGCAGGTGGCAATCTGCAACCTGTGGCATGTGATGTGGCAAATGACAACCCGCAACGTGTGGCAGGTGACGTAAGTGACAATCTGCAATGTGTAGCAGGTGACAATCCGCAACGTTTGGCAGGTGACCACCCGCATCTGGTGGTGGAGTCTGAAGCAAAACTGTAAGTACAAACACACATCACAATGAGACATGTGAGCCTGTGAGGGACTTGCCTTGCCCAGCCCTGATTAACCACTTAAGGACCGGAAGGATTTGCCCACTTAATTAACAGGCAATGTTTTGTGATACAACACTGTGTGGCTTAAACTGATTATTGTCGTGCGACATTGTACCCAAATGTCCTTTTTTCCCACAAATAGAGCTTTCTTTTGGTGATATTTGACCACTTCTACGGTTTTAATTTTTTGTGCTATAAACAACAAAAAACGACAATTTAAAAAAAAATACTGTTTATATATTTTTTTGATTTTTTGCTATAATATCCCAAAAATGTATATAAAAAAATTAATAATAATTTCTTTATCAGTTTAGGCCAATATGTATTCCGCTACATATTTCTAGTACCAAAAAAAACACAATTAGCGTTCATTGATTAGTTTGCGCAAAAGACATTGTGGCCGCTGGCAATTCACAGGTCCATTTATACTCCTGGATACATGTATAGAGCCATGACAGGCCCTCTTTATACATGTATAGAGCCATGACAGGCCCTCTTCATACATCTATGGAGCCATGACAGGTCCTCTTTATACATGTATAGAGCCATGACAGGCCCTCTTTATACATGTATAGAGCCATGACAGGCCCTCTTCATACATCTATGGAGCCATGACAGGTCCTCTATATACATGTATAGAGCCATGACAAGTCCTCTTTTTACTCCTATATACATGTAGACCGCCATGACCGGTCCTCTTTTTATATTCCTATATACATGTATAGAGCCATGACAGGTCCTCTTTAGTTATCATGATATAAAATAATGAATGTGGGGGCCTTTTGGTGGGCATGATTTTTTTTTGGGGGGGGGGGCAGATTTTCATTCTTGGTCCCAGGCAGCACAATGTCTTGGGCCGGCACTGGTCCCAACACCCGAGAGATTCCAAGGGATGTATTCACCTCTTTTTCTGGTCCTAAAAAAGTCAGGTTCCTGGAGACCAGTGATAGATCTGATGCATCTGAACACCTTTATCAAGAAAGAGAAATTCAAGATGGAGTCGCTCCTCACGATCCGTCAAGCAGTTCAGCCAGGCGACTGGCTGGTGTCCATAGACCTGAAAGATGCCTACTTTCACGTTCCTATAGCAGTGGAATTTCAAAAGAATCTCTGGTTTGCTGTAGGCAATATTCACCTCCAGTTTACTTGTCTCCCTTTCGGGCTCACAACATCGCCAAGAGTATTCTCGAAACTCCTGCTGGCAGTAGTGGCTCTGATCAGAATCAGAGGCATTCATCTGCATCACTACTTAGACGACCTGCTACTACTTTCACAAAGCAAGGAGCAGCTGTTATCCCACAAAGACCTGGTCATATCCATTCTGACCGAGTTTGGTTGGCTACTAAACAAAGAGAAGAGTCATCTAGAACTGACACAATCTCTAATCTTTCTCGGTGCCCAATTCAACACAGCTCTGAGTACCATCTCGCTGCCCCTAGTGAAAATCCCTGTAGTCCGGGACAGGATTCGTTGTGCTCTAGAAACACCTTTTCTCAAAGCCTCGCAATGCCTCAACATAATAGGTACCATGGTCTCCACAGTCCCTATGGTGAGGTGGGCACAGTGGAAGATGCAACCCTTCCAGAAGGGTTTTCTCCAGCAGTGGGACTCCAAGTCACAAGTCCAAATGATTCGGATAACATCGCACATGAGAGAGAGTCTTCCCTGGTGGCTACTTCGGAAAAACCTCCTCAATTGCCATTCTCTAGCCCCTGTTTCTTGGATCACAATCACATCGGATGCCAGCAACACAGGTTGGGGGGCTCTCTGCCTGAAGGAGGTAGCCCAAGGGAAGTGGGACTTCCCGTCCCAGAAAGTCGTCTCCAATGTCCTGGAGCTTCGGGCAGCCCTTTGCGCTCTACATGCCTTCCTTCACCTAATAAAAGGGTCCTCAGTCCTCCTAAGGATGGACAACACATCGGCAGTGTCATACATCAAGAGACAGGGTAGCACTCGCAGTCTGTCTCTACGGAAGGAGGTAAATCCAATCATGTCTTGGGCACAGACACACCTGTCGAATTTGTCAGCTGTATATCTCCCTGGAGCTCAGAATCTACAGGCGGATTTCCTCTCGAGAACATCTCTCGACAACAACGAGTGGTCTCTCCACAACGATGTTTTCAGTTGGATCCTGTCACTGGATTTTTCACCGGAAGTGGATCTGTTTGCGTCCCCACACAACTTCAAACTGGAGAAGTATTACACCAGATACCGCTGTCCCCAGGCTTTCGGGGAAGACGCCCTAACGGATCAGTGGAGGTTCAGCAGAGCTTATGCCTTCCCTCCAGTCCCAGTCATCCTTCGATTCCTATCGAGACTCAGGTGGGAAGAAGCCGAGGTAGTGGCAATAATTCCATTTTGGCCCAACAGGCCGTGGTTTCCGTTACTGTCCCAATTGAGCTTCCGGGATCCAGTTCAGCTTCCATCCAGACCGGATCTCCTGTTGCAAGGGTCGATCCCTCATCCATGTCCAACCCACCTGCACTTGATGGCATGGTTCTTGAAAGGAGAAGGTTGGAAACATTAGGATGTCCAAGCAGAGCCATCGCTACCTTGTTAAACGCTAGAAGGCCAAGCACCAATAAAATCTACCAAAGAATCTGGTCAAAGTTCTCAGACTACACCTCTTCCATGGGTGGTTCTCCTGCTATCCCCAGTATCAAGGATATTCTAGGCTTTCTCCAAACAGGTCTTGATCTTCCTTTATCCGTCAGCTCATTAAGAGTCCAAGTTTCAGCTATCTCCGCATTCACAGGTGTATCCTGGGCTACTCATTTTCTGGTCAGACAATTTTTTAGAGGAGCCATAAGGCTGAGGCCTTTAAGAAAGCCAAGATTTTCCAAATGGGACCTACCATTAGTCCTGGACTTTTTCTCAGACCTTCAAAACTCGAATCAATTATCAGTTAAGGATCTTTCCCTCAAAGTGGTCTTTCTTGTTGCTATAACATCAGCGAAGAGGGTGTCCGAAATTGGGTCATTAGGATGTAAAGAACCTTTCCTTACGTTCTTCCCAGATCGTGTCGTTTTGATTCCTATGCTAGGTTCAAAACCGAAAGTGTCATCGGTCTTTCATGAGAACCAGGAGATAGTCCTTCCAACCTTTCGGAGTTCAGAGGACTCGGATGCTCATCCTTTGGACGTCGGAAAAGTGTTGAAGCAGTATCTGGAAGCCACAGCTTCTTTTCGCAAATCCGATCATCTATTTGTTTCCTTCCATGGAAAAAACAAGGGAATGCGTGCTTCCTCTAGAACCATCGCAGCATGGATTGTCCAAGCTATCCAGGGGGCTTACAAGGCGAAAGGTTTGGCTCCTCCGGAAGCGGTAACCGCACACTCTACTCGGGGCATAGCCACGTCATGGGCGGCGGCCCGGCACGTGTCCCCAGAAGTGATCTGCAGAGCGGCCTCTTGGTCGTCGTTAAATACGTTTATGACGCACTACTGCGTAGAACCGGCTTCTTTATCGTCGGTTAATTTTGGTTTACATGTTTTATCTGTTGACAATGTCAATTAAATTTGTTTTCTTTAACCAGCAATTGCCCACCCGGGTGTGTATGGCTAGTTATTTCCCACACGTAGGCTGCCATGGAGTCTGTCAGGAAAAAGGAAAATTTATATGAAATACTTACCGTAATTTTCCTTTCCTGATGGACTCCATGGCAGCAGGAGTTCCCTCCCTTTGCTGGAGTAGGCTATATTACGGAACACAGTCTATGGTGAGAAGCAAAGCTTTATGGGAGAGGGGTCCTATGAGGTATGAGAGGCGGGATTAACCCACACGTAGGCTGCCATGGAGTCCATCAGGAAAGGAAAATTACGGTAAGTATTTCATATAAATTTTCCTTTTTTACCCTCATTCCTACATCTCTGCTCTTTGTTTTTCTCCTCTCGTCTCTCCATCTCAAAGCCTCAAGATCTTCTCCCCTTTCAAGATCTCCCCCTCCCTATCATGTGTAACCCTCTATATTCTCCTAGAATGTGGGTGAGGAAATGCCTTTAATATCAGTGATGCAAAACGCACATCATTTCCTGGATAACCCTTATAGGTGAAATTGTAGTTTCTTTTATTCACCATTGCTAAGGGGCAGTATTGAATTTAAATTGACTTTTTTTTAATACTTTAATAACCTTTTGACTTAATCTTAACATTAATCGTAACATTAACTTAACTTCTCGCATACCTTGAAAGTCATGGCACAAGAAACATCCCGGTTATTCAAAATACAAGGATTACTACACTAGTATAGTTTCTATACTCTAAAATATAATTGGCCTACTAACATGCTCTATTCACTATGATAAGATAAAGATATGCCAATAAATTTTTATGAATATCTAAACAATATCTCATGATTAATAAAAAATATATATAAAATAAAAATATGAACTAAAAACAAAATATAGGCAACATTGTTCAGTTAATCATGCCTATAACTACTCCAACATAAATTACTAATATATTGGGAATTATTGTTAATATGATTGTTTATGCAGTAAATGATACAATATGTTTTGTATAATCGTAATTTTAATAAAGTGGGAGTATGGCGTCAATTAGGAAATTGTAGTAGAGATAATAATGTACCATCATCCGGGTATTGATGAACAAATAAAGTGGGAGCGTGTAAATAATCGTATTTGAATAAGCCCCTTTTTGTTTCTCAATCCTGATTTTTTTTCTCATAACTATTTTACTAAGTGTTCCGACCTTTAACTTGCAATCTAGGCTGATATGCAAGGAGCCTTATGCCGCGTAAACACGACCGTTTTTCATGACGTGAAAAATGCAATTTTTTTAAATGTCATTAAAAACGATTGTGTGTAGGCTCCAGAGCATTTTTCTCAACGTGAAAAATGGGCATTAAAAATGTAGAACATGCTCTAAATTTTTGCGTCGCTTTTCACGTTGTCGTGGAAAATGATTGTGTGTAGGCTTTTTAACAATGGTAAAAAAACGTGCATTCTCAGAAGCAAGTTATGAGACGGGAGCACTCGTTCTGGTAAAACTGGCGTTTGTAATGGAGATAGAACATTCGTCACGCTGTAACAGACTGAAAAGCACGAAGAATGAAAAGCGCGAATCGTCTCTCACCAAACCTTTACTAACACTAAATCAGCAAAAGCAGCCCAAAGGATGGCGCCATCTGAATGGAACTTTCCCTTTATAGTGCCATCGCATGTGTTGTACGTCACCGCGCTTTGCTCCAGCATTTTTTTCCCACGATCGTGTGTATGCAAGGCAGGCTTAACAAGAATCATGTCGAGAAAAACGTAATTTTGTCTAGAAAATGAAAAACGGTAAGAACTTAAGCATGAACTTAATTTAACCTCCATGCTAATTTTTTAAACTGGCTTCTGAGTTGTTCAAAAATATATATGAAAAATATATGATGCAAAGGCCTTAGGAATTAATTGTTTTTAACTCCAATATTCCCGACACTCCATTAATTACAAAGAAGCAAAAAAAAGACGAAATTTGCCTAACATCGTAACAACCTAGCTGGAAGGGTGCTACATCGTTATAAACAGCTAGTCCTAGAGGGAGTTATTGGGGAAAGGCAGTCCATTCAAGGTTACATATTACTTATACCTAACTAGAAGATTCTGAGAGGAATCTGCTCCAAACTAACTTGAAAATGTGAAGCCCTCATACGATCTAGCTTTGTACCAGACATTCCTAGGCATCTTAGAACAGTTTCAGTTCACTTATATTAAAGGCATGGTAGAATGGCCTAATGAAATGAAACAATGTGTGCACTGGTCATCTATTCAATTTGAGTATTCTGTTGAGTGTGACCAAGTAATGCTGGCACTCCAAATGAAATAAATAGCCTCAAGAAACATTTTTTTTTTTTTGGTGTTTTTTTTAAATAAATATATGAGAGTGGATGTTCCATATAGAATACTAATGTAAAGTATTCTGGAATTTAGTTACTCACAGAAAATTCTGTGAAAGAATTGATTAGTGGCTCCTAATTGCTTTTATCAGTATCTCTGCAGCAAGTGAACAGACAAAGGCACATTTGGCATGTTTCCAAGGCTTTCTAAAATGTATTATGGCACATTTAGGTTCTGTACATATACTTACATAAAAAAAAAAAATGCGATGTCACAAATGTAAGTTTAAGGTAAATTTAAGGTAAGAGCAAGCAAAGTTTCAAAAAAGCAATACAGTACATGAGTATAGGCAGGACAATTGCAGGAAAGAATATAGCAATCAGGCCCGGATTTACTCCCTGTGTCGCCCCAAGGCCGGGTCCTTTAATGTCCCCCCCCCCCCACACACAGGGGCCAAGTAATAATAGCCGCCGACTGTATCAAGGGAGCGCTCCCACAAGAACTAACCCATATGTGAGAGAGCTTGCATGAAGGGGATTAGTTCTTGCGAGGAGGAGCCGAGACAGCTTCCCCATCACAGATTCTGCCCATCAAAAAGCCCCCATATAAGGTCATCCATCACAAAGCCCCCCATAAAAGATCCCCCCATCACAGACTCATCTATCATTACAATGTAATATAAAATGAAATAGTTCAACTCACCATAATGCAGAATGAGTGGGAGCCCTTATATCACTGTCCCCAGCCAGCGGAGTGCTCCTTACATCTCAGGTGTCACTGTCCCCAGCCAGCAGAGTGCTTCCTTACATCTCAGGTCTATCATAGGAGCCAGTCCAGGAGGCGGGACTTCATATGACAGTGGCCGCCAGGTAAGTGGGAGATTCCCACTCTGTGAAATCTGGTGGCGCTCCCCCTCCGAGGTAGTCCAATGGGCACAAACCCTGGGTGCCCTCCTACTGCTCCATCTTGCGATTCACCCGCTCACAATTGGCCCTGCAAAGCAGGGACAAAACGGGGACAGACTTGGTCCAGGGACAGTGTCCTCTGGTCACCCTAGGCTAGTGGCCAGCAGGACCCATAGGTCAAAGGCCAGCAGACAGAGAGGAGGGGGGTGGGCTGTGGGCTGACAGAGGAGGGGTGGGCTGAGAGGGGTGGTGGGCTGTGGGCTGGCAGATTGGGGTGGGCTGAGAGGGGGGTGGGCTGTGGGCTGACAGAGGGGGGATGGGCTGACAGAGGGGAGGTGAGTTGGCAGAGGAGGAGTGGGCTGAGAGGGGGTGGGGGCTGTGGGCTAGCAGAGGGGGGTGGGCTGAGAAGGGGTGGGCTTACAGTGGTGGGTGGGCTGTGGGCTGACAGAGGGGGATGGGCTGACAGAGGGGAGGTGAGTTGGCAGAGGAGGAGTGGGCTGAGAGGGGGTGGGGGCTGAGCTGACATAGAGGAAGTTGGCTGACAGAGAAGGATGGCTGACATAGAGGAGGTGGTTTGACAGAGCAGCATGGCTGAAATGGGGAGGGGGGGGTAGATGAGACAGAGACCTCAGAAATACACAGCGCCCTCAGCGCATCCACACGTGACCAGCTCCGCCTCAGTCGATTCATTTGCATAGCGCTCGCAACACAAATGCCCTGTGATTGGCCGAACAGGGTCATGTGCGGCCGTACGCTGTGAAATTTTGGGACATGTAGTCATGATGCGAGCCTCACATAATGACTACATGTCCCAGAATTCCACAGCGTGCGGCCGCACATGACACTGTTTTGCCAATCACAGGGCTTTTGTGTGGCCTGCCGCCTACTGTTCTGTTCAAGTCCCAGCATCTGGCCGACTTCATTAAAAAAAAAGGCCGCGAGTGCTGCGCCCATTTTGCATATCATTCGGGACGACCTGGGGGAAATAACTAGTATGTGGTCTTCTTGAAAATCGCTGCCGGCAGAGACATTATCTCCGCCGGCCGCGAACCCCTTCACCCACTGCCGCCCCAAAGGCCTGCCCTCGGTGGCCTTGTGGGAAATCCGGCCCTGATAGCAATGTGTGTATGCCAGAAAGTTATTAATGTGATGCACAAAGACAGTGTGTATGGGGTACTACCAAAGACAAATAAAAATGTGAGCTGTATATATATTTATTCCTCCCAACTCTGCGCCGGCATAGCGTACATTTCGAAGGCGCAGGCTGGCGTAAGTGGAAGTAGGTGGAAGTGGGCTGGAAGTGGGCATGATCAATGCTAATGAAGCGTGACCCCATGCAAATGATGGGCCGGGCGCCAGACAAGTACTTAAAACGAACTGTGCATGCGTCGAGACGTGAACGTATCCCCGTGCGCATGCTCACAACCACACCGGAACAACTGCCTAAGATACGCCGGATCACTGTGTATGCCGGCTTGAGTTCCCTGGTGCAGACCTTTGCATGTCTGGTGATGAATTACACCTCCTTTATGGGGAATAACTTTACGCCGGACAGAAAACTTACACGCATTGTGTAGAGCCTGCGCCGGGCGCACGTACGTTCGTGAATCGGCGTATTTCCCTCATTTGCATATTTGAATGGCTAATCAATGGGAGCAGCAACATGCGTCCAGAAGAAAAATGCGCCCACGTTACGCCGGGGTAAGTAAGATACGTTGGCGGAGGGTGGCCAGTTTTTAGGCGTATATTGGTTTGTGACTCAGGCGCACAGATTTGCACTTATGTCGGCGTAACTTGATTTACGCCAGCGCAAGTGCTTTGTGAATCTGGGCACTAGACTACAGACTGTGTTTCCCCCAGCAAGGCCCGGACTGAGGCAAAAAAATAGGCTTGGGCATTTTAGACTTGACAGCCCTGTCCTTTGGGGGAAGGACGTTTGCCGGGGGTGGTTGGTGTCTTCTGA
Organism: Rana kukunoris; assembly: GCA_029574335.1. NCBI lineage: Eukaryota > Metazoa > Chordata > Amphibia > Anura > Ranidae > Rana > Rana kukunoris. The sequence continues at coordinate 158,570,029 of CM056049.1, forward strand.
GAGACAGCATAGTCTAGCAAAGAGACTGCCCCATATAGCAAAGAGACAGCCCAATCCCTCAAAGAGACATCCCCAGACCAGCAAACAGACATCCCTAGTCTGGCAAAGAGACATTTCAATTCAGCAAAGAGACAGCCCCAGACCAGCAAAGAGACATCCCCAATCCAGCAATGAGACCTCCCCAGACCAGCAAAGACACAGCCTAGTCCAGCAAAGAGACATTCCAATCCCAGCAAGGAGACATCCCTATCCAGCATAGAGACATCCCCTGTCCAGCAAAGAGATATCTCATTCCAGCAAAGAGGCAACCTCAGTCCAGCAAAGATACACTTTCTGTGTGTCACTAAGGCCACCTCTCCCACCTTCTTTTGCACCTCCTAGTTTGCTGGTGTCGGCCCGCCTTAATCACGGTTACATAGCGGGAGGTGAGTGCCAGTCGTGTTCTGTGTTAGCCCTGTCCAGACCATGATCGTGGCTTACCTCCCACTGTGCAGCCCGGCCATCAACAGGTTGCACTTCTTAAAACATGCAGCCCAGAGGCCCTGGCCCACCGGGCAGACACCCAGTGTGCGCTACGGCCAGTCCGGGCCTGCCCTCAGCCATTACTGTGTTCTGTGGATAGAGCAGGGACACTTTAATCAATATGGCAGGTTCCCTTAAAATTTACCTTGTAGTGCACCAATGATGTCATCGTCAAAGTCACCCGGCTCTGGCCAGTCACAGAGCTGGAGTTCGCAGTCCCGGAAGGAAGAGGGGCAAAGATTGATGCTTCCACCAGCGGGGACATCGCAGGCTTCGTTTGCAGTTAAGTGCCACATAATGGGCTAGAAAGAGAGGCCCGGAGCAAAGAACAACAAGAAACAGGCGCAGGGCCGGGCATGACAGGGTTAACAGTAAACCCTTACAAGCCAAGGGGGAGTGGTTAGGGGAAAGGACAGTGGGGAGGGGAGGAGAGGCTATAAATTCCTCCTCCCTCCTTTCCCGGGTAACACACAGTCTGGGGAGAAAAGTTCCCACCCACCCTCCCTTTTTGTTATGGCTTGCTGATAGTGGTCATAATGGTTGAGAGAATTGTTGTTTTTGGGTGCTTTCCTTGTGTTTTGTTTCTCCTTATGCAGGTACGAGGTTCATGCTGTCGTGGCAGTGGCGGGTGTTTGGACTTTGCAGGAGAAGAAATTACCCCAAATATGGATGCCATTACCCAGAGGTAGTATGGGTTCTGAAGGGGTGTTAGTTGCCAGTCTACCAAGGTGTAGCTGGAATGTTGGTTAATGGGGGCACTGCGGTCAGTGGTCGTCTCTGAGCCAGCTTGTCGGCTTGAGGCCTATGACCAGAGGTGAGGTACCGCAGTGCCATAAAATGTCATAATGTTAAAAGGCTTTACAAGTCAGTGTTGGTGGTGCCTGCAAAGTCCAGCACTAGTATGAGAAGAACAGTTTTTCTCAGGAATTATATGGTTTATACAGTATATGTTATTTATTATTGGAAGTTATCTAAAATAAAGGAGGCTGCTACGGACAGTTTTTACTCCAAGTTACAGTGTTGGTCTCATTATTATTAAAGGTTAAAGGGGGAGTATAAACTGTGGGTCTTAGCAGTAAAGGTTATATCTGGGATACCATAGTCATGCGATGCATACTAGCCCCTTATGCTTTTACTTGATTAATTTTGTGCTTGGCTTACTATCTAAGGAAGAATATTGCCTAACCGGATAATGATTCATGCTGTCTATGACCTTCTATCAATTTAGAGGTCTGCTACTAATGCTCGGTACACAGGATCAGAAAATTGCACGAAAAATACAGATTTCGGAGCGATCGTACAATAATTTGATCGTTAGTACAGAGCTTTTGAGAGCCGATCACGACAGTTAATCTGATATTATTTGATCGAACATGCACAACATTTCTTTTTGTACAATGCCAGATTGTACAGCTGTCATTCGAAAATGCAATACAATGCATTACAACACATGACATAGCTTCCAAATAGTTATTCTGTTATACACGATTTTTCGTGACTAGTAAACTCTTCAGATTTGATCTGAGATTAGCATGTAAAAAAGAATGGCCGATCATTCATCCGATAATCCCATCATGTGTACCAGGCATTAGCTGAATGTATAGCTGCACAGGTGGAATAGTGTGGGATTGATCACAAAAGATATTGGAACCTTTTTTTTTACAAATTTTTACCATAGTGATTACCTGTATTGCACAAACTCTGAACACTGTGTGAGCATATGTAATATTTTTGATTTTTTGACATTGAGATACATATTATTGGGCATAAATCTTTGTGTGCACAGTGCATAGAGTTCTACATTTATTTACATATTGGTGCTTTTGAAGCTTTGTTTATACATTTGCACATCGATTACACCATGTGGTTTTCCATGTTTTTGCTATATGTATGTATGTCAGTATAAATGCATGTCTTTATTTTTTTGCATTTTTAAATACATTTTTTATAGTGATCAATTTGTATTAAATACCTTCATTTACTATAGCACTTTGAACTCAACCGGGTGAACTTGGCACTATCCAATGCTTGTGTAGCCAGGAGCTGTATCTGCCTATTCCTGCAGTCAGGAGACACTGTGTGGCATTGTTACCGGGGGAACTAGTGATTCTAGGAATCACACGCATAGATACCCATTGAAAAAAACTAATATAGGACACCGTTGTATCTCAGCTGAGAATCTGGCCCAAAGAGTGCCCCCTTGTCCTTTGTGTTGACCGTAAAGTGAATAACTCAACACCAAGTTCACTATATGGACCCCTTATATATTTGTACATGTTGATCATATCCCCCCGTATTCTCCTCTTCTCAAGAGTGAATAAATTCAGTTTCTGTAATCTTTCCTTATAGCTTAGCTCCTCCATGCCTCTTATCAGTTTGGTTGCCCTTCTCTGCACTTTCTCCAGTTCCTTAATATCCTCTTTGATAACTGGGGCCCAAAACTGAACTGCATATTTCATATGAGGTCTTACTAATGATTTGAACAGGGCAAAAATTGTATCTCTCTCTCTGGAGTCCATACCTCTCTAGAAAGAGAGATATCATGTGCTCTTGGGACCAGCATGGATCTGTATGCAGGGAATCTGTACACTGAGTCGCAGCCTGCTCAGGCAGATTTATCCAGCGAAAATCTGGGGGAAGACACCTGCGGACAGCTCCCTTTAGCTGTTTGGTGGTAGCCTGGAGGTCATTTTTATACCAACCATCCTGCAGAAGCTTCAGATTCAGGTGAGCTGTGGTGCTATCTGGCGGAGGCCAGATGTCATCCCCTGAGACACATTCCTGAGAGATCATCACCATCATAGTCATTATCATAAACATAATCATCATTGTCTCCTGTTCCAGTGTGGTGAGTGAGCGATAGCCCAGTCTTATAGACACTGTATATAGACACCATTGTCTCCTGCACCCTTATCATCTTTATTATCAAGGATTTCAACTAAAACATCATAGACACTATATACAGACATCTTTGCTTTACATTGTTCTGCTGTTGCTTGTAGTTCTACAGAAAGTCAATGATCACTGTGAATCTAGTTACAAGTTAATTTACATCAGGAAGATTATTTGCTGTTATTCACAACTGATTAAGGCTGCTACTTTGCTCTACCAGCCAAAGTCTCATTGCATGAATTAAACATCAAAGAGCTAGCTGAAGATCAATCGGGTTGCCACACAGCAACGCAGGACTACTGTACCTGCCTCCCCACACAGGCATTGGTTTTATTGAAGCTCATATAGCTACAATTCACCAAGAACTCTCTGAGCAGGTTGAATTACAATACAGTTTCTTCTTGCTTAAAGTTTTGCATTAACTGATTTTGATTTATAACATAGTCCAAGCTGGCCATCATGGAGAAAAGAATGGCAGGCATGCATAAAAGATCATTCCTATACAAAAAACATGTTATGAGGGACTTTTAAATATGCATCTTGTGAAATCATTATAAGAAAAGTCAAATAACATATATATAAAATCAATAAATCATTTTATTACAATCAATGTTAAAAACAATGGGCCAGATTCACGTACATCGGCGCATTTTTTGACTGGCGTAGCGCACCTCCTTTACGTTTGACTGCCGCAATGTAGCGGCGCAATCACTGTATTCTCGTTTGATTTGCGCAGAAATTAGCGCCTGTGCAATGTAATTTCAGAGGCGTAAGGCGGAGTAATTCAAATTAGGAAGGACGTGGGCGTGTTACATTGAAATGAGTCGTGACCCCATGCAAATGAAGGGTCGGCCGACTCGCGCATGCGCGCTTGAAGGAGACCATGGTCAGCACCTCTGTGCGCATGCTCACAACTCGGGAACGGCGCAATCAGTGAAATTGGAAGTGGACTAGGGCAACTTAGTGAACTACGCAGACAGCATAAATAGACAGACACAAACGCACTTCCTTTGCAAAAGTACATCCCTTTGTATCCCTTCCTATACAGCAAGGTGCTTTTGTTCTGTTGTTTATTAGCGTTTGTTTGTTTGTTTGTGACATGTCTTTGAGATATTTGGGGACTGTTTTGCAGAGTGATTTTTGTCTTTTATGTGTTTTCTTTGTTGTTGTTTTTTTTTTTAATAGATTTTTGCTGGGCATTTTTTCTTTTTGCTGGTCAATTATTTTTTTTGGGGGGGGGGGGTTCTGTTTGTGACTGATTTTGTAATGTGGGGGTGACCTTCCTGCCGGAAAAGTGGTGTCACCCTCATTTGTGGTGGAGAAGTGATCCCCAGGTCCGTGTGAATGGTGTATGAATGTACAGTACACAGCAACACCAGCAGACTATGGTAGTCACTTGAGTCTCAAGTGACTACCATAGTCTGCTGGTGTTGCTGTGTCCTGTTGCTGTGCTGTCTTTCAAGGCTTTATTTTTAAACTCAAATTGTGAGTATAATGATTGATTTTAATTTTTTAATAAAAGTTACCCAAACGGTATCACACTAGGTCGGTGCGCCCTCCGTTCTTTTTCTTTCTGCTCCTAGTTTCATGAATTCCCACGATTCTGAGGAGGGCTGCAAGACTCTGGAAGATACCGTGTAATTGGATTACACCACCCCATAGCAAGAGATACCGGAGCGCAGGAGATTTGTGTTTGTATGAATGTACAGTGACATAATTGGAGCCGTGGCATGGTGTTGCTGCTCACAAGTCCTGCATGGTGGGCTTGTGCCAATCCAATGTGATGAGGATGTGATGTGTCTGTGCTAGGGACCACAGTGGTGTGCATGCATGCATTCTCATTGTGCCATGATTAATGTGTGTGTTTAACATGCAAAGATGCCTAATGTGAGCTGTCTCCTGGCTGCTCTTCCCTCAGAAGATGGGGTATCCTCGGTTAGGGGGGGATTGTCTGGTTCAGGGGTCAGGTCATCACGTATGTCAATCTGCAGGCCCTTTCTTACTGCGAAGTTGTGCAGCATGCAACATGCACCAATGATCTGGCATACAAAGTTTGGGGAATATAACAGGGTACCATAGGGGGTTCCGTATAGGAGTCATGAGATGGGGTCCCAGTGCATATGCAGAGTCACCCTGAAGGTGTAAGACAGGAGGATGTTAGAAGTGCATGTGCCCCTTGTGATTTCAGCATCATGGGGGGGGGGGGGGGACAGTCATGCCTGCCACCCATGTCACTCACCAACCAGCCAGCTGTCCCCATACATGTTCTGTTCGAAATCTGTGGGGATGGGGCTAGGATTGTATATGTAGCTGTCATGGGTGTCATGGGTGGTGTCATGTGTTGGGCTGGTGTTGGGCTCATGCAGGGTTGTGGTTAATTACAGGATGGCATGAGGGGTGAATCTGAAGATGCGAGACACCTCAGAATCACTCATGCCAAAGATGTCTATGCGTGTGTGATATATCAAGTGAAGAGTGAGGGGCTTGTATCAGATTAGATTATTATATCCATCAAGGTTTTAAAGGGCTATTGAAAGATAGTGAGACCGTGTTTGTAATTTGTATGTATGTTATGTATTGATGTATATATGTATGTTTGTTTTTTTTTGTAAAAATGTTTATAAAAGCAAAGAAAATTTGCCCTCCTCCTTCTTTGCTCATCTAAAGTGCGCAAAATTAGACTTACGCCGCGCATCTCCTGTAACACCGGCGTAATCGCTCTGTGAATCTGGCCCAATGTGCCCCACATGGGTAATAAAAACAGAAGGACTAACACGTAGAGTATATCTATGAAATAAATCAGAATCATCCCCCGATGATCACAATCGTGAGTAGTGCATGTGTTTCAAGGTGTTCTGCTTCCATGAAGCATGGGAGGTATTCTCATGTAAGTATTTGCAGTATGAGAAATGCCAGTTTATATATAGCAAAAAAAAAATGCACATACGAGTAAACACATAATACCAAAATATACCATATTCCATATAATATGCAAATTATATCATATTAACTGTCCCATATGTTGTGGTAAGAAAAAAAAAATTCCATCCAAAACTCACATCCATATGCCTTCTTATCTAGAAAACACAAAATAATTAAGACAATCCTCCCCCCTCCATCCCGTGTACTTTCGAATTGTTTACTGTGCCATTAAAGTCTGAATTGGGTTCACTTCTGGGTTCCCTCCCCACCCCCCTTTTTTTAGCATATTATATACAGATGGGGCAATGTGAGTGCTACTCTCTCATTATATCACTGTGACCAATCACAGAGATCAACACAATAGTACACAATGAATAGTATAAAGGGAAGCCATCCATTGTGTGCAATTGCCATGTGATCTGGTGTGGGCTAGCACACTGATCTGTCATCCACTGCAGCATGGCCTGTACAGCCTATGGGGCATGTGCAAGGCACACTCTGGCGAGTATGTCATAAGACGTCCACTCAGAACGATGAACGTTCCATCTGGCATATTGTAAAATAAGTGTTAATGAATCAAATGCAGAAGGATGAAATTTAAAAAACACTGATTGAAAAAATATAAATTGAAAGACAGCTTTATTAAGATTCAGGAATCTGAGGCGGCGTACACACGACCGAGGTTCTCGCTGGAAACCAGCGAGAACCTCGCTGGAAGCTGCATTCCAGCGAGGACCTCGGCCGTGTGTACACGGAGCGCTCGCCCCGCCCGTCGGGAATCCCGTCGAGCGAAAAGAGAGCACGCTTTCTTTTTGCTCGATGGCCCGCCTGGATGAATGGCTGGTTGCCATTCCCGACGGGCGGGTCGCCGATTTCGACGGCCGGCAGAGAACCTCGACGGGCGGAACGATGTGTTCTGCCCGTCGAGGTTCTCTGCCGTGTGTACGCGGCCTGAGGAGGATCAGTGTGATTTGGAGATTACTAGGAGTAAGAGGATCCTGAGTAGGGATGAGCTTTGAGTTTGAGTCAAACTCATGTTCGACTCGAACATTGCCTGTTCGCCGAACAAAGAACAATTTGGGGTGATCGCGGCAAATTCAAAAAGCCGCAAAACACCCAGTAAAAGTCTATGGGAGAAATCTAAAGTGCTAATTTTAAAGGCTTGTATGCAAGTTATTGTCATAAAAAGTGTTTGGGGACATGTATCAATGCAAAAAAAAGTTTAAAAAAGGAAGTTTTTTCGGGAGCAGTGATTTTAAAAATGCTTTAAAGTGAAACAATAAAAGTGAAATATTTCTTTAAATTTCATACCTAGGGGGCGTGTAAAGTATGCCTGTAAAGCAGCGCTTGTTTCCCATGCTTAGAACTGTCCCTGCACAAAGTGTCATTTCTGAAGGAAAAAAGTAATTTAAAACAACTTGCGGCATTGAAAGTCATTGAGAAAAAAAATGCGTGGGGGTCCCCCCAACTTCAATTACCAGGCCCTTCAGGTCTGGTATGGATATTAAGGGGAACTCCTCCCCCCAAAAAAATGGGGTGGACTTCCCCCCATAAATCCATACCAGACCCTTTATCCGAGCATGCAACCTGGCAGGCCTTGTCCCCATGTTGATGGGAACAAGGGCCTCATCCCCACAACCCTTGTCCGGTGGTTGTGGGGGTCTGCGGGAGGGGGGCTTATCGAATTTGGAAGACCCCCAGATCCCAGGCCCCCCCCATGTGAATTGGTAATGGGATACAATTTACTCCTACCATTTCACAAAGAAAGTGTAACAAATAAAAAATAAAAAAACAGACACCGTTGGGAAAGTCCTTTATTAAAAAAAAAATCCACTCTCGGTCTCCATTCCAACACTGTCAGTATCCTGCGATGGGTGATCTCCTCTCCGGGGTCCAGCGATGAAAAGTTCTCCTCTTCATCCAGGTCCAGGATCCAGCAATGTGATGTCCGCAGAGTCACCTGTCTACATCAGAGACACCCCAATTATAATGCGTCGGGTGCGCAGTGACAGCTCTGATGTAGGTAAGGGTGGGGGCACCCATCACGTGACCCCGCCCCCCTCTGATGTAATGGAAAACCAGAGAGGAGATCACTATTGCAGCATACCGACAGCGTTGGAGCGGGGACCGAGAGTGGATTACCCCCGCTGGAATCTTTTTTATTTTTTATTTTTTTTATTTTTAATAAAAGACTTTCCCAATGGTGTCTGTGTTTTTTTTACAATTTGTTACACTTTGTCTTGGTGAAATGGTAGGGGTACAATGTATCCCATTACCAATTCACATGGGGGGCCAGGATCTGGGGGTCTTCCATATTCTGATAAGCCCGCCGCCCGCAGACCCCCACAACCATCAGGCAAAAGTTGTGGGGATGAGGCCCTTGTCCCCATCAACATGGAGACATGGTGCTTTGAGGGGTCACATACCCCCAAAGCATCCTCCCAATGTTGAGGGCATGTGGCCTGGTACGGTTCAGGAGGGGGGGTGCTCTATCATCCCTGCCAGGTTGCGTGGTCGGATAAAGGGTCTGGTATGGATTTTTGGGGGGAACTCTCCTTTTTTTTACATTTGGGGTGGAGTTCCCCTTAAAATACATACCAGGTCTGAAGGGCCTGGTAATTGAATTTGGGGGGACTCCCAGGCATTTTTTTTTTATCAATGACTTTTCTCTGTATTGTTGGGAGCCGACAATTAATTTCCTTCAGAAATTACACTTTGTAGAGACAGTTAAAATCACTACTCCCGAAAAAAATGCAGTTTTTAAAACATTTTTTGCATTGATTCATGTCCCCTGGGGCAGACCCCAGGTCCCCAAACACTTTTTAGAACAATAACTTGCATATTAGCCTTTAGAATTAGCACTTTAGATTTCAAATGTTCGAGTCCCATAGAATTTAACAGGGTTCTAAAGTTCACACAAACTTTTTTGGTGATCTCTAATCCTGAGTCTCAGGAGAGAAACTTAAAGAAAGGATAGGTGACCGATGGGTTTGAATAAAAGAGTAGGAGTGAATAGACTGCAAGAGAAAGGACAGTGAGGGGATAGAAGTAATAATAGGTCACCACAAAATGGTGGATGAAGTGAGAGTGGGCCACTGTGAGAACACCAGAACCAGAATAGATCCATGTGGAACGAGTGGAGCCATATTCTAGGATGAGGTGACAAAGGGAGAAATCCACCACCCAGAAGGCGCTGCGGAAAATCTGGAATCGAGACCTTAAAAAAAAAGCACAAGCACAAATAAATGTCCAAAGTGCAAGGGAAGACTGAGGGAAGGGATGGGTGCAAAAGAGAAGGAAGGTAATATGCATCCCGATAAGAGGAAATAAAAAAATAAAAAAAAGTGTCTTCCAGTGAATTCTGGCCACATTAGCAGGAATATTTCATACACTGTTTTAGCATTTCTTAGGTTATGGAGGAGTGAGGCTTTTGTTACATTAGAGAAAATAAGTGCTGTTTATGGATCATTTATGGACCAGTGGGCACACTCAACAACACATCATTTATAAACTTTTTATGCTGTGTTTCTTTGCTTGTGATAGGTAGCAGTTGGTGCATATAAGTTACGACTCCTACATCATTTCTACATTTTTATATGCACAATGCCATACTCTTTGCATCAGTTTTGATTTTCTTAATGTGTTTATTTTTGTGTGGGGAATGGGCACAGATGTTTCACTGTATTTATTAACTTCTGATGTTTTGTTCCTGTGTCTATATATGCTGCTTCACCGCAAACATAGTACGTTATATCCATGCAGACATTATTCCTTAACTGTATTTTTACTGAGACTGATCTATCTCTAAAATATGTAAAATATTGTTTAAACATTTCACAGCTTTTCCAGATTGTATGTGCTTATGCTTTGTTTGATCTTCACAGAACAAAGGATGGATTTGCTTTAACAAGAACATAATTACACTGCTAATGATCTGTTTTAATCACAGGCCATATCACATAAAGAAAAAGTAATGGCATAATCTTAGAAACAATTGTGTCAGCATTCTGTAAGGTATTTTGAAAACTCTTTTAAATATATTTGCTTTATTCCGTTGTATATGGCGAACAAAGCTGGAATGATTTTCAGATTCCACATTTTGCCATTTACAGTTGCATATATAACTGCTAATTGCACAAGATTACCATTGTACAGCCTGAGAAGGGCACATCACAACAGCTAACATAAACAATAATTGAACTTTCAAGCAAGGATAACTCAATTTAATACAATTGTAGGTTCTATCATTAGGCACAATTTATATTTAAAGTGATACTAAAGCCTTGTTTTTTTTTTTTTTTTTCATTTAAAAATAACAAACATGTTATACGTACCTTCTTTGTGTAGGGGTTTTGCACGGAGCAGCCTGGATTCTCCTCTTCCCAGGTCCCTCTTCGGCCTATCTCCCCCAGCTAAGTGCAAAAAAGCAGAGCCGCAGCTCCCTGTATCTATTTATACATGGAGCTGCGGCCCGGCCCCGCAACCTCTCTCTCCTCAATGGTTAAACAACTTTGATTGACAGTAGCAGGAGCCAATAGCAGAAGGAAAGTATCTGCCAGCCGAGTTTCCCATGCAACATCGCAGGATCTTTATGGGCTCAGCTAAGTATTAGGGGGGCTGATTGTGGCTGCGACACACAGAAGGTTTTTATCTAATGCAATAGAATGCATTAAGATAAAAAATCATTCTACCTTTACAACCACTTTAAGTAACATTTACATTTACAAAGCTGTATTAGAAGAAAAAATGTCTTTATACATTATCATACTAAAGCATAGACTTTTTAGAAGACATTTAGTTTTATACATTTGTAAAAAGTTGGAAGAATACTATCAACCCCTCTGTTTGCTTGCTCATCTATGGAAATTTCAGTATTTACCACAGTAACCTTTAATCCTTTGCTGATATCAAGCCCATTGGTATTACTCAATTGGTAATTGGTAATTACCCAATTGGTATTACTGGTATTATATTGGTATACATCTAGCCAATAGGCCCAAGTACAAAACCATGAGCTCCAAGAGCTCCATGAAATATACTTCCCAGTGAATGAAAAATCTGGAGATAGAACAAGAATTGATAATAAATTAATGGCTAAGTTCACATTTTCAGGCAGAATTTCACTTTTCATAATTGATAGGAACTTTGTTCTATTGTTACTTCTGGCCCAGCCACTCCAATGTGTACTTACCTCATTCATGGAAGCTTTGAAATTTCATATGCATTAAAAATCACAGACACAAAGGCACCATCTATGAACAGGCCTGCAACCCCAGAGTGGATTAGAGCCTGTATCTCGATGGATGACTCAGACCAAGAAAGGGTAACCGAAAACCCAGGGCTTTCAGGACAACTGGGGATTAAACAATGGCATCTAAGGTCTGTCCCCTACAGGACCTCAAGGTGCAAGCGTTTCCTGGACGGGTATGACAAGACTTCCAAATGTGACCTGCCTGGCCACAATAAAGGCACAATCTTTCCATCCTCCTAAAGGCCCTCTCATCCGCAGAGAGACATATGAAGCCCAACTGCATGGGTTCTACTTCACCAGCCGACTCGGAAATAGAAGACATGGGAGGTGAGAAAGGCAAGGTTGGGACTGAAAAGCTTGGCACCAAATGTACAGGAGGCTTCCGCAAGCATTCCTTATAGAAAGTAGACATGTGCACAACAAAAATTTTTGTTTATTTCTGTTTCGTTTCTGTTCGTTTATCGTGATTCGTAACGAGTCGTAATTTCGTAAGACGTTAGTTATCGTATTCGTACTCTTTAGAAATTTTCGTAACACTTTTTTTTCCGTTTCCTTTTTTTTTTATGTTAGTTTATTTTTCGTTGATTCGAGATTAGTATTTTCGTTAAATGTTGTATTCTGCCTCGTTCGTATTTTTACAATGAATTTATTCGTTCATTCGTTTTTACGTTGGTTTATTTTTCGTTCTTTTGATATTCGTATTTACATTATATTTTCCATCATGCCGCGTTTGTATTTTCGTAAGAAATAAATCTTCGTTGCTTTATGATCATTCGTATTTTCGTGTCTAATTTCATTTGATTGTAACAACGTTCTTTTGTAGATTTTTTGCATTCGTAATTCTGTTAAAATACATTTTACGTTTATTCGACACACTACTCGTCGTAATTTTGTAAAACATCGTAATTTACTGCGATTGACTTGACAGATCCACAAAACCGGTGCAACCTACCCAAACACACCCTATCTGGACTCTGGATGGAATGCACTGCAGTCTAACACAGATAAGGACACAAGGTCAAGGAGCCACTAGGTAATAAGAAAGAAGCTCATTGGGGCAGTACTAATGAAAGTGAATTTACGTTATTTCATTTCCGTTTTCCAAAGATTCGTAATTTATTTTTCGTTAGTTTTGCTTTTCGTTTATTATTCTTTGTTCGGCATTTCGGTTGTTTTCTTTTCGTTCTTCGAATATTAGTAAGTTTGCATTTTCGTTTATTTTTCGTAATTATGATTTTTTTTTGTGTTCGGTATTTTCGTTATTTCTATGTTTTCGTTTTTTTTTTCTTTCGTTGTGTTGTTCTTTCACATTTAGTAGTTTCGTATCTTCGTAGTTTTCCATATTCGTTATTTTTGGAAATATCGTTATTCGTTATTATTTGCGCTAAACCATTCATTTATTCGTAGGTTAACGAATCAACGAAAATAACGAATAATGACGGAAAACATATTCGTAACGAAAAAAATTGCACATGTCTAATAGAAAGGTCTCTCTCGGAGTCTGGAGTCAATGAGAATGGAAATGTGTGGATTTTTACCCTCTCTAGTACCCTTCCGTCAGCCTCTTGGTCCCCTGTTCTATCGTTGGGACCCCTGCCTTCTAAGCCTCACCACTGTTTTTCTTGCTGTTTGATCATACCGGTGTGTATTATCCATGTATATATATGTCACATACATTACAGCAGTTTTGGTTCAGCTTTCATGTTTTACATGTGATCTGTGCCCCGCTATGGCAGTATCTGTGTATTTATGCCATTATTAGTTATTTATCTTTTTCTAACTTTAACAGCTTTCTATCTAATTTTGCACTGTGACATGGCTCCCACACTCGCCCAGGAAATGGCCCCTCGGGGCTTGTGATGTCCTATTGTTTGGGGTTGTTTCTATGCAGGTAAGCGTCATTCATCCAATGTGCCCGGGCTCGACATGTATAGGGGATGGAATTCTATCATAGATTTTATAAAATTTGATTGATTTTTTTTTACTTGGTTCACAGCTGTGGCAGACAGACTGTGGATCCATATTTTGTCTGAAATCTTTTTGAAGTAAGATATATGTATTTATTTGCTCTTTCTCATTGTGTTTAAGTGCATTCATTTATATTTATACGTTTATTCACTATAGAGATATCCATACATATAAACTTTGAAAACATACTCCTGAAGAACCGATCATACCTCGAAACATGTAGAGGCGGAACTGTCAAGGGACGAACATGCAATTCCCTTCCACACAGATGGTCTCACATCTGTGTTCACAGTTCCTATTTATAGAGATCCAAATGATGTATTCTGTATCCTTGCCCTAAAGGACTACTTTTAACTCTGTGTTTTTTCTTCATAAATGTAATATTTTTGTATACATCATTTATGTGAGTCTTTACCATACCATGAAAGTCCAAGGTTTCCTTAAACCTCTGATCTTTTTTGCCTGATCTGATAGGATGATGGTTCATTACTTTTTTCATATATTTTCTCAGTAGTGTTAATCAATACCTCTTATAGAGGAAATATTCAAGGTGAATGCCTGCACAGAGACTAGAACAGCAGCAGGGATGGCCTGCAACACAGGTTTTACTGGAACAGACACAGTGGGAGGATCTAGGGGAGCAGTGTGAATCAGGAGAGACTATAACGCTATGGCAAACTCATCCAAGCGGTGATCCTGCTCAATCAATCTGGAAAAAATATTACAAAAAAGTGGATTGCCTGCATCTTCTGAATTCATGGCCTCCGTCTTTTGTTAGGAACCATGAATCATATTGAAACAGAAGTGTAGTAAACATCACACTTTAATAAAATGATAAAATAGTAAAAAACAGAATAAAGGTGGTCAAAACATAGTCAGTTCAGTAACCAGAGCAGGTAGTCAGAACAAGCCAGTAAAACAGGAATCCAGAGATCAGCATAGTAAGAAGCAGCTAACGGAATCAGGAACCAGAAGGAAAGTCAGGCAAAAGTCTTTAACAGGAAAACACAGCAAAGAGTATCCGGATATGTTGAGCAGGGCAAAGGCACAGGAGATCTGATCCAGAGAGTTTAAGTAGCCAGCAGAGCTGGCTGACGAACAGGATATGATCATCACGTAAGTCACTGTGGAATGATGAATGTTGGCAATTAACCGACAGCTGAGCAGCCTGAGCTCTGAGAAGGGAGAGCTTAGCCTAGCCCTGACAATACCATCCTCAGAGTTCGGGGGTGATGGAAAGAATGAACTGTACAATTAAAGAAAAATTGTGAAAAGCTACAGGAGAAACTTATGTTAGGTGAAAAGCATACTTGCCAGCAGTACTGGCAGAAATGAGATGACTCCTAACAAAACTACTAAAATGTTTCCTTTTTAAATTTTAGTGTCAAGACCCTTTCCCACACTTAGGACAAGAGGTCCAGTGGTATTAATGCCAGGTGATTTGGAGATGATTCAGGAAGAATATGTTGTGAATCATATGTGGCTTTTGAATTACATCTACTTTGATGTGTCTCTTTTTTTTTCCATTCTTTCACAGGAGCTGACACATACGTTTAAACCAGGAGGCCGAGTAGTGGTTAAGGCAATTCAAAAGCACAAGGATACGGATCCACCGTATGGGGAGCCAACCGTGGTGACTGCTGTAACAAGAACCGCAATCCTAAAGGCCGATTCTCAAACCTGGATCCATGCTTGAAGAGTGAAAAAGGTCCCAGAGGATCCTAGGATACAAGGCACAGATAAGGAGGTAGGTGTAAAATTCCTAAAGTAGATGAACAACAGAAAAATTCAACAAATTTGTTTATTTGGAAATTTAAAAATATCTGAATTAACAAAAACCCATTTAACAAATTTTTACGAATGTTCGTAAATAAAAAATATTCAAAAATTCGTCAATTCGTCAATTTAAAAATTTGTGAATTAAAAAAATTGTAAATTGGAAATTCAAAAATGCGAAAACTTGAGAATTCAAAAACCCGAAATAATAACTTAACTAATACTAACTATTAAATTATTGGTATTGAAATTTTCTTTCAAATGTGGCTGTTAATGAACGTAACGAATACAATTTTTTTTTCCGAAGTTACAAATTATCCAAAATAACGAATGCTGTATCTAAACACATTAAATGTAATAAATTAATAATAATAAATAATAATAAAAAAGTTGTAATATTTTTATTAATTTGTTCCATTCCATTTATTTAAATGCGGCATTCATTATTTTGGATAATTCGTAACTCTGAAAAAAATAGTTTTTGTTACATTCACTAACAAACACATTTGAAAGGGAATTCTAATACTTATAATTCAATAGTTATTATTAGTTTGTTAGTTATTCTTTCGAACTTTTGGTTTTTCTTTCTTATTTTCGGATTTTCAAATTTTCGAATTTCTGAATTTAGGAAATATGTACGAATTTTCAAATTTAGGAATTCAAGAATTTCGTAATTTTCAAATTTAGGAATTTTCAAATTTAGGAATCTTCAAATTTACAAATTTTTGAATTGACGAACTTACGGTTTGTAATCATAACAAATGACCATGAAAAATAAAAAACAAACAAAAAACGAATGAAATGAAAATTAAAGCTAATGAACATTTTGGTACAGAAGGGAAGCCTAAAGAACCAGGCCCCAAGATCTATACTCTGTACTCACAAGAGTCTCAAACAGATCCTCTTTGGCACAGCTCCCTTCAGTCAGCTCTTCAGAACACATGGGTCAGCTCTCCATCTTCCAGGCCTCCAACCTAAGACTACATGGCAGCAGGTACTGAGGGGAGCAATGCGCCGTCTCCTCATCTGGACTGTCCTCTCTGGGCAAATAGCCTTATCTGTGTGTCTCACTGAATATAAATACACAAACCCAGCATGTACGGGGGCCCCTATGCCTGTAATTGACATTCAAATTAATGCTACTGCTCTGCATGAGTCACTCCTGTCCTGCTGGAACCAAGTCAAGTCGGGCTGAGTGCTGCTTAGTTATTCCCATGAAGTCATTTACTCTATCAATGAATACATGTCTTCCTCTGATTAGCTGAGGTGGAGAGGTGGTGTCATGGTGGAAGATCCAGCCGATCCCGACGCACGCGCGCTGGCGCCTGTTTGCGCGTGCATGCGCGCGTCAGTGTGCGCGATGCGCGCGCGGCCGTGTGCGCGGGCGCGCGCCCGTGCGTGTGACGCGCGCGGCGGGTGCGCGCGCGCGCACGCTGACACGGTTTTGGCGCCAAGGAATGCTATTTAAGCTGTCTGGTCCTGGTGCATCTTGCTGACCAGTCTACAGCGTTTCCGGATAGAATCTGCACCTGCTAACCTGATTGATCTCTGTTTACCTGACCCGGCTTCCCGTGACATACCTCTGCCTGCAGCCTGCCCTTGACCCCGGCTTGACCTGACCACCGATCCTGCTTGACCCCCTGGTTCTGCTACCTGCTATCAGCCTGTATTAAACCTGTCTGGACTGATTTAACCCCTTCGGATCTGTTCCGGTTTCCTGATCTGCCATCTGATCCGGTGTGCACCAATCCTTGGGCTCTGACACAGCAAGCGCTACCGCACCGTCCCAGTGTGCCGTGGTTCCCTGCCAGGACCCCGCTAGGACCCGTGCCAATCCTCCTCCGGTCCGCCACCAGCTACCACTAGGCACTTGTGCCCCTCTTGACCCGGGTTCCCCTGTCTGCTCTATCAGGGACTCCTGTGTCAGAGGCTTACGAGAGGCCGATCCCTGCACGTTGGACTCTACAACCAGGTACGTGACAGGTGGGTGGATGATGTTCCAATTCATACTTCAGCCAATCAGAGGAAATCTTTTATTTATTTCTAAAATACAAGGAGTCCTGCAAATGGCTGAGCAGCACTCAACCTGACTCAATTTTGTTCTGGCAGAAGAAGGGAAGTTCACATATGCAACCAAAACACATCTCTGTATACTTTATGTAACTGATCATCAAAATATAAATGTAGTATGACACTGTGCTGACAGTGGCCACAGCGATTAGCAAAGGCTTTGCCCAAACAAACAATTTAAAGTGAAAATGGAGTCCTCAACATCCTCTGTGTCAATGGTCTTAGACTAAATTGATATGGAAACTACAGTCATGTTTACATCCTTCATTTGTCACACTTTTGCAGTCAAATCTCTGTATCCCTCTTTCCATCTCAGTGTTCTCGCTTTTTGGTCTGATGTAGAGACCTCTACAAAATTGTACTATTTAATTACCAAAAATGTTATTCTGCACTAAACCTTTAATCCAAACGATATATTATTGTATTTGTTACTTTAACCACTTGCCCACCGCGCTGTAGACATTTTACTGCTACAGCGCGGTGGAGTTATCTTGGGACGAGGTCCCTGGGACGTCGTCGTGCACTTCCGCGATTGCGCGTCCCCTGGGACGCGGTCGCAGAAGTGTCCGTGCTCGCCGGGTCTAGAAGACCCGGCGCATCACGGATCACGGTAAATTGCCACTGATAGCGGCCGTTTACCACGTGATCGCGCCGTCAGATGACGGCGCGATCACTTGTAAACAAACCGGCGTCATTTGATGACGTCGGTTCCTCACTCTCCTCTCTGTACCGTTCGGTACAGTGTGAGAGGAGAGCAGGTGGCAGCAGCAGCGCTGTGGCTGGATCTGTGACAAATGCAGTCACAGATCCATCCATCCCAGCTCAGCCATCCCTGCCCCAGTAATCTGCAATACCCCAGTACTCTGCAATACCCCAGTACCCTGCACAATACTCTGCAATACCCCAGTACCCTGCACAATACTCTGCAATACCCCAGTACTCTGCAATACCCCAGTACTCTGCAACACCCCAGTACCCTGTGCAGTACTCTGCAATACCCCTATATCCTGCGCAATACTCTGCAATACCCCTATATCCTGCGCAATACTCTGCAATACCCCAATACCCTGCACAATACTCTGCAATACCCCAATACCCTGCGCAATACTCTGCAATACCCCAATACTCTGCAATACCCCAATACTCTGCAATACCCCAGTACCCTGCACAATACTCTGCAATACCCCAAGTACTCTGGCAATACCCCAGTACCCCAGTATCCTGCGCAGTACTCTGCAATACCCAAGTACTCTGGAATACCCCAGTATCCTGCGCAGTACCTCTGCAATACCCCAATACCCTGCGCAATACTCTGCAATACCCCTATACCCTGCGCAATACTCTGCAATACCCCAATACCCTGTGCAATACTCTGCAATACCCCAATACTCTGCAATACTCTGCAATACCCCAATACTCTGCAATACCCCAATACCCTGTGCAATACTCTGCAATACCCCAATACTCTGCAATACCCCAATACTCTGCAATACCCTGCGCAATACTCTGCAATACCCCAATACTCTGCAATACCCCAATACCCTGCGCGATACTCTGCAAAACCCCAATACCCTGCGCGATGCTCTGCAATACCCCAATACTCTGCAATACCCATTTTTTAAAGCACCCCTGTCCCCGTGTGCTCGCATGCAGAAGCGAACGCATACGTAAGTCCTGCCCACATATGAAAACGGTGTTCAAGCTACACATGTGAGGTGTCTCTGCAAACGTTAGAGCTAGAGCAATCATTTTGGCCCTAGACCTCCTCCGTAACTAAAAACATGTAACCAATAAAAGTAATTAAAGCGTCGCCTATGGGGATTTTTAAGTAGCGAAGTTTGGCGCCATTCCATGAGTGTGCGCAATTTTGAAGTGTGACATGTTGGGTATCTATTTACTCTGCGTAACTTCATCTTTTACATTATGAAAAAAAATTGGGCTAACTTTACTGTTTTTTGTTTTTAAGCACAAAACAGTTTTTTTTTAAAACACGCGTTCAAAAAATGTCTGCGGAAATATCATGCAAGATAAAAAGTTGTAACGGCCGCCATTGTATTCTCTAGGGTCTTTGCTAAAAAAAACATATATAATGTTTTGGGGTTCTATGTAATTTTCTAGCAAATAAATTATGATTTTTCCATGTAGGAGAGAAATGTCAGAATTGGTATGGGTGTTCCAGAACGCCTGATGGCATTCTCTGCATGTTGGGCCTCTGTATGTGGCCACGCTGTGTAAAAGTCTCACACATGTGGTATCGCCATACTCGGGAGGAATAGCAGAATGTGTTTTGGGGTGTAATTTGTGGTATGCATATGCTGTGTGTGAGAAAAAACCTGCTAATATGACAGAAACAAGATTTCTTATTTATTTTTTTACAGAATTTTCAGTCGTTTTTCTTTTATAGCGCAAAAAATAAAAAACCCAGAGGTGATCAAATACCACCAAAAGAAAGCTCTATTTGTGTGAAAAAAATGACAAAAATTTCAAATGGGTACAATGTTGTATGACTGAGTAATTGTCATTCAAATTGTGAGAGCACCGAAAGCTGAAAATTGGTCTGGTCAGGAAGGGGGTTTAAGTGCCCAGTGGTCAAGTGGTTAAAGGCTACTATAAATGAAATGTAGTGGTGAAAAAAGCACTTGAGGGTTCAACTAATCATTATTTACAAATCATTTTCTTTACATTTTGTCTAAATACATTATGCTTGAAGGTGTTCCACCTTCTTAAAAATTTGGAAAGACTAAAGCCTAGTACAAATTGGTTTAATGTCAGGTGGCATCAGCCGATTCAATAGAAACCGCCCGACATTTGGCCCGTGTGTACTGCAGCCAGAAAGACAGAAGCTGGACGTTCGGCCGCCTTCTGTCGATGAGTCATGACTGAAAAGGTCTGCGGTTCAGCTCCTGATCAAGTTCTCAGCCAATGACTGAAAGTGCTAACCAGAGTGTCCTGGTGGGGGGGCAGGCCCCCTGTCATAACAAAGTAGCATAGCAGGGGAGATCACTGTACTAACATTGGATTGTTAGTACAACAGCTCCAACCTGAACTGTCAGGTTTTTTTATTTTTTTTATTCAGCCCTACTGGGTTGAGCCACAGAGAAAAATTAATAGTGTATACTAGGCTTAAGTTTAGGACCATGCGTGCTGGATCTTCTATGAAAAGGGCAGTTTTTCATGTTTGCCCCCAAGGTATAAAGTTTACAGTCCTTCCCCATGTTTGTTGTTGTCATAGATATGAGATCATTACCAGTTGCAGTATGTCTATGTGAATTTGGCTAAAAATAGGCAACAGAAATCTGGTGGAATGCACTGCAAATTAGGGTACAAATAAAGGCAGGGCCGATCCTACACGGGGTGCAGTGGGTGCCCCGCACCCAGCGCTGTCATCTCCGAGGCGCCGAGCGATCCGCCGAGATTATTACATTTTTTTTTTTTTTTTATCCGAGCCGCACTGCCGCAGAGCCGCCAAAGCCACCCGAGAGCCGAGCGGGATCATGTGACGACGTGACGTCACACGGCCGCCGCAGCATCCACAGCGCGCCGCCCCTGCGCTGGAGATTGCAATCTACAGCGTGGCGGAGCGAGTGCCGAGCGGAGCATATTATTACTGCTCTGCGGCTGCCGCCTTATTCAGCTTAGCTAGCTGAGATTGAGCGCCTCTGCCTCAGCCTGCCATCTCATCTCTGCCTGGTCTGACTGACTGAGTTCCAGTCAGTGTGCCACTGCCATCGATCTGCCTGCTGCTGTGCCTGTGCCTTTGAGTGCTGACTGCACCCTCCCTACCTGTCTGTAAGTAAGTTACTGTTATACTGTGTGCCATTAAATGCAGCCAATGTGCCCCAAATGCAGCCACTGCCCACTGTGCCCGTCCAAAAGCAGCTACTGTGCCCCAAACGCAGCCACTGTGCCCAAAACGCAGCCACTGTGCCCCAAATACAGCCAATGTGCCCGTCCAAATGCAGCCAATGTGCCCGTCCAAACGCAGCCACTGTGCCACTGTGCCCCAAATACAGCCCCAAATACAGCCAATGTGCCCATCCAAATGCAGCCAATGTGCCCGTCCAAATGCAGCCACTGTGCCAGTCAAAAGCAGCCACTGTGCCCGTCCAAATGTAGCCACTGTGCCCGTCAAAGCAGCCACTGTGCCCGTCAAAAGCAGCCACTGTGCCTGTCAAAAGCAGCCACTGTGCCCGTCCAAATGCAGCCACTGTGCCCGTCCAAATGCAGCCACTGTGCCCGTCCAAATGCAGCCACTGTGCCTGTCAAAAGCAGCCACTGTGCCCTTTAAAACACAGCTGCTATGCCCGTCAAACACAGCTGCTATGCCCGTCAAACACAGCTACTGTGCCCGTCCAAACACAGGCACTGTGGCCGTCAAAAGCAGCCACTGTGCCCAAATGCAACCACTGTGCCCGTCCAAATGCAGCCACTGTGCCTGTCAAAAGCAGCCACTGTGCCCGTCTAAATGCAGCCAGTGTGGCCGTCAAAACACAGCCACTGTGCCCATCAAAATGCAGCCACTGTGCCCATCAAAATGCAGCTACTGTGCCCATCAAAATGCAGCTACTGTGCCCATCCAAATGCAGTCACTGTGCCCCAAACGCAGCTACTGTGCCCATTAAAACACAGCCACTGTGCCCGCCAAACACAGCTACTGTGCCCGTCCAAAAGCAGCCACTGTGCCCATCAAAAGCAGCCACTGTGCCCGTCAAAAGCAGCCACTGTGCCCCAAACGCAGCCACTGTGCCCGTCCAAATGCAGCCACTGTTCCTGTCAAAAGCAGCCACTGTGCCCATCAAAATCAGCCACTGTGCCCATTAAAAGCAGCCACTGTGCCCGTCAAAACACAGCCACTGTGCCCATCAAACTGCAGCCACTGTGCCCATCAAACTGCAGCCACTGTGCCCATCAAACTGCAGCCACTGTGCCCATCAAACTGCAGCCACTGTGCCCATTAAAACACAGCCACTGTGCCCATTAAAACACAGCCACTGTGCCCGTCAAACACAGCTACTGTGCCCGTCAAACACAGCTACTGTGCCCGTCCAAACACAGCCACTGTGCCCCTCAAAAGCAGCCACTGTGCCCGTCCAAATGCAGCCACTGTGCCCATCCAAATGCAGCCACTGTGCCTGTCAAAACACAGCCACTGTGCCCATCAAACTGCAGCTACTGTGCCCATCAAAATGCAGCTACTGTGCCCATCCAAATGCAGTCACTGTGCCCCAAACGCAGCTACTGTGCCCATTAAAACACAGCCACTGTGCCCACCAAACACAGCTACTGTGCCCGTCCAAAAGCAGCCACTGTGCCCATCAAAAGCAGCCACTGTGCCTGTCAAAAGCAGCCACTGTGCCTGCCACTGTGCCCCAAACGCAGCCACTGTGCCCGTCCAAATGCAGCCACTGTTCCTGTCAAAAGCAGCCACTGTGTCCATCAAAAGCAGCCACTGTGCCCATTAAAAGCAGCCACTGTGCCCGTCAAAACACAGCCACTGTGCCCATCCAAATGCAGCCACTGTGCCCATCAAAACACAGCCACTGTGCCCATCAAACTGCAGCTACTGTGCCCATCAAACTGCAGCCACTGTGCCCATCCAAACGCAGCTACTGTGCCCATTAAAAATGCAGCCACTGTGCCCATCCAAACGCAGCCACTGTGCCCGTCCAAATGCAGACACTGTGACCGTCCAAACGCAGTCACTGTGCCCGTCCAAATGCAGTCACTGTGCCCATCCAAACTGCAGCCACTGTGCCCATCAAAACGCAGCCACTGTGCTCATTAAAAACGCAGCCACTGTGCCCATTAAAAACGCAGCTACTGTGCTGTGCCAATCAAAATGCACATGCACTCCCCAGACCCAGTAGTGTCAGATCACGTCTTACATAAAACTTTCTCTCCCCCTCTCGTTCCCATACTCCATGTTGTATGTTGCATAGTCCTAACCAAAGTGTTCATTCTCTCTACAGTTACTGATTTAACGAAGTTCTTCTGTAAGGTAGGCTCAGACAAAGTGATTTAATTGTTTGTGCAAATGTTATTGAAAATTTAATTTATTTAAAAAAGGATCCTCTAGCCCTAGGCGTATCTGTGAGACTGTCAGTTGTGGTACAGTAATTAGGAGAATTAAAGACATGTATCTTCACCCACTTCCGGCCCGCAGTCTCGGGCAAAAAAGTCTGGTTTTTCCCGTTGTGTGCTGGGAACTCCCAGCACACAACGGGAGCCAATCGGCGGGCGCAGCGCGACTCGCGCATGCGCCGTAGGGAACCGGGCAGTGAAGCCGCAGCGTTTCACTTCCTGGTTCCCTCACCGTGGATGGAGGGGGGAGCAGCAAAGAGACGAGCGAATGCTCGTCCTCTGCTGCGGACGCCGCTGGACTCCAGGACAGGTAAGTGTCCTATTTTTAAAAGTCAGCAACTGCAGTATTTGTAGCTGCTGGCTTTTAAAAAAATGTTTTAATGGGCCATCCGCTTTAATGGACTGTGGAATAGGAGTGCAGTGCATAAAGCGACTAGGCCCAGGTTTAGACCATAATAACGCTTTTCCACATTGTGCTATATGAATCTTTGCATGTGTTTTCTTTCCCCACCTATTCTTCCTAGGTTTTTTATAATTTTAGTCACACTCCACTTTTTATCAAGCTGACTTTTTAATTGTAAAGCCAGACAGATAATTTAATACTGTATAGGTATTGCTATGATGATCTGGTACCCGTGTATCCCGAGTGTTGTACTGAGCCAATAACAACTGGAGATGTAACTTCAGGTTATATTGTTTCAGCAGCAGAGCATTTTGACATTGAAGAGGAAGATATATCTGATGTTTCCGCTGAGTCAGACACTGAGTCTATTGTACTTATGGATGATGAAACTGAAATGGAACTTGAAGAGCAATCAACAGCATCACATGGAATCTCAAGTGATCCTGCTTTCTGGCCCGAAAATATAGATGACCAACACAAAATAACTTTGATAAAAATTGGTCCTGTTCAAGAAAAGGCTTTTACTTTTCCAAAAGATGATACCAACAGGAGCTTTTCCATCTCTTACTACCAAAGAGTACTGGATAATGGAGAGAAGACACTAAGAAATTGGTTGATCTATTCTACAGCTAATAATTCAGTCCAGTGCTTTGCTTGCCAGATATTCAACAGTGACAATATGGCTTTGGCCTCAAAACAAGGCTTTAATGATTGGCAGCATCTGACAAGACATTTAAGCCAACATGAAAAAAAAACAATCCATGTCACAAATTATAAGAAATGGATGGATCTTTCAACAGCTCTGGAAAAGGGAACAACCATTGATCATATCAATCAAAAGATCATTAAGCAAGAAGAGAAACGCTGGTATTCTGTCATACAGCGAATAATCTACATTATCCAGTATTTAGCAGGACAAAATCTGGCGCTTCGTGGCTGTGATGCCCGTTTGTTCCAAAACAATAATGGTAACTTCCTGAAATTGGTTGAAATGATAGGGAAATTTGATCCCATCATATCTGAACACATTCAGAGAATTCAGTGCTCCATTTCACAGAATTCACAAATGCCACATTATCTCGGTTACAAGATTCAGAATGAGATAATTGCCATAGTTGGCACAAAAATAAGAGAAAAAATTATACAAAGCCTAAATGAGTCCAAATATTTCTCCATTATCCTGGATTGTACTCCTGATATGAGCCACACTGAGCAGATTAGTATTGTTGTCCGATTTGTTGTTCTTGATCAAAGTGCAAAAAAAAATTGAAGTTCGAGAACACTTCCTTGATTTTTGTCCAGTAAACAATACAACATCTGAAGGACTGACATCCTTTTTACTGGCCTACCTAAAGAACAATGACATTGCAATTGAGAATATGCATGGCCAAGGCTATGACAATGGCGCAAACATGAAAGGAAGACATAACGGTTTGCAGCAAAGAATACTCAATATCAATCCAAGAGCCTTTTTTGTGCCATGCAGTGCACATACTCTCAACTTGGTGGTGAATGACGCTGCAAAGATTTCATTCCTGACAATAGATTTCTTTGGCATCATTCAAGAACTTTATGTGTTCTTTGTCTCATCCACCCAACGGTGGCAAGTACTCAAGGAGCACGTTACCAATCTAACTTTAAAACCACTCTCCAATACCAGATGGGAAAGCAGAGTTGCAGCAATTAAACCATTGCGATATTTCCTACCTGAGGTATTTGATGCACTGTATGACATCTCAGATGATGACAACAGGGACATTAATACTAAACATCAAGCTCAGTCCTTGGCAACGAAAATAAAATCATTCAAATTCATCTGTTCCATTGTCATTTGGTACGAATTATTATCAAAAGTGAATGTACTCAGCAAAATTCTGCAGCAAACTACATCAAACCTATCAGGCTGTGTACAGGAACTAGAAAAGTTGATCAAGCACTTGGTGGAATACAGGTCTGATGAAGGCTTTGAGAATGCGCTAGCTGACGCCAAAGGAATAGCTGAAAAGCTTGATTGTGAAGCAAAATTTCCTGATGCATTTACAATTAGACCTCGACGGAAAAGGAATATTTTTGACTATGAACATGAAGATGAGTCTCTTGCAGACCCTACACAATATTTTAAAGTGAATTTTTTCTTTGCCGTTTTGGACACATCTATCCAGTCCATAAATGAAAGATTCACATTACTTCAGAGCCACTGTGACACATTTTCATTTTTATATGAAATCCCAAAACATGTGATGGACAAAAAAGATATATTGAAGTGTTCCATGGATCTGCAAAACAAATTAACTGACAGCCAGTTATCCCACTCTGACATTAATGGAATAGATCTTTGTGATGAACTGGACATCATTCGACCTTTTCTAACCCACGAGAGATGACAGTAACCAACATCTTGCAGTATCTAGTGGAGAATAACTTGACCAACACATTCCCAAACCTTTCTGTTTTCCTGAGAATATTGATGACACTTCCTGTAAGTGTAGCTGCTGGGGAACGTTCATTTTCCAAACTAAAGCTGATAAAAAATTATCTCCGTTCCACGATGTCTCAGGCAAGACTTACCAACTTATCTATTATATCCATCGAAAAATCCTTCTGCGAAGACTTGGATATAGATGATGTGATTAGAAATTTTGCTGTTGCCAAGGCTCGAAGAGTTCGCTTTGTTTGATAAAATAATCAATGTGTACACACTGCATGCATCCTTTCCTAGTGTCTCACAACTAGAAGATAATGTAGCAACAATTTTTGGGAGACTGCAGATGTGTTTTTTCAATATTTAGCTGGGCTTGGATGTTTTTCTTAAGAAAAGGCGTGCCACTCTACCCCATAGCCCAGGCATATAAAGAATACAGGAGATTGTTGTCACATGTACCACCTTACAGCCAGGACTTGCCAGATATTCCTGCAGCTCCTTTAATGTTGCTGTAGGCCTCTTTGCAGCCTCCCTGACCAGTTTTCTTTTCATCAATTTTGGAGGCACGTCCAGTTCTTGGTGATGTCACTGTTGTGACATATTTTCTCCACTTGATGATGACTGTCTTCACTGTGTTCCATGGTGCATCTAATGCCTTGGAAATTCTTTTATACCCTTCTCCTGACTGATACCTTCTAACAATGAGATCCATCTGATGCTTTGAAAGTTCTCTGCGGAGCATGGCTTTTGCTGTAGGATGCGACTAAGAAAATGTTAGGAAAGACCTACTAGAACAAGTGAACTTTATTTGGGGTTAATCAGAGCACTCTAAGGCTAGATTTACATCTAGGCTGCTGTACTTGATGCGTTTTTCAGGCATGTTTTGCAGAGCTTTTTGTGTTTTTAAACCCTCCTTTTTGCATGCAGTTTTTATGCATTTTGTGTTTTTTTTTTCCTCTTTAAACACACTGTATATAACTGGTTGCTAAGAAGGAGGATGGGAAGCAAGCCACTTTAACTTTATTTAATTGATATTTGCACTGTTTGGTGACTGTATGCATGAATCTGTTATTTGCACTTTAGTGATTGTATTTATTGAAAATGTAAAAAGTACAGAATCAATCTATCTTGCATATTTTGCATCTGTAGTTATAGATTTTCTGCTACCTCATTTTCTGTTCAAAAATGTTATATTGTTCAGTTCATATTTATAGTCCAAGTACACTATTTGTACTATTTGCACTATTTTATTTACATGCACTTGACACAGAATTGTCAGTAAATAAAACTTTTTTTGACTTGTCAAAGCCGTTGACTAAGTTATTGTAAAAGCAGATTGGTGGGGATGAAGTTGCGTGGTAAAGTTGTTGCCATAGAAACATGTGTAAAGGGGAGGAGTTAGTAAGATAACCACGCCCATGTGGGGGGGGGGGCAGAAATATTTCTGCACCCAGGCGCCTGTGACCCTAGGATCGGCCCTGAATAAAGGGAAGGGGAGTTACCGCTCCAGGTGGGTCTGCTTGGTTATTAACCTCCTCTCGGAAACCACGGGTGCTGACAATGCGTGTAGCAAAAAATAAAGAAATATCTTGGACAGCCGCACTCCCGAAAAAATCTCTTTGTTGCCTTTATTGGTAAAACAGGATAAAAACACTACAAGCCACAGCAAAAATAGAACACACAGATGACGCGTTTCACACTAATACTTAATCATAGCTTAGGGTACAAATATACTTTCCATGGTCATAAAGGGTTTTGGTCTAACAGCACTTTCTAATCAGAAAATGGTAAAAGATGTGGAATTTACTTGCAATGAAAAATAAATGACTTCATAGTTCAAGAACAAGGAAACCAGTAAAATGTTAACTAGTTTCTGTCAGAGAAACGAGATACTCCTGTATTGGGCTTATTACTTAAGCGATGGAGACATTTTGAAAGGCAATATTTTCTTTAATTTGTTAAGCCAGGCGCAAGATGATACCTTTATAAACTAATTTACTTCATGCACCATGCAGAACACATTAATGCATAATGACAGAAATCATAAAGCACTTGAAGGCTTTTTCAACACTTTTGGTGAAAGAAAATATTTTCTGATAAATGATTTTACAAAGAAATAAACCAATTACTTTTTTGCAAATGTGCATTTTCCCCAGATCTTTGTCACTGTCACCTGAGCATTCTGTTGGTAGGTCTCAGGCTTCACATTCAATCATGTGAACAGGTTCTCAGTTTATTAATTTTCTTCCAAAATTAAATAGATGAGAAGCAAGTCAGCTCTGGGCGAATAATAAAAGAACACCATATTACCACATTAATCAAGCACTGTGTTTGACAGAAATATAATCTTGATTTTTAGGCAAAATGCAGATGAAAAATATTACTACGCATTGATTTATTATATTTAAACATATTTTCATTTACAATTATTCTGTTTAAAATTGAATTAATGAGCATTTACTTAGTAGAAACACTAAATTTGTTTAAAAATACACATCAAATGCATGGATTAGAAAGCTGTAATCATCAAAATAATAGTTTAATTTGCATGCGCAGCCTAGGATACTGGATTAAAACCACTAAGGTTTGGGCTTGTGTTAAAACCTGCAGGATAAACTCTTTAGGTTCAAATTAGCTTTGAATGAACAATATGAATGTGCTTCTCAAAAGCTTGTGCCAAAACTGATATTTCAACGTACCACAGTCACAATTTTACAGTTTACTGTGGTGACTACAACACAATGTACCAATACACTGTGCTTTGACATGGCTGCTTATAGTGCAACTCATGAGTGCACAGGGGTTGACGGAAATTCTGCAAGTCAATTGAGTGCATGCTGTCAAGCTAAAGCTAGCCTTTGATGCAGTGGCAGCCGTGGTAATTTTTTTTTTGTTGGGGGGGGGGGGGCGGCAAACAGTATCTACACCACCATCGGTCGGTTGGCGGGTGGGTCCTGATGCACTTATCACATCTATTCAGCGCTTCACCGGCGGCGGCTTTCCCTTCCTCTGCTCTCCATGGGCATTGGCGGATTCCGTTTCCTCCCTCCTCCTCGGCAGGCAAGCGGGAGTCTTCTCTTTTGGGCCAATCGGAAAACAGGTCTCAGACCTGCTTCCGATTTGTCGGATTAAGGATAATTGTTACAACAGCGAATATTCATTTGTGTATTAACACCTGGATGTGTTCATGGTGCAATGCTCTAGGCTACGAGCCCCCCCCCTATTTTGAAGTATATTAGAGCCTATAACGCTAAACAGGTGCTTAAAAAAAACATCCCAGCCACTGTAATTCAGGCGCTGAAAAGGCCACACTCATAAATAGGGGATGGCAGTGGCGGCCGTGGATAGATTGAGTACATTCGATCATGTGTGCTTGGTGAGCTTAATAAATAGAGTGTGGGTAATTAGAACTCTCTTTCACATCGAGTTCATGTGGAGGGGTACATTAGTGACACAAGGACAGTTAAAGTGTTCTTGGATAAGCTGAATGTGGACAGCTGCCAGCTTGTGACAGGCTAGAAGTAACTCTGTGGAAGGCAAAGACAGGAGGAGAGCAATGCCATCTAAGTGCAGCATTATTAAGACATTTTTTTCCATAAAAGACAATTGGTAACTCACAAGATGTATGAGATGTCAGCGCATGTGGGATAAATAATGTGGTTTATCCGCTCGTAAGAAAGACGATCTTATCACTGGTGAAGAGGCAGCTGATGGGTCCAGGGATGATGGTGGTTCCCAGTGCTCCCAGACAATCAGGACGGCTCACAGACAGTGGTGTGATTTATGGTTGGAGAGAGAAAGGGGAGGAGTGTGCATTCGAAGCATGCATGCTCCTTCATCAGGCTAAGATGGCCTGATGAAGGAGCATGCATGCTCTGAACGCATACACCTCCCTACTCTCTTTCCAACTGAAAGTGATGTACACCGCTGTCTGTGAGCCGTCCTGAGTGTCTGGAAGCGATAAGAACCAGCGGCATCCCTGGACCCATCAGCTGCCTCTTCATCGGTGAGGAGATCGTCTTTCCCACAAGCGGATGAACCACATTATTAATACCACATGCGCTGACATCTCATACATCTTGTGAGTTACCAATTGTCTTTTATGGAATAAAATGTCTTAATGCTTGGATAGAGGGGGCGCTGCCCCTAATGGACAGGCTGCCACTGCATTGATGTATTGAAATGCAGCTGTTTCAGCAAGAACCAGACACATTTCAATTCATGTGTGACCCTTCCTGGTCGACAAAATATAACAATCAATGTCTGTCAAACAGGCTTGTTGGAAAAACTTTCTGGATCAGTGGCTGCAGCCAAAGGGTTGCAGTCATTGATTAGTATTGATTAGTATATCTTTAAAGTGGAGAGTCTCTCTTGTCAGAATACAGTGTTTTAGCGCGAAGGATTCCTCTGTCTTCCAATGTGGATGGAGGAATCGGTTTAAATCTGCCTGCTGGTTGAATAGAAAAAAAAAGATCTACCTATGGCCAGCCTAAACAAAGGAAGCCTCTGTGGATACATCTTGTGGCTATGATATAGAACACAGGTGTCAAACTGGTGGTCTTCCAGCTTTTGCGGAACTACAAGTCCCATGAGGCATTGCAAGGCTGACAGTTACAAGTATGACCCCCATAGGCAGAGGTAAGTTGGGACTTGTAGCTCCCCAACAGGTGGAGGGCCAGTTTGACAACCCTGACATAAAGTATATTTAAAGCCACAACTTTACATTTTGGACAGAGAGGAGACTTTGGCACATTTATCCCCCCCGCCCCCTCCCCCCTCACTTTACCAAGCCTTGGGTCTCTCTCTCTCTCTCTCTCTCTCTATATATATATATATATATATATATATATATATATACTTATATATGTATATACATCTATTATGCCTACCCTTTAGATATCCACAACCATACCCCCATGTCCGCCGCGGGGGAAATTATTTGGGTGGCCCAGCTCCGTGCTGTATCAATTCACTCATAGGGTAAGTTATTATTCTCTTTATACACTATATACTCTAATTCTGAACTATACTATATGGTTTTATTTTATGTCATTATGTATTCTACAGATTGGTTTGTCCTGATGAAGCTGTGAATCTCTGCGAAACTAGTCGACCTTGACCAATCATTGAGATGTACAACTATTTGTTTTGTTACTTTTTATCAATAAACCTTTGTTTTATAATTTTTCCTTCATTGTTTTATCAGTACCGAGATAGTCCCATTATCCAATCTTGTGGGTAGCTTTGGGTTTAGCCTCAGCAACTATTCCAATGCCCCCACTCCCCCTACTTTCGCAATCAACCGGGATGATGGTATGTTATTATCTATTCATTAATTATCTTTACATGAGGCCATACTTCCATTTCTTCCACATTTTGCTTACTGTTTGTGATTGACTGAAGGTGAAGAAAAATTCAAAATTTTGAGTTATCACCACAACAATAAAGGGAAAATTTGGTCCGATGCTTTTGCGTACTAACTATCATTTTGGTCCGATGGTCAGGCGTCCATTGGACCGATTTTAAAGCAAGTTTTAAAACTTTGGTCCGATGGACAACGGTCCGATGGGCCGCACACACGATCGGCTTTGGCCTCAGGGCCAGTTTCATCGGACAAACCCGATCGTGTGTATGCGGCCTAACAGTGTCATTTAGTACCAGCGTAATCCAGCACCAGTGTCCTGATAACCACCAGCACCAGTGTTACCAGGTACCAGTGTGAGTCATCCTTTTTGCTTCTAGTACCAGTATCACCTAGTACAAGTGTAAGCAAGCATCAGTCTCCTGATAGCTATTAGAACCAGTACTAGTCTTAACTAGTAACAGTGTAAGCCAGCACCAGTGTCCTGATTGCCACCAGATCCAGGTTTTCTGGTACTAGTGTACCAGCATGAGTCTCCTGATTGCCACTAAAACCAGTATTACCAAGTATGAGTGTAAGCCAGCACCAGTCCCCTGATTGTTGCCAGTACCAGTGTCACCTCATACCAATGTAAACCAGAATCAGCGCCCTAATCCCACCAACAGCAGTGTCACCATGTAACAGTATAAGCCGATGATGACCACCAATGATAGTACTAGTGTCACTTAGTACCAGCGTAATCCAAAAACATTCTCATGATTGCCAGCCACACCAGTCCCAGTGTAAATCAGCACCAGTTTCATGATCACTGCCAGCACCAGTTCAAGTGTCACCTAGTAACAGTGTAAGCAAGCACCAGCCCCCGGATCACCAGCCTCACCAATATAATGTTGTTGGGTACCTGTCTGCCAGTATCAGTTTCATCAAGTTCCAGTACAGCCACTGCCAAAAATATACACTAGTGAGGTCACAATTAAAATTCGTAATATGGATGATAAGAGAAGCAGAGAGACCTCACAGTCAGACACAGATTCAGAGTATGAATCTGTAGAAAGCACTATTTCTATAACGACCACCTCTGAAGTTCCTGCTAAAAGAATCAGACATCCTGGGGGTAGGGTGACCAAGTGTCCCGGGCACCTTCATACCAGGACAATACAGTGTCCCAGAATAAAACTGACACAGCCACACCCCAGGGCTGATCTGATGCCCCCAAAAAAGGCTGCCACATTGCCGCTTCACTCACTGACAGTACTTGTCCTGGCCGGGAAGAGGCACAATCCCTGCCCCCCTGCTTGTGATTGGAGAAATAATAAATCACACTTCCTGTGTACAATCACTGTAGAGCCAGTGTTAGAACAAGGTCAAACGGGCCTCGGCTGGCCAGAAAAAGTACCGTCGGTGAGTAAAGTGGTGATGCGGTGGCCTTTTTTGGGGGGGAGGGGGGCTGTGATTTGTTACAGCACAAGCTGATTTTTAGGAAGGGGGGGTGTCCCTGAACGGCAGTTAGTTTAGAAAATGTGGTCACCCTAACTGGGGGTTATTTAATAAAACTGCATGGTGCAAAATCTGGTGCAACTCTGCATAAAATCCAAACAGCCTCCAGGTTAATTTTTTAAAGCTTGATTGAACAAGCTAAAGTTAGAAGCTGGCTACCATGCACAGCTGCACCAGATTCTGAGTGCACAAGTTTTAGTAAATCAACCCCCGTGTGTCACCTATACTTGGAGTGATGGCTTTCAAAAAGTAGTCATTATGTGGGTGTTTCTACTGTCACACAACCGCAGGGCCTTTGAAAAAAATATAGGAAGTCAGTAAATTATATGTGTTATCTATGCCCCTGGAAAGATTACAGGTGCTATCACTACACTTAGGAAGATTATCAGAATGTGTTTTGAGTATAACTCTAAGCATGTCCAAGCTGTGTGTTTTAGATTACAGCTTTAGGCAAAAAAATACAACGTCTTTCTTTGTTTTTCACAAGCGTTTGCAAAAAAATGAAACTTTAAAAAGACTAACTATGCCTTTTAGAAGATAGTTTGGGGTGTCACTTTCCAAAATGTGGACATTTTACAGGGGTTTCTGGCACTTCAGGGCCTCCTAAAATGTGATAGGAAGTCAAGAAGTCAGATGCTATTTCCCTTGAAAGACAGAAGGTGCTCATGGAATTTTGGGCCCCTCTGTGCAGCTAGGCAGTGAAAAAGTCTGCATACTCCAGAAAAAGTAGCAGAAATTGTTGTGAGGTGTAATTTTAAGTATACCCCTGATGTGTGTGAGAAATAACTTGTCATGATAACTACGCGAATTTCTATGCTCCTTTAGGTACAATTCTGTTCCACTTGTTACTGTCTGCTCTCATGGTTACGATCATTATCTGGCTGGTGTACTTACCTTGGCTCACTCATGTGTATTGTATCTCTGTAATGCTTCTATGTATTACTTTCCTGTAATGACCTTATTTTGTCTTTTTTATAAAAACCTTTTCAATAACACTATTTGAAAAAAAAAAAAAAAATAACTTGTCAAATGGACAATTTAGAAAAAAAATCGAATTTTCAAAATCTTTGGCCAAAGAAATACACATTCAGCAGCCTCCTGGCATACACGTACAGTGCCGCTGCTCTGGCCTTATGAAGACATTTTATTTATTTGCAAAAAAATTTTTTCACAAACTTTTTTTTTTTTTTTTTAATCTTTGATATTTCTTTATTTATTAATAAAAATGAGAAAAAAAAAACTGTGGTGGATAAATTACTACCAAAGAAAGTTCTATGTATCTCAAAACATAAATAGAAAATTGGTTGGATTGGGGTCCAGTGTTGCACAACAGAGTAATCGTCAGTCAAAATATTATTATTATTCAGAACTTATATAGCACAGTTTGAGTAGTGCTTTACAAAATGAAGGCAAACAGTCTGGTTACTATACAAATGTATACAAGAGGAATTAGAGGGCCCTACTTCTTAGACATTACAATTAGGGTTGTCCCGATATCACTTTTTTAAGACCGAGTACAAGTACCGATACTTTTTTTCAAGTACTCGCCGATACCGAATACCGATACTTTTTTCAAATCTCATGTGACAGTGGCACATGTGTCAGTATGTTTTTTTTTTTATAATGCTGTAGCAGAGCGTCCCAGAGAGAGACTAGGAAAGTCCAGTTCGGGGTTTATACCTTTCCCAGGCTCCTCTCTTACACGTTCAGGGATCTCTGATCCCTGATCCAGGTCAGGTGTTGGCCCTCTCCCCAGGCCAATTTAAGCTCACCTGAGCTAACAGCCATTGCTCTGTCCTGGGAAACAGTGTGAATCTGTGAGAGCAGGGAGGCTGCTGAAAAAACTGGTGAGAAGTTTGTGTTTGAGCTAACAAGCGGTAGGCTTGTTTAGCTTAGTAGTTAGGACCTGCATATCGTGTAGTTAGAGCTGAGACATGGCTAGGTGTTTGTTTGACTATTTTGGTTTTGTTTTCTGCACACTGTACAGCACCTGTAAATAGACTTTGTATAGCACCAATAAACATCCCACTGTTGTTCACTGATCCTATGGACTTTGGTATCTGTGCTGGCTCATCCCAGGGAGCTTTTGTACCCGCTACCTATCCCCAGCTTACAATGCTTTATTTTTTTTTTAAGGGGGGGGGGTGGACCGTGTCAGTGTGTTTTTTTCTTTATTTTTTTTATTTTCTACAATATTTTTTTTTTATTCTTTTTGTTTTTTTATTCTTTATTTATTTATTTTTCAGCCCTGTTGGGGGGCTTTGGTGAGATATCGGGGGTCTCAACAGACCTCTGACATCTTCCCTTTGAGACAGAGAAAAGGAACTAGGGACACATGTTCCCCTGTCCCTTTCTTAGCAGCATCAGCTGCGCTGAAAATGAATAGAGGGAAGACAGCGTCTTCTCTTCATTCATAAACTGAAACATTTGTAATCACAGATTACAATGTTTCAGTTATGTAAATAGACAGTCAGTCTCTGTCTATTCGGAGCAGTAAGGAGCCGGATTTACCGGCTCCTACCCTGCTCTCCATCCTGACAATTCCAGGGGGTGGAGGAGAGGCACGGAAGGAGAGAGAAACACGGCGGGATGCAAGGGATACACGGCGGCATACACGGGCAGCACGCACGGGATACACGGCGGCATGCACGGGATACACGGCGGCATGCACGGGATACACGGCGGCATGCACGGGATACACGGCGGCATGCACGGGATACACGGCGGCATGCACGGGATACACGGCGGCATGCACGGGATACACGGCGGCATGCACGGGATACACGGCGGCATGCACGGGATACACGGCGGCATACACGGTATACACG
Source organism: Rana kukunoris (assembly GCA_029574335.1). Lineage (NCBI taxonomy): Eukaryota > Metazoa > Chordata > Amphibia > Anura > Ranidae > Rana > Rana kukunoris. Next base: position 158,606,023 of record CM056049.1, read on the forward strand.
GCGGCTTTCAGCTGCTTTAAAATCAGCGGTGATCGGTGCTTGGAACTTCCCCATGCACTGATCACCGCCGACAGTACAAGTATCGGGTGAAGCATTGGGAGCATTCACCCGAGTACAAGTGCTTGGTATCGGTACCGATACCAATACTAGTATCGGTATCGGGACAGCCCTAATTACAATCTTAGAGGGAGGGTCAAGTGATACAAAAGGGGATTAACTGTGGGGAATGAGCTGATGGAGAAAGTAAAAAGACAGTTTATTAGTTAGAAGCATGATATTCTTCTCTAAAAATATTTTTTTTTTCCGGGATCGCCTTAGTAGGTTGGACAAATTGGGGTAACTAATTCCATAGGATGGGAGAGGCTTTTGAGAAGTCCTGGAAACAAGTATGGGAGAAAGTGTTGAGGGAGCTAGAGGTTTTGCGAAAAAATATGACAGCTCTGAAAATGGCCTTGCCTGGACATGATGGGGACTTAAAGGAGTAGTAAAGGAAAACATTTTTTTTGCTGAAATGACTGTTTACAGGATATAGAAACAGAATAGTTAACTGATTCCTTTTAAAAATGATTAAAAATAGATAAAAATCAATCATATAATGTGCCTGCAGTTTTTAGTTTCATTTTTAGACTAGTTTCAGTTTGTTCTGTTTGTACAGAGACACACAGAACAAAACAAAAACAAACACAGGACAGTGTTTGTTTTTAAAATGAATCTGGTTCTGAGGAGTTTTAGACACATTGGACCAGATCCACAAAGGAATTATGCCGGTGTATCTATAGATACACCGGCATAATTCCTTTGTGGATCTGGTTATTCGAAATTTGAATTTCCCGCCGGCGTATCATTGTTTTCTATCCAGAAAACAAGATACGCCGGCTTCTAGCTTAGATACGATGGCTTACGCCGTCGTATTTGAGGTACATATTTATGCTGGACGCTAGGGGCGCGTCCGCGTAAAATATGCAAATGAGGTAGATACAGCAATCCACGAACGATCGAGTGGCGTTTACGTCGTTTGCGTAAGTGTATCTCTGGCGTAAATGTAGACCTGCTATATGGTGGCGCAGCCAATGTTAAGTATGGACGTCGGGACCACGTCGTATTGGACGTCGGTTACGTTGTTTGCGTACGCCAATCCAGAATGGGCCTGGGCGTAAGTTACGTTCACGTTGTTTCATTGACTATTTGCGGGTGATTTCACGCATGCGCACTAGGATACGTCCTCGGCGGCGCATGCGCAGTTAAAAAAAAGCGTAATTTGCATCGGGTCATTCATAATTATAATAAAATACGCCCCCCCTAGTCAATTTGAATTAGACTCGTGAACGCCGGCCCATTTAGGCTACGCCGCCGTAAGTTACAGCGGCATTTCTTTCAGGATAATGAAATTGTCGCTGTGACTTACAGCGGCACAGAGTAAATGGGACAGCCATGCGGGCGTCCCATCTATGTGGATCTGGCCCATAGTAATCACATCTTCTTGATCATGGGACCACATGAAAAGCTATACATGAGTTTTTTCATAAGCAGCCAGACATAGGAAGATTTGTGAGTTTCAGCAAGGAATAATC